>JAKSZT010053990.1:7101443-7125480 GCA_026826555.1 Tolypeutes matacus | reverse complement strand
AGGCGCGGCGCGGGGGCGGGGCCGGCGGCGCGGGGGCGGGGCCGCGGGCCTGGGGCGGAGGGACCGGGCTGAGGCTGGGACGCCGGCCTGAGGCTGGGAGGCGTAGGTGACGCTTGTGGACTGAGCCTGGAGTTGGAGCCCCAGAGGCCAGGGAGAGGGGCTGAGGCGGCGTCCGGGAGGACTGGCTGCGACGCGGGACCGAGGCGTGGGGGGAGGCTGGGGGCGGGGCCACAGCCCGAGGTCGGCGCCTGGAAGGTGCGGCTCAAGCGCGGGGCCGTCCTGTGGGGCAGAACTACGGCTTGGGGGCGGGGCCGGTGCCTGGGGGCGGGGCCCGCGGGAGTGCCCGGGGGGCGGGGCCTCTGGCGGGAGGCGGGGCTGGCGCCCGCCCCCTCACGGCGCGGGTCCGCAGGTGCTGGGCCTTTGCGGCGCCGCGTACCGGCCCACGGAGGAGATCGACCTGCGCAGCGTGGGCTGGGGCAACATATTCCAGCTGCCCTTCAAGCACGTGCGCGACTTCCGCCTGCGCCACCTCGTGCCCTTCTTTATCTACAGCGGCTTCGAGGTGCTCTTTGCCTGCACCGGCCTCGCCCTGGTAAGTCCAGGCTGCCAAGGGTTGCCAGATCAAATACAGGACGCCCAGCTACGTTGGAATTTCAGATCAAAAGGCCTGATTTGTAAATGAGTATGATACAAATATGTCCCCCCAACCCCCCTTCCTCTTCTCTCTTCCTTCTCCTCCCCCAGCTCCTCCTGTACCTTGGACAAGCTCTTTTAATGTGTCCAAGCCTCAGGTCCCTCATTTGTGAAGTGAGCCCTATAACGATGCCCACCCTAGATGTGTTAGGAAGTTGAAATGGAATAACGCCCATAAAGCGTTGGGTTCCGCGTGGGTACAGCCCTTGGTGTCTGTCCCCCCAGAACCTCCCCGCTAGCCTCCAAGGGAGGTAGCATCCAGGTAGTCCAGAGAGGCAGGGCGGGGCAATAGTCACACCTAGCCCACCTCCTGTGGTGGCCCTTGTCCCCCCAGGGTTACGGCGTGTGCTCCGTGGGCCTGGAACGTCTGTCTTACCTCCTCATGGCTTACGGCTTGGGTGCCTCGGCTGCCTCACTCCTGGGCCTGATGGGGCTGTGGCTGCCGCGCCACGTGCCCCTGGTGGCCGGGGCCGGGCTGCACCTGGTGCTCACTGTCAGCCTCTTTTTCTGGGCACCCGTGCCTCGGGTCCTGCAACACACCTGGGTCCTGTACACGGCATCTGCCCTCTGGGGTGTGGGCAGTGCCCTCAGCAAGACCGGGCTCAGCAGTAAGTATAACCTTGGGCACCGGGATGGGTGGGCCAGGGGCCCCATGGCAACCTCGGGGGGGTTGGAGCCGTAGACATCTCAGGGGTGGGCATGTCGTCCCCTGGACTCACTGGGGTCTGCAGTGGGGTCCTGTCGACATAGGGGAGGTAGGTGGGCATTCCCGTGGACACTCCAGGGGTGGAAGTCCTCTGGACACTGGAGGAACAGATGGGGGACCTGTGGACACCCTAGAGGCAGGCATGGGAGTCCCACGGACACCATGCAGACACCCTAGGGTGGGCATAGGGCCCTGTGGATACTGGAGTCACCGTGAGGTCTTGTGGATACATGGGGTGGGTAGGGGCTCTGTGGACACCCCAGAGGGACAGTGTGAAAAACCACACTGGGATACTTCCCTTTCATACCAGGGCACAGGGTCCACCTTGGCATACTTTTCTGGGAGCACATGCCAAGGTCCTGGGTAGCAGCAGGCCCTGTCCACATCCCAGCCAGAAGGTGAGGCTAGGGGTCTTTTTAGAGAGAGGAGCTGGAAGCCCCAACACCAGCCTGCAGTGTGGCCGAGTCGAGGCCCAAGTCTGGGCTGTTGGCGTGGGGGCACCGGGGAACGTAGCCCCGTTTCCAGAAGCCAGGGGGCAGGTCAGCGTTTGCCTGCGTGATGCTTTCGCCTGGCGGGTGGGCATGTTTGTGGCACGCAGTCCCCCCGACAGGTGCCGCCACGTGGCTCGCCCACAGCAGCATGTGTTCCGCTGCCCAGGGCCCCGGTTCACCAATTGTTAACTGTTTTGTACATCACCCCTGGGGATGGGGAGCAGCCGAAGTCGTGGCTGCTGCGGGCAGGCGGGGGCTGGCTCAGGTGACCTTGCACCCCCCATCCAAGAGCTGGGCATCCCCAGCATCCCCTTCTGCTCAGCTCCGTGTCCCGTCCCCTCCCCTGGGGCTCCACGACCTTTCCTAGCAGCCCACAGGGTCTAGTCATACGGCAGAGTCCCAGGACGGGACTATCCCTGCCCTGGCGTCTTCCTCGTCCAGGCCTCACAAGCGTATGGTGTGTGTGAGTGATCCTCCAGCTGCCACCACTGCTCTGGGGAGAGTGACTTCCCCACCTCCTCCCCAGCTGGCATTTGAATGCAGTTCCTGTACCCCTGGCCCCCTACTCTCTCCACCTCACAGCCCTGAGAACTAGAACCTGACCCCGTCTGCTGACCCCGTCCCTCCTCTTTCTGCCCACCTTGGGGAGGATTCTTTGGAAAACAAGCTCCCCCCTCCTAACCTCAGATAAGATTTCTCGGAAATCCTGTTACCACAAGCAGCTTGCCCCTCTCGGAGCTCCTGGTGGGAAGAAACAGCCCCTACGCGCCTGGCACTGTGCATGGGGGGTCGGGGACCCGACAAGACAGTGCACAGAGCTTCTTGCTTTTGAGGCCACCTGCAGCCACGCTCTCACCTCCCCGGGCTCCCTCCCAGCTGCAATACCCAAGCTCTCCAGTAGGGGGTGGGCTAGGACCAGCTTACCATGGCTTCCTGGGAGCTGGGGAGCCAAGGGCTGGGGGCCAGGGGCGGATCAGCCCTGGTGATGCTTCTTTCCTGCCTGCTCTGTCCCGCCCGACCCCCAGCGCTCCTGGGAATCCTGTATGAGGACAAGGAGAGGCAGGACTTCATTTTCACCATCTACCACTGGTGGCAGGCCGTGGCCATCTTTGCTGTGTACGTGGGCTCGAGCCTGCCCATGAAGGTGAAGCTGGGTTAGGGCTGGGGACAAGGGAGGTGAGCACTGGGCACTGGCACCCCACACTCCACTGCCAAGCAACAGATACTTTCTGAGCACCCATCCTGGCTGCCTCTGGGCCCAGGACCCATTCCCCAGCCCACTGGACAACCCCCAACCCAGCACGTCACTTACTCTCCCCCCCCCACCCCCCCTGGCCTCTGGGTTCACAGCTGCTGTTTCCTCGGGTCGCATCCCAGCGGCCCTAGTGTGCGCTGTTTGGTGACCTGTCCACCAGGCATCGGCTCTGAGCTGGGTGCCGAGGGTCTCCCCTGGCAGCCCAGGGTGCGGGGTTAGTTGAGCATGTCCTGGCCACCATTTTATTTTTAATGAACCAGAATAGGGAGTAGGCATGCAATCGTGTGTATGATGTCAGAGTGTGTGTGCGGGTGGGTTACTGAAGGGCGTCACCCATGGCCCCGACGGTGTAAGAATCCCGGGAGAAGTCTAAAGCCTGTGTAAAGGAGGGCCAGGCCTCTCCCGGGGCTTTACCAGCTTCTTACAGGACCCTAACTTCTACCCTGTCAGGCCAAGGGCACTTTCGTTCCCCCTAGTACCGTTACGGAGACAGGCACCCAGCCAGGCGGGTACTGTGCGGGGCAGTGCTGGGACTTGGGCCTCCTGCCGCGTGGAGCGGCCTGGAGGAGTTGTGGAGGGCCGGTGCCGGGAGGCCCCCGGGAGCCGGGGCGGGACAGCACAGGAGCTGTCGCGGGGTGGGAGGGGCACTGGCCGGCCAGGAGGTGGGCGCTCAGCCTCCCTCCCCAACCGCCCAGGTGAAGCTGGTGGCGCTGCTGGTGACGCTGGTGGCGGCGGTGACCTCGTACCTGTGGATGGAGCAAAAACTGCAGCAGGGGGTGAACCCGCGCCTGCCCCGCATCCCGCGGCCCCAGCACAAGGTGCGCGGCTACCGCTACCTGGAAGAAGACAACTCGGATGAGAGCGACGCGGAGGGCGAGGGCGGTGGCGGCGGCCAGGGGGACGGCGCGGAGGAGGCGCCTCCCGCGGGGCCTGGACTCGGTCCCGAGCCAGCCGGCCCCCACCGCCGGGCCTGTCCCTATGAACAGGCGCTGGGAGGCGACGGGCCCGAGCAGTGAGGCACCCCCGGGGTTTACCACGTCTCGGGCCACGGTCCTCCAGGGACCCACTTCAGGAAGGACCTGTTGTCCTCCCCCTCCCCCAAATCCAGGAACGGCCCTTCCAGAGCCGGGGTCGCTGGGAACTTGGGGTCGGCGCCAGAGGGTGGGGCCTCGAGAAGCCTCGGCCCGCCGCAACCCGCGGGGCCGCTACCCACGACCCCCTCCCCTGGGTCCAGCCCCCCGTGGCTGCGCACCTCCCCCCCCGAACCCACCCGGGCGTGCGGCCCCTCGCGGCCTGAGATCCCGCGGCCACGGGGGCGCCGGGCTGCCGGGCTGCCGGCCTCCCCCCCTCCCCTCGCCGCCCCCTGCTCAGCGCCCCCTCCCCCCGGGGCGGGGCCTCCCTGCCGCCCCGCCCCCCGGCCCCGCCGGCCCCAGGCCGGGGTCGCGCGCTTTGCACTTCCTGTATCTTTGGGCCGCCAAGAGGCGCGACTTTTTTACGGAAAAGGAGCAATAGAAGATTTTGTATTGTCCTGTCTGGGGAGCCTCGCGCCGTGCGGGGAGGGGACGCACGTGCGCCCGGGGTGTGTGCGCCTGGCCGCTGGGGTGGGGGAAGGTGCGCCCACCTGACTTCGCCAGTCCCACCCCATGAGCCCAGGAGAGAGAAGCGGCTGGGGGCGGCCTGCAGGGTGCTCCGCGGAGGAGAATGTGGCCGGGGTCGCCAGGGCCTCGTGGGTCTCGAGGACGAGACGGATGCTAAAGGCCCTGGCCCCGCCGCCCCCTCCGGGTTTCCCTCCCAGGCGTCCCCAGCCCTCGGGTTGACCCCCACCCTTTTACTGTGTCTTCTCCGGAGCAAGGTCGGCTCTGAGCCTTCCCGGGGTCACCCCGCGTCCGGCACGGCCTTGGGGTGGTTGCCTGTGCCCATTTGTACTTGGCCACTGCCCTCACGGCGCAGCCGCAGCCTCAGTGCCCACGAGAGACGCCGGTGATGGGAGGGGGCAGACCCCAAGGGGCCTGAGGGGGGTCCCTTTGCCTTCCCTCCTCATGGTGAGAGCGGGGCCAAGACCCCCCACCATGAAGAGTTTTGAACGCTGGAGTGAGGACAGGTGAAGGGGCCCATGGGGGGGTCACAGAACCCTGCTGCACCCCAAAAGGCCCTCACGCCCCACTCCCCCCACCCCAGCGACAGTGGCCATTGTCTGGCTGCACACCCACTCCCACCTGTAAACCGTGTCTCCCCTCTCAGCTCTAGCAGCCTCTGCTGGCCCTGAGCTGGGCTGCTGACCTTGGCCAGGAGTCACTGTCTGAACCCCAGGCTCCTTCTCTGTAAAGTGTCACCTCCAGCAGTGCAGGTGGAAACGGGAACAAGGACTAAACGCCTTAGTCCCCCCACTCCAAGTCTCCCCACCAGGGCAGGGCAGGATGCTTTAAATTTTCTGGGGGAAAAAAAATTTTTTTTTTTTAAGGAGGTGTGGGGGAGTGAACTCAGGACCTCATACGTGTGAAGCAGGAGCTCAACCACTGAGCTACATCTGCCCCCCAAGTTTTCTGAATTTTGAAGGAAACACGGTGATCCTCTACTTTGTTCTTCCCAGGCACACTCTGTCTACCATCAGACCACACCCCGTTCCTTTCCCTTCCTAGCTCTAAGAAGCTGGGTTTCCGGTGGTTGCTGTGATAAAAAGCCAAAATCAGTATTGGGGCAGGAAATGAGGGTGGCAGTCTCCAGTTCCGAGGTCTGAGAACCTGGGGAGTGCCCACAGCTCATTAAGAAATAGTGGTGGCATTAAAGTATGAAATGAAGGTATCACTTTCTTCCAAATGTGTAGATTTTTTTGTCATCTTATTTTTTATTTTTTATTTTTTCCTCCCTGTGGTACTGGGGCTGGAGAATGAGCCCGGGACTTCGTGTGAGGGAAGCCAGCCTCAACCGCTGAGCCACCTCTGCTCCCCTAGTACATTTTTTTCCAAATGGCTACTAAGTGGTTAGGCCATAAATATGTATTAAGTTGTTTGAACGTAGAATATGTAATAAATAGCACTATCAAGTATTTCTTTTGGTCCGGGTCACCATGAAAAAAAAAAAAAAACCGAAACAGGGTGATGCGAACCGAGGAATTTTTGGTACCTGCATCAGTACAGGGCTGGCACAGAGTAAAGCTCAAAAAAGTTAGCTATTAATGGGCCGTACGTATACTGAGTCTCCTCATCTACCTGCCTCCGCCCTTGCTAAACGGACAGGTGGTGTCCTTTCTGGGTCCACTTCTGAGGAGATTGATTAAACCTGTGCCTGGGATCGCTGGGAAAGGAGCCCGCCCAGGGGCTGCTGAAGCCAGTTGCCAGGTTGTCGTTTGGCAGATTTGGAAGCCACGTGTTCGTTGCGGGCTGTGAGGGCTGCAGCCACAGCGAGGGCCACAGGTCGCCTGCCCCCAGCCCCCACCGGGCAGCCTGGCAGTGGCGGGCCGGAAGCTGCCCCGCACACAGACTGTCTGTGACAAGCAGACCCAGAAACGGTCATGTGGCATGGCCAGGAGGCTCCATGAAGCCCCAGCTCTGTCCTCCCAGTTCCCCATCAGCATCTGGCACGGAAGGGAGAGCTCACCAGAGGCAGATGTGACAATACCCCGGAGGACGGGTTCTGGCTAAACTTCCAGCCGAAGTTGGGCAGGCACGGATTCAGAAAATAAGCATCTGAACGCAGCGTGCTGTTTGGAAGGGCCCCTGGGCACCGGGCGAGGGTGAGGGGTGGGTGGGCGTCCGGACACTTAAAAGTCATTTCTAATGTCCATCACGCTAATGACAAGGACTCTGGTGTTGAGCCTCCCGGGGTGTGATCGTGCAAGAAGACTTCACTTGCCACCCCGCTGCTCCTGGTGACCCGCACACACTCACAAGACAGGAAGCACACACAGATGCACACGCACGACAGGCAGCTCCTGCACACACAGCAAGAAGCACACACAACACCCACATCAGGCAACACACACGGCAGGCAACACGTGTGCAAAACGGTAGGGAGCATGTGTACATGGCATACAAACACGAAAGCAACAAGTGATAGGAAACAATTGTGCACACACAACAAACGGCATGGCAGGCAACACATGTAAACACACATGAGAGGCAACATGCACACAACACAGACAACACACAGACACATAACAGACCACACAGGTTACAAGCAACACACACAACTGGCAACACACGACAGACGACACACATGCACATGCACACACAGGACAGGCAGTTTGACTCACCGGGCTTGTCCACAAGCCCAGCAGACTAGTGGCTCCCTTTCTGGGCAGGAGTAACTGAGCTGGGGCCCTTGCTCCAGGTCTTGTTGGAAGTTACGACATTGGCATTGGTGTCATCTCCCCTGCCTCCATCACCTCTAGATAAGGTGACTGGATGGAAGCTGTGGGCCCCCGAGTGGACGATGAGACTCGTCACGGCCCCTGCCCCTGGTCCGCATCGTTGCTCCTTCAAAGCAACTCTATGATCTTGTCAATCTACAATGTGCAGATTCTAAAATATGATTCCAAGTCTATGATTTTAAGTATGTTTAAATTCTCAATAGTGGACTAGATAACCGGAAGAATCTTCTTTAACATACCTAGAAATGCTGGATAAAATACAACAAACTTCCTTTTAAAAATCTAGCTGAGCTCTCAAGAAAATAAGTCCTCCAAGGCCAGATATGAAGAGGGAACTGAAAACCAGGTAAGTGGTGAGGGGAGCTGATGCTGAGGTGCCTGAGAAGGGAGGAGGCTCTGTGGACTGAAACCAAGGGCTTGAATTTTAATGCCATATGGGGGAAAGCTGAGGAGAGGGGGCCCTTACAAGACAGGGAGTTGGTATTAAAACCCTACATAGGGGGGCGGATGTGGCTCAAATAGTTGGGCGTCCGTCTGCCATATGGAGGGACCTAGGTTCGATCCCTGGGACCTCCCGGTAAAATTAAAAGAAAAATATAGAAGGCACACAGGCCGCCAGGCCCCGTGAGCAGGTGCACCTTTAGGCCCCGCAAGCGCGTGCACAGTCAGGCACCACTGAGCCACGCAGCAAGATGATGACGTAACAGGAGAGTGACACAAGGGAGAGCCAAGATGAGACGCGCTGAAAAATCAGGAACTAAGGTGGTGCAGGCGGTAGGACGCCTCTCCCCTACATCGGAGGTTCCGAGGATCGAATCCCAGTGAATACAGGAGGAGAAGGATGAGAAGAGAGGACAGGAAACTGACAGAGAATTGCCCAGCAAATGGACACAAAAATAGCAAAAATGGGGGGTATCGGGGGGGGGATGACAAAAATGGATAAAAGTAAAATAAATAAGTCTTTAAAAAAACAAACAAACAAAAAAAACCCTACATAATGTTGGGACTGTAGAAAAGCAACACTTTTAGGGCAAGGGTGGATTCGAAAAAATTGCACCCAGAAGCACTTGAAAGATGAAGGAAATTTGAGCTCTGGTTGGAGAAAAAGATTCCCATGAGATTTTTGCCTTTCCAGGCTTCTTTTATATAGGTTTGGAATTCCTACAAAGGAATGGTAACATCCTTTTAGCGACCTCAAAGTGGAGGAATCCACGTGAAAAAGCAGTGCTGGTGTGATGAGAGTCCTGGGGCTCCCGGCAAAGACCACCAGAAACCTCTCTGGGCAGATCTCATCAGCCTGAACACTCAGGGCTCCTCTCACACAAATGCCCGCTGAGGCTGAGCTCACAATCCAAAATTACAAAACACACAAGGAAACAAACCACCATGAGTGAGAGACAGCAGACACCAAAAGGGGCAGAATGAGACACCCCCTTCACGTGCCCCCAACAGCAGAGAGAGAGGTCTTTGTGGTATACAGCTTCTAAAAGGGCTCCCAGGATCTCCAAGGCCTGGTATTCACACCCTTGAAGAATCCTTCCCCTTGACTGCGGAATAGACCTAGTGATTATCTTCTAGCAAACAGTTGTGGTAGGCAGAATTCTAAGACAGGCTCCCCGATTCCCACTGCTTGGGGTACACACACTGTACAATGACCTCTCCTTGAGTGTGCGCAGGATGAGAGGATATGATGGGATAGCATTCCAGGGATTAGGTTACTAATCAGTGGCCTTTGAGCTAACCAGAGGGAGAGAGTCCTGGGCGGGCCTGACCTAATTAGGTGAGCCCCCAAAAAAGCACCTGAAGCGTCAGTGAGGCTCTTTCCTGCTGGCCTGGAAGAAAGCAAACAGTCATGTTGTGAGCTGCAAGGAGACTCTGGGAGCTGAAAGTGATCCCCAGCTAACAGCCAGTATGAAATTGGGGACTGCAGTCCTACAAGCACAGAGCGGAATTCTGCCGCCAGCCTCAATGAGCCTGGAACAGGGCTCCGAGCTCCCGACGAGAATGCGGCCTGGCCGGCAGCTTGGTTTCAGCCTTGTGAGACCCTGAGCAGAGAGCCCAGCTTCTCTACACCCAGAATTCTGACCTAGCAAAACTGAGAGATGGGTGGTGTTTAAAGCTGCTAAATCTGTGGTAATTTGTTAGGTAACGAGAGAAAACGAGCACGATGGCGAATGGGCGAGATGTCTCTTCCGAGATTGGGTTCTAAAAGGCTGCGGCCACCGGCTGGCCCGCATTCTCTGGCTCTTCTTGCCATCTGAAGCCAGATGTCACATTGAGAGTGCCCTGTGGAGAGACCCACCTGGCAAGGAACTGAGAGGCGGTCCCCGCCCAACAGCCAGCAAGGCAGGGAGGCCCTTCCAAGAGAAGCTTGACCACAGTGCAGGTGAGCGAGCTTCCAGGTGGTGTAGCCCCAGGCAGCACCTGGACTGCAGCCATATCAGGCAGGCACAGCCTTTATTTGGCGTCTAGCATCTCCTGCTGGGCCCTGGGCAGCAGCCCATCCAGGAATTTACGGACGACAGCAGGAATGGCTTGTAGGCACCATGGATATGAAATGAAATTTATTAACCACACCGTAAGCAGCAAAAGGATTCCCCGAGGAGAAGGGCTGGGGTTTGGTCTGGAACAAACGAGAGTGAAGCAGGGAGTGGCTTTTTACGGCGGCTAGGGGGTGGGGCTGGGGCGGCAGTGCCCACATTCAAACTGGGACTTGTCAGGTTTGAAGCTTCCCCTGGCATCAAGGGATGGAAGGTATGCGCAGACTTGCTTTTCTTTTTTTTTTTTAAGAGATGTATTTGTTCCCCGCCCCCATTGTTTTTGGGCTCTCTGTCCGCGTTCTGTGTGTTCTTCTGTGTCTGCTTGTCTTCTCTTCAGGGGTCACTGGAAACCAATCCTGGGACCTTCCAGAGTGGGAGAGAGGGGCTCAATCTCTTGTGCCACGCGGGCCAGCTCGCCTTTCACCAGGAGGCCCCAGGAATCGAACCGTGGCCCGGATATATGGTGGACGGGAGCCCAGTCGCTTGAGCCACATCAGCTTCCCCAGACTTGCTTTTAAGATTGCCCAGGAAAGGGGCAAAGGGGGAAAAAGAAGGGGGTGGGGACTTGAAAGCTGTCAGCTCTTGGGGCTTCTTGCTTTTTGCAGCAAGGAGAATGCAGGTTATGGGAACTGTGAGGCACCTCAGTAAGACTGTTAGGAAGGACTTACAGGATTTGTGCTTGCATTAAGTGACTTGGGGGAGGATTTAAGGAGATTGAGCTTTGTTCTGGGTTCGGTGCTATCGGAAGCGGGCATAGGTCTCTGATTGAGTATCCTGATAAATGCTATCCATAAGGAATGCTAAAGCTGCAACTGGTAAAGAAGTCACAGTCATTCATGTGAGTCAGGTGAGAGGGACCTCTGGTCATTTTTGTGGTCTGGACAGTGTTCATGTTTGTGTTCATTCATGTTTATGAATGAATGAATGGTCTTGTTTTTGTGTTAATCCAACACGGCCACAGAGTGGCCTCACCTGAGCTTGGTGACGTGTGCACTTGGATGTCATTGGCTACTTTTCTCTACCTGAACAGTAAGCTAAAAACACTATATCTCAAAAGACACCCTAAACAAAGGACACAGACAAGCCACAAACAGAGAAGAATCCTTCAAGAGATATGCTCAGTGTAGCAGTTTGATATTATTGATGAATTCCAAAAAGAAATATTGGCTTATGTTTGTAAACTGGTCTTTTCCTCTGGGCGTATTAGAGAGCATCGGATTCACAGGTTTTACTTTTACTTGATTAAATATAATTAAGGCTTTGATTGGGCCACGTCAGTACCCCACCCCTTTGGTGGGCAGGAACTCACAGAAAAACCGCATGGCAGAGAAGGGAGCTTGGAGTTTTTGAGCTGGAGCTCCGGGAAGTAAGCACACAGAGGAGCTTGATTATGAGGAAGGAGAGAAGGCCCCAGGGAAAGAGGTGAGCCGTTTGCCTGATAGTCTACAGCTGGCACTGTGGAGCGACCCAGCAGCTGAGCCTGGAGAGAATCAAGCCCGGGAGAGAGAGACAGCCTAGAGAGCCTGACCCTGGAGCCTTAAGAGGAAGAGGAAGGCTGAACGGCGGCACCCACCTTGCTCCAACATGTGGCAATAGGCTGGTGAGGGAAGTAACTTACAGGTTTTGGACTGGTAACTTAAGCTTCTACCCCCAATAAATACCCTTTATAAAAGCCAACCAATTTCTGGTTTTGCTTCCAGCACCCCTTTGGCTGACTGATACACTCGGCAAAGGCTTAATATCGAGAATATATAAAGAACTCCTACAGGGGAGTGGATGTGGCTCAGGTGGTTGGAGACTCGCTTCTCACGTGGGAGGTCCCGGGTTCGGTTCCCTAGAGAAGACGAGCAGACACAGCGAGCAGAGGCAACAAGCAGACAGATGAGGGAGCCATCTGGGGCAGGGGTTTAAAAAAAACAAACAAAACAAACTCCTACAACTCAATCTACCAAAGAAAAGCAATGCAACAGAAAATTGAGCAAAAACACGTACCGACAAGGAGCCTGAATAAACTGTATACAAATGACATGATGCTCAACCTCAATAGTAACTGGTAAAATGTAAAACAAAACTATTGTAAAAAAAAACAAAGTGTAAGGTGTCTTTCACACCCAGCAAACTGTGCTTGAGACAACGCAGGACGGAGAACTTGCACGTGCCCTCCTCACAAGCCCCCTGGCGTCACTTGTTTTTCTTTCCCTACCCCTTTCCTTTGCCCCCAAAAGCCCTCGCTCCCATTCTCACTTTGAACTGCTCTGGGGAAGATTCCCCCAGTTCCTTGCTGTGCACTCACAATAAACGACCTTCTCACCGAAGGCCGTGTTTCTCCCTCTTGGTGCCATCAGGCAGCCCCTTCTATTCGAAACGTGCTTACGGGGACATTGCTCAGTGTAACTTAATATTTTACATCTTTTCAAAATCTGATGCAAATAAGGTGACTGTTAAGATCTGACAGCGTGGGTGGTGTATACTTGGATGTTTGTATGTTCTTTAGTATTTTTTTGTGTATGCCTGAAATAGTTCACCGGGCATAAAGAAAAAAGAAGATTCCACATCCTAGGGTTCTCCATTTTCTGAAATTTAGGGTGCCTTTGACGTGGGCCCATGATTCTAAAATTTAGTGACTCTGAGATTCTCACGTTACTCTTCAGGAGCCCTTGGCCCACGGCTTCCGTGGGTCAGAGATGAGGTGTCCATGGGTCCCTGCCTCCCCCTCACCTCCTGGCCCTGCCTGTGTGCCTCCCACCAGCCCTAGGGCCTCGCACGTTCTGTGATGCTTTGACGTTTCTGGAAGCATCCCCCCTGCTCCCATCGCTGGCCTCCCAGGAACCTCCTGAGATCAGATTCATATTTTACCTCTTATCCCCCCATTTTGTGGACAGGGAGACTGAGGCTCGAGGCCTTCTGGGCAGCTGGGAGACTTCTGCATGGAGAAGGCCTGGAGTGATGCTGCCACGAACCCTGTTCCCCGAGGAGTCCAGGGGTCCCGAAGTGAGCCTCAGTGGCAGTCCTAAGTCTCTCCCAGGCTCACATTGCCTGGGGATTTGTTTAAAGAATGCTGATGCCTGAGCCCATCCCAGACCGGCTGGGGCAGAAGCTCAGAGTGGGGCCCTGGAGTCTGCAGCTTAGCCAGCTGCCCAGGGGATGAGTGGGAGGCCTGAGAGACCCCGGGGAGGGGGACCCAGGCGGACTGTTTGCTTTCCCCAAGAAGGCTTCTGTTCACCCCCACACTCAGCCCCTTGCCCCCTCCCCTTCCACTCTGGGGGATTGGGGTGGGGCCCCTTCCAGGCCTCCCAGGCCAGGGTGGCTTCCTGGGGAGTCAGCCCAGTTCTGGCAGGTCTCGCTGGAGGGTCGCGGCCAAACCTCAGAAGGCCTTGACCAGAGACCCCCTCTTTGCCCTCACAGGAGCTGCTTCTCACCTGCTTCCTCCTCGACCCTCCTTGACCCCCCAGAGCAAACCGTCGTTCACCCTTCCACCCCCAAACCTGCAATCCCTCGCCCTGAGTCCACCGCCCTGCCTCCCTCCCCCAGCCCCAGCAAAGCCTGGACTTCCCCACACTTCACCCCGCCCCTCCAGCCACCGCCCCCTTTCCTCTTCCTTCTGTCAGCAGAACCACCTGGGTGGGAGCTTCTCACCCGGGGTGATGCCCCGGGGACACTGGGCGGCTTTGGAGACGCTTTTGGTTGTCACAGGTGGGGGGAGATTGCTACCAGCGTCCAGGGGCAGAGGCAGAGGCAGCGACGCTGCTAAACATCCTACAATGCACAGCACCCCCCAACAAAGAAGGACACCCCCCAAATGACAAGGTGTTGAGGTGGGGAGCCCTGCTCTGGACGTTCCTCCTTAGGGGACAATCCCCCTCCCAGCAGCATCACCAGGGAGTGGGTTGAAAACGCAGTCTCTGGCCTCCCCCCACCGAGCTGGCATGCGTGGCAAGCGTCCTGTGAGCCTTCGACACGTTCCAGGCCAAAGGCGGCATCTCTGCCGCGTCTCGCTTCCCACTCGCTCCCATGAGGCTTTGCCCCTCCTTCCATTTCAAGGACACTTGCCAAGGTCGTTGGCATGGGGCCCATTTTAGTCCTTGTCCCACTGTGTTCCTGGCTGCCCCCCTTGCTGTCCTGCCTCCTCCCCATCTCCCCACCCTAAAGGCTGCTGCTCCCCCCAACTTCTTCCTGGACACCCGGTGATCTCATCTGGCCCCCTGGATGACCCACAGCAGGATGGCCCCCAAATTCATACCCCAGGCCAGCCTGGCCTCTGAGACCCTGGTGCACATTCCCAAGGGCCCACCCATGGCAGGCGCCTCTGGCCAGACAGGACCCCGGATCCCTCCTCCCCCTGGCCGGGTCCTTCCCCAGGCCCCCTGCCAGGAAACAGCTCAGACCTGCACGTCCTTCCTGGTACCCCCTTTCCTTGCCCCCACCCCAAAACCCAGCCCAAGTCCTTGAGGCTCTGTCGGTCAAGGATGGCTTACTGGGTCCTCCGCCCCGCGGACGTGATGCCCACACCTCCGTCCTCTCTCCCTGTGTCCCTGCGTCCCTGCCAAGGCCATGCAAGCTCAGGTCCCCGACTGATGAGGCCACTTGCTGAAACCCTCCGTGGTTTCCCCATGCACTGGGGACCACCCCCAAGTTCCTTGCCCCACCCACGAGGTCTGGCTTCCATCTCCCGCCTTTTCCCCCGGCTCCTCGCGGTGCAACCACGTAGGTCGCCTTCCTGCCTGTCACCCCCCGGCCTTTGCTCTCCCTGCCCCGTCTGCTGGAGCCGACACTCTCCCCTCACATTCGTAAGCGTCCGGCTCATTCTCGCCGTCGGGACTCAGTGCAGCGTTGCCTCCTCAGGGAGGTCCCCCGACTGCCCACCTCTGCCCCTCTGTCCGTTGCCTTGTGGCCATCTTGATTTGGTGGCAGGTTCGGTGGGCTCCCCGAGGCAGGGGCTGCGTGTAGCACGGGGCCTGCCGCTGAGCACGTGCTCAGCAGGTTTTGTCGCCTTTTTGAAGGCATCGTCTGCATGACCAGAGTCCAGCACGCCCCAGGCATGACCGAGCGCTGGGCTGGTGATGGCTCCCAGGGATGTGTGTGCGTCCCATTCCCCGGAGCCTGCGAGTGTGACTTTACTTGGATAAAGAGCCTTTGCCGATTAAGTTAAGGTCCTCAAGAAGATGCTCAAGATTATCTGGGTGAGCCCTAAACCCAATGATAAGGGTCCTGATAGGAGAGAGGCGGAGGGAGATTAGACGCATCTTCCAGCACTTTCCCCAGCCAGTGGGCCCTTGGGTGTGGCGGCCTGGTGGTCCGGGAGCCCCAGGGGCTTTAACCCCCACTGTTTCTGGGAGTTGAAAGTCCCAGCAGAGGGAGGGCCAACAAGGAGCCTGCCCCGAGGGGAAGGCTCAGCAGAAGCTTAGGAGGCCGGGAGGCTCCTGGGGATGGGGGCAAAGAGGGACACCCCAGCGGGGAGGCCCCCGACAGAGCAGGAGAGGAGAAGCAGAGCTGTGGCACCAGGTGGCCCCGGAGTGAGGCCTGGTGACCTAGAGCCTGCAGGGAGGCTCACCTGGAGACAGGTCTAGGTCTCAGACAGCTGGTATAGGGAAAGCCTCAGGGACGGGAGCGCCATTGGATCCAGGAGTTGGGGAAAAGGCTTTCCTGGCTGCAGGAACAGCAGTCATGGTGGCCCAGCACGGGGGGTGGTAGGTGGGGCAAGAAAGGGCCCAGCAGCCAGCCGGGGCTGGCGGGCCAGCATGTGGGAGGCTGGTGGTCTGTGGCTGAGAGCCCAGGTCGGCTGGGGATGAGAGGGGACAAAGAGCAAACTCTGCCTGGTCTAGGGCCCCTTGAGGACGCCCCTGCCAGGCCATCTCACAGCTGTAACTGGGGAATTCTTCTTGCTAGTCCATGAGCCTGGGCACCTACATCAGTGGGGGATCCCCAAAGGCACAGAACCAGCACTATTTGTGTATGTATGTAGTAGTGCTCAATAAATGCTTGTTAGAATAATAGCCAACATTTAGGAGCACTGACTTTGTACAGGAGCTGTAACCCATTTGTCTATTCTTTTTTTAAAAAAAATATTTATTTTGTTGTAAAATATAACATAAAAATCATTTTAATGGTTTTAAGTGGGCGATTCTTCAGTGTTAAGTACATTGTGTGACGTTTATCACCATCTGATTCCAGGCTCTTTGTCATCCCAAACCAAAACTCACACTCATTTGGCAATAACTCCCTCCTCCGCTCCTCCCAGCCCCTGGTAACCACTGTTCTGCTTTCTGTCTCTATGAATTTTGCTGATTCTAAGTATTTTATATAAAAGAAACCATACAATGTTTATCCTTTTGGGTCTGGCTGGTTTCACTCAACAAGTCGTCTTTAAGGTTCATCCATGGTGTGGCAAGTAACACGGTCACTTCTCTTCATGGCTGAACAATGTTCCACTGTATGGCTACTCTCCTTTGCTTCTCATTTGTCCCCTGAAGCTTCCTCCTCCACCATCTTCCCATGGTCCCTCCCCCCATCCTGCTTGTCCCTTCTTGCATCTTCCCACGTGGGCTTCTCAAAGAACCACGCCGAGTCAGTGCGACTTGGTGAGGTTGCACGACTTGCCCCGGGTCACACAGTAGAGAAGAAACGCGCACGTGGGTGGGTGACACGCCATGCGACCACAGGCTCCGCGCCCTTTGCGGCTCTCCACGACCGCTGCTGCCTCTCCTCCTGCCCCGAGGAGGCCGACAGGTCACCTTAGGAAAGGTGGAAGTGAACGCTGAGGGGCTTACCCTGTAACAGGGGGTGTGGGGGAGGCGGGAACTTGTGCCAGGCTCTGGGCAGGGGCACTGGAGCACAGCTGGTAGGCTGTTTTCTTCCTTATTGGCAGCCCCTGCCAACCCCATCCTGCAAAACCAGGGAAGCAGCTTCAGACATCCTTGAGTTGCCAGACCTGTTCCCAGGCCAGCTGTGCCAGGAGTCATGCGGGTGGGAGGGGTTGGGGGTTGAGCAGGCAGATGGGCCCAGAGTCATCCCACTGCCAGGCGTGGGCTCAGACAGCCCGGGAGCGCCGGCCAGGCTGTTCTGGCTCCTGTGGGGACAGACAGCCAGGCAAGGTCAGTGTCGGCCACGGGGCACCCAGCGCAGCCGTGCACCTGGAGACCAGATGGCGAGGCACGCAGGCACAGGTGCGGTGGAGGACCCGGGGTCGGAGTCCACGCTGGGGTATGTGGCACCACGGGGCAGGGTGGCCAGAGGTGGGGGGGACGAGGTGTGGGACCCAGGGCGCAGTGTGCCAGGTGAGGGGCCATGGCATGGGGGTCGGGGGCAAGGCGGCCAGGGAGAGGGGCCGGCTCAGGGCAGGACCCTTCTTCGGGCTGGGGTCCCCTGCCATGCGGCGTGGCCTCAGGCTGGCTCTCGTCCTCGAGCTGCACTGTCCCCACCTGTGGCAGACAGGCTCCTGGGCGCATTGTAGGGGGTGTGGCATGTCCCCAGGACCCCTCCATGTGCCTCCCTGGGCTGGTCTGGCCCCAAGGGTAGGCACAGATCCTGTCCTCCCTTAGAGGAGCTCTGGGCTGGGGGTGGGGGCAGTTGTGCAGACAGACAGGGACCCGGTGGAAGTCCCGAGGGCCATGACCCACTAAGGACAATGCCAGGGGGTCAGCGTGGGAGCCGGGATGGGGGAAGTCCTCAGGAGGTGAGGCCAGAGCTGAGCCTTTGGTTTTATGTTTTAAAAGCAACACTTACTATTTCTTTCTTTTTTTTTTTTTTTTTTTAAAGATTTTATTTATTTATTCATTTATCCCCCCCTTGCTGCTTGCGCTCGCTGGGTCAGCTAACCACGCCGTGCAGGCGGGCTTGCCTTCACCAGGAGGCCCCGGGAACCGAACCCGGGGCCTCCCATATGGTAAACGGGAGCCCTACTGATTGAGCCACAGCCGCCTCCCACTATTTATTTCTGATTCTGGAAACATTCCATTCTCATTGTAGAAAATTTGAAAACCACAGAATGATGTTGAGGTGAAAATAAAAAGCACACAGTGTCGGCAGGGAAGGGCCTTTAACACATCATTATCTGCCGTGGGAAGGCACGCCAGGGCCCCTCCAGCAGCCTCGGCTTCCTCCTCCTTACTACAGGGTAATAATAACGACGCCTGCAGAGCGCTCAGCTCCTAACACCAGCTCTGTTTGCCACCCAGCCTTTGTTCTATGGCACACTCACGGCTCACGGAATAAATCCCAACTCCCTATGGGCAGTGACGGGTCCCAGCAGGCCATTGACCTGTCCAGCTGCATCTCATTTCTCAAAAGCTGCCCCCACAGGGCCTTTGCACATGCCGTCCCTCTGTCCAGAACACCTGCCCTCCACTCTGCCTGACTGACAGCTCCCCTCCCCTGCTCCACTCCGACCCCCAGGAGCTCTGGGCAGCCTCTGGCAGAGCCTACATGGAACAATCATGTTATACATTAGTACACTGTTCTCCAGGTCATGATCGTCCCACGCCTGTCTTCCCAGTGGGACCGAGCTCCCAGAGGATCTGCCAGATTTGTTGCAGTCACCCTGGTGGCCCCAGATCCACCCAGGGTCTGAAGGAGAAACAGCCCTGTGCCCCTGCGTCCTTGCTGTGGGCAGGCGAGGCAGAAAGCGCCCCGGATGAGAAGCAGGAGCCGGGCATCCAGCTCCAGCCCCTTGGGGGATGCCGTGTGCCCTCCGGCAGGCCCCGCCCCAGCCCTTTTCCCTGCCTGTCAAGTAGTGTCCTCAGGTGTTTCCTTGAGCAACGGTGGGGCTGGGCCTGGGGATCTGCATGAACAGGCTAAGCCCAAGGCCATCCCCGGCCACTCCAGGTTTGCACAAGTGGTGCCTCGGTACCTGGACCAGGTGAGGGGGCCTGCCTGCACCGAGCCCCTGTCCCACCTTGCAGAGCTGCTTTGCCGTGGTGCTGGGGGGACCCGAGGAGACTACATCTTCTTCACAGGTGAGGGGTCCCCAGCAGGGCTGTGAGGTGAGGGAGGGAGAGTGAGGCACAGCGTCGGGGGAGGGGGGCGTGTTATGGAGGAGGTGGGGGCGGGCAGCTGTGGGAAATGGCAGCTAGGCCCTGGAGTGTCAGGTCCCAGTGGGAAGATTTGAGGGATTACTATTTTTTTTTTTTTTTTTTTAAGATTTATTTGTTTACTTTATCCATTTTAAACCCCCCTTCCCCATTTGCTGTTTTGTGTCCATTCGCTGGGCAATTCTCCGTGTCTGTTTCCTGCCATCTCTTCTCATCCTCCTCCTCCAGTCTTCACCAGGATTCGATCCTGGAGACCTCCGATGTAGGAGAGAGGTGTTCTGCCACCTGCGCCACCTCGGTTCCTGGCTTTAGGAGCTTTCGGAGCATCTCATCTTGTCTCTCCCCTGTTATGTCATCATCTTGCTGCATGGCTCTCGGGGACCGATGGCTCAGCGGCACACAGAGCCTGGCAGCCCATGCGCCTTCTATATATATATATATTTTTATTTTACCAGGAGGTCCCGGGGATCGAACCCAGGTCCCTCCATATGGCAGACGGACACCCAACCATTTGAGCCACATCCGCCCCCTCCACATTTGGTCTTAATAAGTACTGAGAAGGCGTTTGGAGGGGAGACTGCTACTGGGTAGAGGATGGAAATGGGTGGGGAAGGGAAGATGGATGGAGTGGCCCCTCTGTCCCTGTGTGGGAGGGTCAGGGGCCCAAGTCCACCTTGGGCTTGGATCCCACCACCCTGGCTCCCCCAGGTGGTGAGCCAGATGCTGGAGTGGACGAGCAGCGGCAGCTTTGTGGGCAACGAGGGCTTCGTCCACCTGTCCCTGCCGTCCCTGCCCCTGGGAGGGGTCGGTGAGTTCCTGCCCCATCTCCACCCTGCCCAGCCCCCCACCCCAGACCCAGGAATTCCCAGTTTTGCCCTCACTCACTGTTCAGCCTTGATCCAGGGCCTGGGCCTCTCGAGGCCTCAGGTTCCTTGTCTGTAAGATGGCTCTTAGAATGTTCTGGCTCTCCCTGGGCTCCCTGCCTCCTGCAGGCAGCTGCCAAGGCCGGGGCGTGGAGACAGGGGCCACCCGCCCAGCCCCGGGCCCTCACTAGCCATGCCCATGCAGGCAACAGCGGGATGGGGAGGTACCACGGCAAGTTCTCCTTCGACACCTTCTCCCACCACCGCGCCTGCCTGCTGGCGCACTCGGGCCTGGAAAAGCTCAACGAAATCCGCTGCCCTCCCTACACTGACTCGAAGCAGCGGCTGATTTCCTGGGCCCTGAGCTCCCAACAGCTGCGCCCCCTCCGTCCTGCTGCCCAGGGCTGCCTGGCCCCTACCCCGCCCTGGGCTGCCAGCTGCTGCCCAGGTCTTCAGTGGCCCCCGACTGATGGGCATCCTGCCTGGTTCTCTAAACATCCCGTTGCTGTGGCTTTGTCTGAGCTGACCCCCCGCTGGGCAGGACCTCTGGGTGGCTGAGCAGCCCCTTTCAGGGCCAAAGTCCCCTCTGCTGCCTACTGACAGATTCATTGACTCCCTGTTTGTATACGTTTGGGGATGGGGCGCTCACCCCACACAAGGCCAGGCAGCTCTGTGGTTAGAAAGGACTGCCTTGTATCTTCTCAATAAAAAGGGTCCCCCAAAGGCAGAGGCATTTCTGCCTCACAGCTCCATTCACGCCTGGTTTGGAGGACTGGGGGTGTCTGACCTCAGGTGACCTGACCTTGAACCCAGATCTGGCCAATTGGTGGTATCTGCCTCAAGTGCCTCGTTGACTGAGGATTCTGATGCTGTGTGGGATCAATAGGAAGGAGTGCAATGGTTGATTAGTGATGTCTGCTGTGGGCACAGGGGTGGGGTGGGGGTGGCATATGCTGGCCACACCTGTCATTCTTACTCCAGACTCCCAGAAGGAGGTCAAGGCTACCAGAATCTGAGCTTGGCCACCTGGGCTGACAGATGGGAAAGCTGAGGTCTAGAGACAGGGAGGGCTGAACTGAATTTATACAATAAAGAAGGGGCACAGCTGAATGGTGGTGGGCTTTGCTGACCAGTGTGGGGACCAGCAGACAGAGCACAGCAGGTTCATTGTGACCAGCCCTTGCTCTTCCCCTCATTCCCACCCTGGGAACCCACTTGCAATGCCCCTACTGTTGCTTCAGAGGGTTCCTCACGCATTCAGAGCCATGAAAAAACTGGGCTAGTAGCCTGAGGTTGAGGGGAGAAGAGGAAGTATGGTCCTCCTGCTCCCCTGGGAATTGTTGGGTATTAATGGCTTCAAAAATATACAAGGTGAGGACTTCCGGGAAGATGGCGGACTAGTAAGACACGGGAATCCCTTCTCCAGAAAAATAGCTAGAGGACAAGCTGAAAGAGCCCCGAAAAGATCTTCTAGGGTTTAGGTCACCAGGTGAAGGCTGCACACCACCCAGAGGAGAGAGGGACAGAAGAGGGAAATCGCGACTACAGAACTGAGAGTTGCAAGTAGCAGCTTCTGCTGCTGCCGGCACCCTCCCCCACACTCTTCAGAATTCTCGGGCCCCTGGGCCTGCGACCACAGACAAAGGGGGCTTCAGGGATCTGCCACTCCCGGAAAGGGGAGAGAGAGGGACACAGCCTTAGGCTGACTCAGGTTCTGACCTGAAATTTGGGCTGCGGAGCTCCACGGACCCTTCCACACGGCGGTTTGCCCTGGGAGCCTAGAAAGGACTGGAGAAATCCGACCCTCGCAACCTCCCTCTCTTCTAGGCTGGACTAATTGTTGAGGACACCACGGGAGAGGGGAGAGAGAGCCTGGGGCTGACCCTGCTTTGGACCCCCAGGGTTGGTCTGCCCTGTCCCGAGAGCCCTTCCAGGCCGGGTGGGGCTGCGCCATTGTTTGCCTTGGAGCCTGCAAGGGGCTAAAGATATACAAACCTCCCAATCTCCTCCTCTACTAACAGGGACTGATTGTTGAGGATTCAGAAGGGA
Organism: Tolypeutes matacus; assembly: GCA_026826555.1. Taxonomy (NCBI): domain Eukaryota; kingdom Metazoa; phylum Chordata; class Mammalia; order Cingulata; family Chlamyphoridae; genus Tolypeutes; species Tolypeutes matacus. The sequence continues at coordinate 7,103,488 of JAKSZT010053990.1, read as the reverse complement.
GTGGAAATATTTCCTAGCTGGGAAAAGGGGGGCGCTACGAGAGAAGACTGGAGAACTGTCTCAGAAAGTTTGAATCACAGGGCTCCTAGCCCCCAGACAGGAAGCTCCATCACATTGATCTGGTCTGTGTCACAACAAATACGCTCTGACCAGGCATTGAATTGAGAGCTGCCAACAAGCGCCATCCTCTGGCAGACCGAGGAAGTGCACATAAGAAAATTAATAAAAGAGAGACTTTTCCTGGCCTCTATAGCCTCCCTGCCCAAGGCCCTAGAAAACGACTCTACAACCAATCACTGGGTCCAGTGCCCAGTTTTGCGCAACCAGCAGAACAATCCTAACAATCAAGGTTGAGCCAAAAATCAAAGAGCTGTGGTAACTCACAGCCTCCTGCCACTAAAACCCTATAAGAGAAAGAGATAGAGCATCAAAGTAAAATACAACCTAACCAGATGCCTAAGCACCAGCAAAAAATTACGAGCCATACTAAGAAAATAGAAGACATGGCCCAAGAAAAGGAATACAGCAAAGTCCAGGAAGAGATGCAGAATTTGAGATAACTAATCAGTGAGATGAGCACAAATTTCCAAAATTAAATTAATGAGATGAAAGAGAATATAGTTAAAGAGATCAATGACATTAAGAAGACATTGAGCGAACACAAAGAAGAACTTGAAATCCTGAACAGAAAAGTAATGGAGTTCATGGGAATGAAAAACAAAATAGATGAAGTCAAAAATACATTTGGGGGAAGCGGCTGTGGCTCAATCAGTAGGGCTCCCGTTTACTATATGGGAGGCCCGGGGTTCGGTTCCCGGGGCCTCCTGGTGAAGGCAGGCCCGCCCACATGGCGCGGTTGGCTGACCCGGCGAGCACGGGCAGCAAGGGGGGGATAAATGAATGAATAAATAAATAAAATCTTAAAAAAAAAAATACATTTGAAGCATACAACAGCAGACTCGAAATGATAGAAGAAAGAATAAGTGATACTGAAGACAGAGCAGCTAAAATTGAAGAGAGAAAAGAATGGAAAAAATTGAGCAGGGGCTCAGAGAGTTGAATGACAACACAAAACGCAAGAACATACGTGTCATGAGAGTTCCAGAAGGAGAAGAGAAAGGAAAAGGGGCAGAAAGAGTATTTGAGGAAATAACAGCTGAAAATTTCCCAACTCTCACGAAAGAAATGAACTTACATGTCCAAGAAGCACACCGTACCCCAATGAAAATAAATCCAAATAGACCTACACCAAGACACATATTATTCAGAATGTCAAATGTAAAAGATAAAGAGAAAATTCTCAGAGCAGCAAGAGAAAAGCAAACGATCATGTACAAAGGATGTCCAGTAAGACTTAGTGCAGATTTCTCTTCAGAAACCATGGAGGCGAGAAGACAGTGGTATGATACAATTAGGAAACTGAGAGAGAAAACCTGCCAGCCAAGAATTCTTTATCCAGCAAAACTGTCCTTCAAATATGAAGATGAATATAAAGTATTCACAAACAAACAGAAACTAAGAGAGTTTGCAAAAAAGAATCCACCTTTGCAGGAAATATTAAAGGAAGCCTTAGAACCTGAAAGAAAAAGACAGGAGAGAAAGGCTTGGAGGAGGGTATAGAAGAAAGAAAAGCAGAAAGGATAACCAAAAGAGTAAAAAGAGAGACAAAAATAAGATGACATATGAAAACCAAAGAATAAAATGGAGGAAATAAATAGTGCATTTTCAGTAATATCAGTGAATGTGAATGGATTAGATTCCCCAATCAAAAGATACAGGCTGACAGAATGGATAAAAAAACATGAGCCATCCATATGTTGCTTACAAGAAACTCACCTCAGACCCAAGGATACAAACCGGCTGAAAGTAAAAGGTTGGAAAAAGATACTCCACACGAATAGTAAACAGAAAAGAGCAGGGGAAGCTATACTAATATCAGACAAAACAGACATGAAATGCAAAAAAGTGATAAGAGATGCGGAAGGCCATTATATATTAATAAAAGGGACGATCCTCCAGGAAGATATAACAGTCATAAATATCTA
>JAKSZT010053990.1:7080645-7101043 GCA_026826555.1 Tolypeutes matacus | reverse complement strand
GCAGATGCCTTCTACTTACTATTCTACAACTCTCTCAACTTTGCCCAAGGTGTCCTTCATTGAACAGTATTCCTTAATTTTAGTGAAATCAAATTCATCGGCTTTTTTTTTAAGGTGTATGGTGGTAGCTTATGGTTTGTGCTTTTGAAACTTTTATACATCACGACCAAGTGGGATTCATTCCTGGTATGCAAGGCTGATTCAACATAAGAAAATCAATCAATGTAACACACCACATTAACAAATAGAAGGAAAAAAAGCACATGATCATCTCAATCGATGCAGAAAAGGCATTCGACAAAATCCAGCATCCTTTTTTGATAAAAACACTTCAAAAGATAGGGATAAAAGGAAAATTCCTCAATATGTTCAAAGGCATATATGAAAAACCCACAGCCTACATCATACTCAATGATGAAAGGTTGAAAGTTTTCCCTCTAAGATCGGGAACAAGTCAAGGATGTCCACTGTCACCATTGTTACTCAACATTGTACAAGAAGTTTTAGCTAGGGCAATTAGGCAAGAAAAAAAAAAAAAAAAATTAAAGGAAATGAGATATCCAAATAGGAAAAGAGGAAGTAAAACTCTCACTGTTTGCAGATGACATGATCCTGTACTTAGAAAATCCTGAAATATCCATGACAAAGCCACTTGAACTAATAAATGAGTTCAGCAAAGTGGCAGGATACAAGATCAACATGCAAAAATCAGTAATTTTTTGTACACTAGTACTGAACAACCTGAGGAGGAAATCAGGGGAAAATCCCATTTTCAATAGCAACAAAAAGACTCGAATACCTAGGAGTTAATTTAACCAAAGAAGTACAGGACCTATATGCAGAAAACTACAAAACAATGCTAAAAGAAATTTAAAAAGACCTAAACAAATGGAAAGACATTCCGTGTTCATAGATTGGAAGAATAAATATCGTGAAGATGTCAATCTTGTCCAAACTGATTTATAGATTCAATGCAATACCAATCAAAATCCCAACAGCTTACTTTACAGAATTAGAGAAGGCAATTACCAAATTCATCTGCAAGGGTAAGTGTACCCGAATAGCCAAAAGCATTCTAAAAAAGAAGAGCGATGTGGGAGGAATTTCACTGCCTGAACTTGAAACATATTACAAAGCTACAGTGGTCAAAACAGCATGGTACTGGCATAAAGATAGACACATCGATCAGTGGAATAGAATTGAGAATCCAGAAATAAACCCTCACCTATACAGTCAACTGGTTTTTGACAAACCTACCAAGCCTATGCTAATGGGAAAAAACAGTCTCTTCAACAAATGTCGTTGGGAGAACTGGATATCTATAACCAAAAGAATGAAAGAGGACCCCTATCTCACCCCCTATACAAGAATCAACTCAAAATGGATCAAAGATCTAAATATAAAAGCCAGGACCATAAAACTACTAGAAGAAAATGTAGGGAAACATCTTCAAGACCTTGTAGTAGGTGATGGTTTCTTGGACCTCACACCCAAAGCACGTGCAACAAAAGAAAAAGTAGATAAACGGGACCTCCTCAAAATTAAACACTTTTGCACCTCACAGGACTTTGTCAGAAGGGTGAAAAGGCAGCCAACTCAATGGGAAAAAATATTTGGAAATCACATATCTGATAAGGGTTTAACATCCAGGATATATAAAGAGATGTTACAACTCAACAATAAAAAGACAAATGACCCAATTAAAAAATGGGCCAAAGACTTGAATAGACATTTCTCTGAAGAAGAAATACAAATGGCAAAAAAACACATGAAGAAATGCTCAACATCACTCATGATTAGGGAAATGCAAATCAAAACTACAATGAGATATCATTTCACACCTATCAGAATGGCCACTATTAAAAAGACAGAGAACTACAAGTGTTGGAGAGGATGTGGAGAGATAGGAACACTTCTTCACTCTTGGTGGGAATGCAGAATGGTACAGCCACTATGGAGGACTGTTTGGCAGTTCCTAAAGAAGTTGAATATAGAGTTGCCACGAGACCCGGCAATACCACTACTGGGTATATACCCAGAAGAACTGAGAGCAGTGACACGAACAGACATCTGCACACCGATGTTCATAGCCACATTATTCACGATTGCCAAACCTGGAAACAACCCAGGTGTCCATCAACAGATGAATGGGTAAACAAACTGGTCTATTCACACGATGGAATATTATGCAGCTGTAAGAAGAAATGAAGTCATAAAGCATATGACAACATGGATGAACCTGGAGGACATTATGTTGAGTGAAGCAAGCCGGACACAAAAGGACAAATACTGTATGAATGCGTTACTATGAACCAAATATATTGTGTAATATTTTGTTTGATTAAAAAAAATTATATGTATCCATTATATTTAATTGAGAAATGTATATATTTATTCAAAAAATATATATATTCAAGGTGGACCAAAAGGAGGTACTTAACTGGGGTTTGTTAATGAGTGAGGAAAATAATAAATCTGGAAATGAGAGGATGGATGAATGTATGGATGGGTGGATGGGTGGGTGGATGGGTGGATGGGTGGGTGGGTGGATGGATGGATGGATATATGTATGTATATATGGATGGGTGGGTGGGTGGATGGATGGGTTAGTAGGTAACCCAGGTAGAAGCTGAGTGATCAATGGGCCTGGGCCTAAGGGATCCCTTCACTCCCCACTGGGAAGTTGTTTCCTCAATATAACCATTAGATTGAAGAGAAAAAGAGAGAGAGAGATAGAGGGTTTGAGAAAGAATCAGGTCTCTGGGGCCCAGTCTGAGCAGTGGGCCCAGGGAACAAGGGACAGAAGACACGCGTACCAAAACCTCCAGGTAACTGCTCCCCCCACCCCCAATCATCTCCCCTTTGCCCTCTTGGCCAGATAAGGAACATCTTTGGTTCAGACAAGGAACAAAGCCTCTGAGGATAGCTGTGGGTCCTGGAGGCCACCTAGGGCGGGGGCAGCTCCAGAAGACCCTTTGTCAGTGCCCACGGTCCATATGGCTTCTCTCCCCCTCTGCTGGGGCTCACGCACATCACCCCTCCCCGACCCCGAGGCAGCGGGTGCAGGGGTCAAGGCAGGGGATCTGGGCACAGGCGGCCTGGTTTGTGTCCTGGCCCTGCCCCGTGCAGGCTGTGTGAGGGCGGCCGGGTGTCAGCCCCCTGAGCCCCAGCTGTAGGTCAGGATGGCCAGCAGAGCCAGCCTCACAGGCCTCGGGGGAGGGTTAGATGAGCTCGTGTGTGGCGAACCCCACGGGGGCTGTGTGGGCTTCTTCTCCCCCCACCCCTCCCCGCCTTTGCCAGCTCAGAGGTTTCCCAGGAGCGTTTTGTCCTCGCTCGCCAGGTGTCAGAGTCTTTTGAGCAGCCGAATCAGTTTCTGAAGCCCAGAGAGGCCGAGCCCATCGACACAGCACCGGCCCTGGCAGGGTGCCTGGGTGGGGGGCACAGGGTCCTATTGTTTCTGGGGAAGTGGCCTGTGAGTGGCTCCAGAGCAGCCCAGGGTGCAAAGGGACGGTCCAGTGGAGGAAAGGGGCAGCCGGGAAGAACCAGAATCGCTCTCAGTGAGCCCGGGCTGCGGCCCTGGCATCTTCACACATGTCCCCATGCAGCGGGCAGCACACCCGGAGCCCAGACGCAGTAGGGCTGGAGGGCCCCGCCTTGCCACGGCCTCTCTCCTTCTAGCCTGTGCTTCCAGTGCCATCTCTTCAGCCCTTCCCAGAATCCTCACTGGGCTCCTGGCCAGGCTGAACACCTGGCCTCTCCTACCTGTCTGGCTGCAGCAGGGGGAGTTTTATGCAACACCCAAAGCTTCATGTAAAACTGAGCAAAAAGGCTCCAGCGGCAGGGGGCTGAGGACAGAGGGACCAGATCGCTGGAGGACCATCGGCGGCTTTAGCCCAGCCGAAGTAGAGAAACTGAGGCTGAGCTCTAAGCCCGAAGGCTCTCAGTAGGTGGCTTCAGCTGAATTCAAGCCCAGCCTGCCTGCTCCAGAGCCTACAGCTGGGCCACGGCACCCTCTTGCTGAGGCCTGGAGAGCACAGGAAGCCCCAGGTGGCACCTGGGTCCCTGGGGGCTCCACCCAGCTTGCTCCCTTCCAGATCAATTGGTGGAGCAGCCAGGCAATGGCATCCCAGCTGCAGGAGGGGAGCCAAGAAAGCAGGTTCTTCTTCCACCCTGGGAAGGCTATTCAGGAGAGGCCAAGGGGACAGCGAACGTGACGAGTGTCCCTCATCTGTCATCTTGATGACACTGGGCCAGTGTCATCAAGACGCGCTGTTGAGAGAGCCTCGAAGCCCCCGGGCCTTAGCTCAGGCCGTCCTCTCCTCCGCCACCCCAGGCCACTCAGGCACTGCCCTCTCCCGGAACCCATCTCCCAACTCCAGGCAGCTGCTGGGCCCCTTGTCCGGCTGGCACAGCATCACACGCTTCCCCTGCGGAAGCTCTATCCATCTAGAAAGCTCGGGGCGGGGGGCGTCGCTCCACTGCCACACAGATCCTAGGGGCCCGGGGGAACGTCCTCTAACTTCCCTGAGCCTCAGTGTCCTTACCTGGAAGAGTTGGCGAGAGGATTCGATGGGGTCGTGTGTCGAGGCCCAGGGGCCCAGCTCGGAGGCAGCACCGGGTGCAGGCCCCCCTCAGGACCTCGAGGTCTGTGGCTGCTCCCTCTCCTGGACTAGCGTCACAGTGTCCTGCTGCCAGGAGGGCTGGGGGCCCCAGTGGGAGTCAGGGGTCGGCCTCAGCAGAGGTGGTATTCCATTGTGGTCACTGGCCACCATCAGATGGGCCGTTAAGAAAAGCGACAATATGGGGAGAGTCATCCTCCCGCCCCACCCTGGGAAATCAGGCTAGCGGGAGAAGCAGGCAGGGCTCCCAGAGGGTGCAGGTGGCCGCCAGCCGTGGCAGGCCCTCCACGGCGGCACTCACCGTGGAGCCGGTGCCACTACGATGAAGATGGAGGTCACGCAGCCTAGGACCCCGCCCCACCTCCTGATATGGGGCACTGCAGAAACCCCGGGTTCTCGCAGGACCGCACGCGGGGGAAGGGGGCCCTCCAATGACTGAGATTTCATCTCCTACCACCAGTGCAGCTAGAGCTAGGAGGATTTAAATGTGCTTTGGATACTTAATTGCAAAATGAGACAATCAGGTGTTGTGCAGTAAGAACTCTGCCCACCATGCCTGGGCTGTGAGTCTGGTTCACCCATGTGTCCACAGCTTCCAGGCAGAGCTGGACACGACCCCCAAATGCCCGCGGATGAATGAATGAAATATGACAGTGTGTGTGTGTGTGACAGAGGAAGGGAGAAGAGAAGGGAGAGGAGACGAGAGAGAAGGAGAGTATTTTAATTTGCTAAAGATTGCCGATGCAATACACAGAAATGGGTTGGCTTTTACAACAGGGACTCGTTAGGTTAAAAGCTTACAGTTCTGAGGCCATGAAAGTGCCCAAGTCAAGGCATCCTTAAGAGATGCTGTCACACCGAGGTGCAGCTGTGTGCGATCAGGCACGTGGCGGCATCTGCTTGTCCCTCCCCTCTCCTCCGGGCCTCGTCTCTTTCAGCTTCTGGCTAAAGTGGCTTCCTCTCAGCCTCTGTGTTCCATTGCTTCCAGCTTCTGGTCCCTGGAGCCCTCTCTCTCAGCCTCTGGGTTCTTCTCTGTCTCTGCAGCTTTTTTCTGTGTGTCTGCAGCTCTCTAGTCCTTTATTTATAAAGGACTCCGGTTAGAGGATTAAGATCCACCCTGGGCCACACTACTGAAGTGATCTAATCAAAAGGGAGGTCCCTTAACTGAATCTAATCAAAAGGTCCCATCTACAATAGGTTTACATGCACAGGACTGGATTAGCTTTAAGAACAGAATTTTCTGGGATCCACCCAGCTTCAAAATTGTCACAAGAAGGGAGAGGGAAATAAAAAGGGGGAGGAGAGAAACAGGGAGGGAGGGGAGAGGAGGAGAGAGACAGAGAGAGGGATAGAGTGCACCAAAGAGATGGCAGAGTGGAGTGGCCCTGGGTCTGGCTGTGTGGCATTTGCCATGACATGGGCTAGGTCCCACCCTTGGCCAGGTGGTGGGAAGCCAAAGGTGAGCAGAGACCAGGAGGGGCCTTGTCAGGAGGCTGGGCACTCAGGCAGGGGTTCCCAGGCCCTGTCACGTGCCCGTGTCAAGTTCAAAAATTCTTCAGGGTGGCTCAGGTCCTGGCCTCTCTCTGGGCCTCAGTTTCCCTAACTATGTACCATTGATTCCCATGATGCCATCAAGGGCCCACAAAACTTGTGCCTGCCTGTTTGCCCCTTCACCCCTCACAGCTCCGTGGGCCAGGGAGAGGCTCTCCCCCACTCACAGGGGAGCCAAGGCCCAGAGAGGGCACTGACTGGCCCCAGGTTACACCGCCTGTCAGGGTAGAGACCTGGGGCTGGGGCGGCAGGGCCAGCAGGGAATCCCCTCTACTTGCTGGGGCTCAGGGGTGTGACTCGCCTCCAGACTGCTCCCCCAGCTGTGACACGGACGCATGTGGGTATGTACAAACACGGACACGCATGGGCACGCAGCTCCCCGACACACACTCACAAACGCCGTGCACACGGTCACACATATGCACGCTCACACAGTCTGGTTTGGGGGCTGCTTTTTTGGGGGGTTTCTGCCCCGGCCACCCCTTCCATTCTATAAACACCCACCAAAACAGGGAAGCTGCACCCCAGCCAAAGGAAGTGAAACCTTCTGGCACCCACCCCCTGTCCTCCCCAGACTTGGGCACCCAGCACCTCCTGGCAGGAAGCACCCTGGCCCCTAGTAGGCCCGAAATAGCCAGGTCTGCTGAGCAGGCCCTTCCTTCCTTCCCAAGAGGCCCGGCACCGAGTCAGCAGCACCCCACGGCCTGGGGGCCTTCAGAACAGGGATGCACAAGGCAGACCCTGAAGGCCCCTGCCCCCAGCAGCAGAGCTCTCACTCGGACCCCTCCACCGCCACCCTCAGGGGGTCTCGGCCATGCCATGCCGCCTCCTAGAGCCTCAGTCCCTACCAACAAAATGGGGTGAAGGATAGCTGCCCTGAGGGGCTGATGGCTGGGTGAAGGAGACAGGACCCTCCGTAGGCGCCGGCTGATGGGGGTCTGTGGCCCTCCCTCTGCTGAGGCTCCAGATCCCAGGAGGGCGTGGCCCCTGCTGTAGGCTCCTGGGGACGTGGCCCAGCCTCATGCTGCCCCCACCCCTCCAGGCACCCCATCAGGCTGCCAGCTGCCCTGATGAGAGTCAGGGGGAGTAGCCACAGCACCCACAATCCCCACTCTCTGAGCGGTAGCAAGGGGCGCTGGCCCAGGGTGGGCCTGGCTGCTTGGGGCCCCCAGGCTGGTGGGCTGGGGTCTGGAGCTGGGCGGGACGCCCAGGAGCACTTGAAAGGTGGTAGGGGAGGCCGGGGACCTGATGTCTGGCATATGGTAGGCACAGGGGGACCAGAGTGGACAGCTCGCCTCTCTCCCTCCGCACCTCTGGCCTGTCCTCGGCCCTCCCAGTGGACAGCTGGGATGGGCGGGAGGAGCAGGCCAGGTGTGGGGGGTTCTCCTTTGTCCCTCCCTTGCCTTGTGCCTTGAGGCAGCAGAGTGTGGGCTGCAATTGGATGCTCCTAGGTTCAAGTTCCACCTCTAGCTCTAATGCCCTGCGTGCCTTTGGGGGGGGACCACTCACTCTGTCTGAGCCTCAGTTTCCCTATCTGTAAAATGGGGCTGAGGGTTGTGTTCAAACCAGGACAGGCTGAGTCATCTGGGCCAACCTGTCCCTGAAAACAGCTGAAAATACTGGACGAAATGTTTGGAGATGTCTAATGCATCAAAAACCTGTAACCTAGGGCCCCGAGCAGAAGTGTGGCCTGGGCGTGACTGTTGTCCCTGGGGCCCACCTGGACAGAAGGGGACAGAGGGAGGGACTCATCTGGGAGGCCACCCCGCCACACACCTGCCAGTGATGACAGGGGCCTGGCCTACTGGTGGCAAGCACTGAGGCACCGCCCGCCCGCACCCCTCTGGGCCTCTGCAGTCAGTGGCCTGTCCCCAAGCTCTCTCTGAGGAATCGCCTTCACCCCAGGTGGGAGTGGCTCCCCAGCAGGGCCCAGAGGAGAGACGAGGGCAGGGACAGCAAGGTCTCCACGGGCCGTGGCAGTCGCAGTGCGGATGTGGGGTACAGTTGGGCAGGGTGGGGGCAGGGGGTCGGTCCACTCCACCCACCCCTGCTGTCGGCCAGCTCAGCAGAAACTCTTCCTGCCAGGGCGCTCCAGACCCATAAATACCCACCCTGACCAGGGGGATCGACACTCAAATCCGGGAACTCCAGACCTGCCTCCACCAGGTAACCAGCCCCCACCCCCACAAGGCTCTGGCTCAGAGGAGCAAGCGGAGAGGGTAGGGACAAGTGGGGGTCACCTGGAACCCAGAGACTCCATGGCCAGCTCATGTGACCCCCTCCATGCCCCAGCTGTGCCTCGGTTTCCCCTCTTCCTATGGGGAGATGGTGCATCCAGCTCCCCAAAAGTCCAGGCCCCTTTTCTCAATTTAGGAGTACTCCTCTCCGAAGGAGAGCAGAGAGGCTGATTCCTCGGAGGAGGGCAGGGCAGGGCCGGGCTTGTCCTCAAAGGGAGGCTGCTGAGCTGAGGGGCCTCCCGAGCAGACCCCTGGGGTGCAGCTGGGACACCACAAGCAGGTCCCTGAGGAGGGGGCCTGGTGCCACGATCCAGCACCCCTCTTGACAGGTGGCTGCCCTGCCCCGGCTCGGACTCCCCGGGCTCCCCCTGCCGCCCTCCCAGGCCCGCCCACGAGGGCTTGCCCCACCCGGAATGTGCTCGCTGCCTGTGCCCCGGGAACCCCTGCGCCGCGTGGCCGTGACGGGGGGCACCCACGGCAACGAGATGTCTGGCGTCTACCTGGCCCGGCACTGGCTGCGCGCCCCCGGGGAGCTGCAGAGGCCCAGCTTCTCGGCCGTGCCCGTGCTGGCCAACCCGGAGGCCGCGGCCGCCTGCCGCCGCTACGTGGGCCGCGATCTCAACCGCACCTTCACCAGCACCTTCCTCACGTGAGTGTCCTCACCTCCACCTCAAGCTCGCCCCGGCCACCAGCAGGGCTCGGCCCTTGCTCTCCCCTCTGCCTGTGAGAGGCAGTCCACCCTCCTTTCTTTAAAGAAATCAAGAAGGGCGTCACCTCCTCCAGGAAGCCCTTTCTGACCCCAGATTGGTTCAGGGCCTCCTCGGGGTTCCCCAGGCCCAGGGCTTCCTTCAGCTCAGCTCCACGGGCTGTGTTTACTTGTCCAGTGCTCCCAGCTCTCTGGCATGCCTTTCTTCAGTGGATAGTCACTGAGCCCCATCTCTGGGCCAGACTATGGCCAGCTTGGGTGGAAGAATGAGGGAGAAGTCCAAGGTGTTCCCCTCAGCCTATTGGGGAAGGCGGAGGAGGGAGGTCACAACCCAAGAGGCTAAAGGCAGGGGTGGGGGCCACACAAGGGGCAGTCAGGGAAGGCTTCCTGGAGGAGGTGGTATCTTGGCCAAGCCCCACAGAGTCAGTAGAGGCTAACCAGGTAAGAGAGGAGAGGAGGAGGATCTAGCAGCGGAACCAGCACAAAGGCCTGGAGGGAGACCAGCGAGGTGCTTGGGGTGATGGCTGGAGCTGGAGCGTGACGAGGTGGGCGGCGGGCAGGGCTAGGCCGGGGCAGGGCAGTGGGGGGCAGGGGCAGGGCACAGCCAGGCTGGCAGGGCAGGAAGGGGCTGGGGAGCTGGCCTCCTGTCGGCGCGGGCTGCCCCTGCCGCGCCTTCCCCTCTTCCTCCCCCCACCTGCCCCATCAAACCGCTGATGACTGACTGCGACTGTGGGGGGACGGGTACCCCCATTCCTGCCCTTGCAGTGCCAGGGCCGCCCCGGATGACCCATATGAGGTGACAAGGGCCCGAGAGCTGAACCAGCTGCTGGGGCCCAAGGCCTCGGGCAGGGCCTTCGATTTCGTGCTGGATCTGCACAGCACCACGGCCAGCGTGGGCACCTGCCTCATCGCCGAAGCGCCCCACAACGTCTTTGCCATGCACCTGTGCCGCCACCTGCAGGTGGCCCGGCCCGCGGCACCCACCCCCAGGAGAAGAGGGAGGAAGGGGGTGCCGGGCAGAGCGGGTGGTTCCCCGGCCTCCCCTGCCCGGCTCCTCCCCCCGCGGCCTGCCACCTTGCCTGGGTCCCCGGCCCTCGGGTGCTCTCCCAACCTCCCACCCTCCTGGGAGAGGGCAGAGGGGGTGCGGCCAGGGCAGGTGGAGCCCTGTGCTTCCTCCGCGGCTCCCGCCTCCCGCCTCAGTTTCCCATCCAGGCCGGCTGGGGCTGGGCCCTGACCCCACCCCTCCTGCCCGCAGCTGCAGAGCCCCGAGCCGCCCTGCCGGGTCTTCCTGTACCAGATGCCCGGGGAGGAGAGCTTCACCGTGGACTCGGTGGCCAAGAACGGAATGGGTGGGCCCGGCCTTCGGCTGAGGGGGCGGGGCCTCCGAGAGGTGGGGGGCCGGGGCGGGGCCTCTGGGGCGCCTCGGGGGCGCCGGCCTGACCCTCCCTCCCGCCCCCAGCCCTGGAGCTGGGCCCGCAGCCTCAGGGCGTGCTGCGGGCCGACCTCTTCTCCCGCATGAGGGCCCTGGTGGCCGCAGCTCTGGACTTCATCGAGCTCTTCAACCAGGGTGAGCCCCCGGGGCTTGCGGGGAAGCTGAGGCCCCCCACGGCCCACGCTGGCCCCCGAGCCCGCACACCCCGCGTCCTCCCGCACAGGCACGGCCTTTCCTGCGTTTGAGATGGAAGCGTACAGGAGCGTGAGCCGCGTGGACTTCCCTCGCACCGAGGACGGGGACCTGGCGGGCACCGTGCACCCTCAGCTGCAGGTGTGTGTGCGGGCGCGCGATTCCTGGGGCCACACGTCAGAGGGGTGTCAGGGGAAACTGAGGTCCAGAGGGGGGACCAAGCCGCCCTCGGGGCCACCAGCGCCTCAGAACCAGGAGCTGGCCTGGGCTGCTCCCCACTCCCTGCCGCCGCCGGGGACCCCACATTCAGGCCTGGCACGAGGAGCCCCGGTGACTCTCACTGCACCTGCGGACCGGGCAGCCTGGGCCACCTGCCCCGGGCCGGAGGGGACGGGGCTTCGCGGCTAAAGGCACAAACACGGAAGCCTTTTACTTTCCAGCTAATTCCTCGAGCCTGCCCATGCCCCTTAGGGGGAGCCCGGTATCCCCCTCCCCAGCCCCCCTTCCTGAGCAGGGTGCTCTACCCTGGCCCAGGGGCTGCGGGGGGAACAGGGGGCCACAGTGCTGCTCTAATGGCTGCCACACGGGGTCGCTGTGGAGTAGGGTCCGTGCAGTCCCGCCGCTGTGCCAATGGGCCCCGAAGGCCTGCCCTCCTTGGTAACTGTCCCCCAAGCCCCCCCGCCGGCCTGGGCAGGGGGATTCAGAAGGGCTTCAGAGGTGGCCACCTGCTCTGTTGGCACCGGCTCTCCCCACTCACCCCAGCGCTCTGCCGCTAAGTGCCATGGCCAGCCGGAGCCACTTCCTTGGTGATGGGTCCTCTGGGGTCCAGTGGGGTCCTGTCCTGTCAACGGAGCTCAGATGGGGACCCTGCACTGTCAGAGGTGACCAAGGGGTGGTGCACCTGCAGGGATGGGTTTCTGTCTCAGGGGCCTCCGTGCCCCTAAGCAAGAGTATCCTCCTCCCCCCACTCTCCCTGCCCGCCCCTAAGGGGGCTGCCCTGGTCTGGCTCCCAAAGCAAGCAGGACCCCCTCGGCTGTGTGCAGGGACTCCGCGGAGGGATGGCAGAGCAAGGGCACAAAAGAGAATTGTAGCACTTTCTTACTTTTTTATTTTGGCTTTCTGTCTCATTTTGAGGCGTTATCTTACCTGTCATAAGGTTGTGATGGAAGGAGCGCCATCCTTTCAGCGTTAGAGGGTCTTAAGCCATCCCCTCCCGCCCGCCTTATACCTGTTAAATGATGACAGTCCTTTTGGATGATTTCTCTCCCACAATTTTAAAATTTATTTAATAAACTTCTATTTTGCATTTGCTGTGTGCCAGACACTGGCACTGTGTGCCAAGCTCTATTAACTCATTTAATTTAAACCTCAGAATGATCGGAGGAGATAGTGTAATCCCCATTTTACAGATGAGGAATTTGAGGAACAGAGAGGTTAAGTGACTTGTCCAAAGTCACACAGCTGGTAAAAATGTGAGCCCAGGCGTTAATAGCTGTGCCTATAAGCACTGGGACACACTTCCCTAATGACAAGTCTTTCCTCGGTGTCTGGTGTCTTTATTCCTAGACACGGAGCAGGTTGGCCTCTCATGAAGTGCAGGAGTGGGCAGGTGGCTGGGGAGGGGGGTTGCCCACTGCAGCTGGGCTGGGCGGAGGTTGGCCCAGCAACCTTGGCCCTTGCATCCCCTTCCAGGACCGAGACTTCGAGCCCCTGCAGCCCGGTGCACCCATCTTCCAGATGTTCAGCGGCGAGGACGTGCTCTTTGAGGGGGTGTCCACCGTGTACCCCGTGTTCATCAACGAGGCCGCCTACTACGAGAAGGGCATTGCCTTCATCCAGAGTGAGAAGCTCACGGTCTCCGTGCCAGCCCTGCCTGCGCTGACCCCAGCCCCCACCCTAGGCCCCTAACCGAGGCCACACCTGCCCGGCCTCAGCCTTCCCCTCAGTGGGTTCTGCGGCAAAGTCCCGAGTCCAGGTGTCACCTGCTGTGCATAACGCTCCTTGCCACTCTCCCTGCCCCAGCCTCAGTTGCCTGTTTTATAAACTGGAAAACACCCAGGGGTTCATGGCTTGTGTCCTCTGTCCTACCCGGCTCCCTTCAGGCTGGGGAGCAGATGGAGGAAGGTGAGCCTGACTGCAGTGTCTGGGGCAGGTCTGGCCCAGTGTGACCTTGGATACGCTGTGTGTCCTGCGGCCGGTGCTGGTGGTCTCTGGGCCTGTGATTGTCCATCGGTGCCTGGGGGCAGATGCCATAATGTGGGGGACTTGGAGCAGGACTGTCCTGGGGTCAGTGGAGGGGCTTCAGGGGAGGCCACGGCTCGGGGAGCCCTCGACCCCCTGCAATCCTGGGGCGAGAGAGTCAGTCTGCAGGGAGCGGAGGTGTGTGCCCACGGGTTGCATGTGTACGTGCACGTCCGTGCAGGTGTGCCTGCCCCGTGGGCTCCCTGGTGTGTGTGGGCACACGTTTCTGAGGCACAGGTATGCTTTCCAGGCACGCCACATGGGGCACATGTGAACACGTGTAACGAGCCCCAGGGTGCAGCATCTGAGGAAGGGGTGCAGCCCGACGAGGATCTGCCCACCCAGCACAGCCTGTCCGTGGACACCAGGGCGGAGGTGCCTTGGGTGGGGACAGGGGACATCAGAATAGGGCAGCGGAGGCTAATCTAGACCACGTCCACCATCACTGGCTCGGGGGCCAAGCTGGGCAGGGTGCACCCCGCCTGGTCCCGTCAGTCGCCGTTCCAGGCTGGACAGCTGGGGCTGGTGGGGCCTGGAGCCACCCCCCCTCGAAGCCTCGCTCCCAGCCCTTCACCGCCCCCTGCCTGGCCCATCCATCTCCCCGCGGCCATGGCTGCCACGCTGACTCCTGGTATTGAGCAGTGAGATGAGAAGGTGTGAAGGATCTGGGGGCACCAGGGACGGGCTGGCAGGCAAGATGGATGAGGGGCCAGGCGGCGCCTCCGGCAGGAAGTACAGGCAGCCAGGGAGGGGGTGTGCAGGGAGGCGTGCCTGTGTGTATCCGTGGGCACGCTGTGTGTGCACGGGGGTTAGTGTACCAGTGTGCTCGTGTGCATACGTATGGGAGGTGTATTTCCCACCTTGCAGACACCACAGGCTGCATGTGCACACACATGCACACACATGCACACACACACACACCAGGAGCCAGCAGAGCCCCAGGCTGGCCTGCCCCAGGGCTGGAATGCATCCCCCAAGGCGCCCCTCATCTCCTTACCCACCCCTCCATGAGCTGCTGGGACCCCCCCACATCACAAGACAGAGCGCCCCCACCTTGTCTGGCAGCCTGGGGTGCTGGGGGTGGGCCAGCCACGTGGACGCACACCCGTGGACCATCCGGCAGGGATCAAACGGCCAAACAGCACTCCCCTGCTTAGGGAGAGTCCCACCCACCTCCGCCTGCCTGACCAGTGGTCCTTGTCCCCTGAACGCTCAGCCCCTGACGGGCTGGGAGCAGCCGGGAGAAGGCGCTCAGTCAGGCTGGAGAGACCCCCAGGCAGAAGGGGCTTGGCCCAGGTCAGCCGGTAAAGCTGACGGAGACAGCCCGCCAGGGCCCGGCCAGAGCTGCCCAGCAACCGGGGCCGATGTCCTCCCACCCAGCCGGGGGGCTCTGCCACTGGCAGCTCTTGCTGCTGCTGCCCCCTTACGGGTTGCCCCAAGTGGCCACCGGCCAGTCCACACCAGCAGGCCCTGGCCCCGGCCCCGGGTCAGGGGTCCGGGACCTGGTGAGAGGGCATCGGCCGGTCCATTCAGCTCTCCAGGCTGCCCCACCACCACTACCTCCCCAACCCCCCCGAGGCCCCGTCGGGTCCCCAGCTCCGCCAGTCAGCCAGGCCCAGGCCCCTGCTGACCACCCAGCCTGTGCTCAAGATGGGGCCCATCGATCCAGAATGGCTGGGGGCTCCCAACCGGAGAAGGGAGGGAGCTGGGGGGAGAGGGAGGCTGTGCGACGTCAGAGCCTTCCCACCTGCCCTCACCCCGCAGAGCCTCCGTGCCGGGAGCCGGACCCCAGCAGCCCCTGCCTGGCCGCGGACGGCTCAGTCTGAGGGGGAGGCCTGGGGAGGAGCCCACAAACCCTGGGGCCGGGGTCCTGCCTGCGGACACCAAGTGCCCAGCTCGGGGCGGGAGACCTGGACACGCAGACGGAGCGTGACAGAGAGGGAAGGACAGTCCTCCCAAGGAACTGGGGACGGAGAGAGCATCTGACTGCTGAGCTGTGGCTGCTGAGTGGACGTGGAGACCAGGAGTGGCTGACGCCCCCATCCTGGCCAGGCCGGGGTCCCCTCGGGTGGTGGCCGCAGCTGACTAGGGCTTCTCCAGGAGCCGGACAGCCGAGCTGTCCCCATGGCAGGTACGTGCAGGGACTGGGCGTGGGCACCAGGTGAATGCGTGGGGCAGGGGCGCCCCAGGCTGAAGTCTTCTATCTGCCAGGACAGGGCTGAGGGGCTCCAGCCCCCAAGTGCAGGTGCTGGTGGCAGGGAGCTGGGCTTTTTCTGGGTGGTGAGCGCCTGACAGGGCCTTGGGCTTGCCCCTTCCCCTCCCCTGCCTTCGGACCCTTCAGGGTCAGGGTGGGGGGCCAGAGCAAAGGCCTCGAAGTTCCCTCCAGACCTGGTACTCGATGCCTCGGGGCAATTGTCAACTCCTCTTCCGAGGGGGACAGGGGCCAGCCCTCCCAGTTGCTCTAAGAGTGCCGAGGGGCAGCATATGGACCCAGGTGGGGGCGGGGGAGGCTCCCAGCAGACTCGGAGCCAGTGCCCGTGAGCCACCACCCACCTCCCCCATGGACCCTGGGAGCTGGCGTCGGTTACCTGGACGACGGCCCCGGGGACATCAGCCCATCATCCCTGTGCGCCAGGGGCTTCCGGAAGATGCAGACCCGAGGTGGTCCATCCCTCTCAGCAGCTCCGGGAGAGACCCTCCCTGGGCACGACTTCTCACGTGGCTCTCGAGGTGTCAGGGACAGGGACCCCAGACCCCACACACTGGCCAAGCACCTGCGGGAGCCAGCCCTGGCCAGGCTCTGCCCACCTGTTCTCTCTCTAGGTGCTCTGTCTTCCAGGAATCTCCCTCCACCCACCCGTCTATCCATCTGTCTGTCTATCTCTCCAGCCTCCAGCATTCCCTTCTGTTCAGGGGATGCCACCATTTTGTGGTTGTATAAATGCCCCAGGGCCACTCAGCCAGGGGCCCTGCTCAAGCCCTACCCCTGACCCCCGGCCACTGCTGCTTGCACAGCCCCACCTGGCCCTCAGCCCTTTATGGGACTGTGATAAACTTACAGATCTGGTTTTTAGGATTACTTTAGAAATTGGAGGGTGAGGGGTGGCAAAACTTTGGGCCAAGGCCTGTGGCCAGATTACAGCTCAAAAGATGGGAGCGTTAGAAATAAGTGAGGAGGGAAGCAGATGTGGCTTAAGCGACTGGGCTCCCATCTACTATATAGGAGGTCCAGGGTTCGATTCCTGGGGCGTCCTGGTGAAAGGCAAGCTGGCCCTCACAGCGAGCTGGCCCGAGCAGAGAGCTGGCGCGGCAAGATGACGCAACAAAAAGAGACACAGAAGAGAGACAATAAAAGACACAACAGAGCAGGGAGCTGAGGTGGTGCAAGAGATTGAAAGCACCTCTCTCCCCTCTGGAAGGCCCCAGGATTGGTTCTTGGTGCTGCCTAGAGAGAAGACAAGCAGTCACAGAAGAACCCACAGAGAGCAGACAGCGAGTGCAAAACCAACGTGTATGGGGGAGGGGAGGATATAAATAAATAAACAAACAAACAAATAAATCTTAAAAAAAAAAAAAGAGTGAGGAAACCAAAGCAGAAAGTGTTAGAATGGGCTTCCAGAGGTGGCTGCAGCAGGTTTCAAGGTCAAGGTCATGGAGCTTGGGAAGACCCCCCACCCCCGGTCTCACATGGGCTATCAGCTCTCTTGGCCAGAACTCATCAATAACAGCTGATTTGCTGACTGCACAGCCACTAACCCTCACGTCGATCCTGTGAGGCAGGCATCAAGAATCCTCGGGACAGATGTGGAAACCGAGGCTCCGGGAAGTGGAACAATTTGCCCAAGGCCACATGGCCACACAGGAGCCCTTACAAGCTTGCTGAGAAAAGGGGGCATTTAAATGAACATTTACCCACTAAGTGATGCTGAGTAATGGGCACTGTGGGAACACAGAGGCCTGGCAGTCAGGGAGGGCTTCCTGGAGGAAGAGGGATCTGGGTGCAGCCTGAGGAGGAGGCTGGTTGTGTGAGGAGTGGGCCCACATTTCTTTCCCTCTCCCCAGCCTTCCTCTCTGCCAGCCTCAGTGTCCTCACAGCTTCGGAGCCCTATGCCCTGCCGGGGACCAACTCTGGCTGGGAGACCCCGCTACGGACGCCATTTCCACCAGGCCCTGGCAACGGCTCCACAGGGGCCCAAGCTGTGGCCGAGCCCGCCAGGGAGGGCCCTAAGAACCCACATGTGTCCAGCGTGACAGTTCAGCTGGAGATGAAGATGCTGTGGGAGGAATTCAACCAGCTGGGCACGGAGATGATTGTCACCAAGGCGGGCAGGTGCGGGCAGCGGGCAGCGGGGGGCAGGGGCGGGGGGCCAGGGCGGAGCCGCGGTCAGGCTGCCGAGCGCCTCCCTCCTGCAGGAGGATGTTCCCCACCTTCCAGGTGAAGATTCTGGGCATGGACAGGCTGGCTGATTACGCCCTGCTCATGGACTTCGTCCCCCTGGATGACAAGAGATACAGGTCTGGGAGCCAGCGGGGGGGTGGGTGGGTGGGGGCAGAAATTAGACCCCCACACGCACTCTGGGGTGAAGCCAGTCCCAGCCACGTCAGGGAGGTCCAGCCGGGGGCAAGCCCACTGGCAGGGTGGTGTCCAGCTCAGGGAGTTGACTGTCTCCCGAGGGCAGAGGCCTAGCCTGGGCAGGCAGAGTGGTCCAGCCCAGGCAAGCAGGGCTTCTCCTGACCCCGGCCAGCTGCAGGCTCAGGGAACCCAGGGCCCAGCAGTCCTCTCTGAGCCTCAGGCTCCTTATCTGTGAGGTTGAGGCTGGGGCGTGGGGAGATGGAGAAGGCAGTGGGTTCAGTGACGGCAACGGGTCAGGCTTGGCTCCAGGTGGGGGCAGCAGCTGAGGGGTGTGGGTGGAGACGGGGCGCCCCTGCCACCTCACTCTCTTCCCCAGGTATGCCTTCCACAGCTCGGCCTGGCTGGTGGCGGGCAAGGCGGACCCTGCCACACCCGGCCGCGTGCACTTCCACCCCGACTCGCCGGCCAAGGGCGCGCAGTGGATGCGCCAGATCGTGTCCTTCGACAAGCTCAAGCTGACCAACAACCTGCTGGATGATAACGGCCACGTGAGACCCGGGCGCCCGTGGGAAGGGGCTGGGGCTGACAGCGATGAAGGCCTTTGGTGCCCACCCACCTCTGGTGCCCGGCATGGGAGGCCGAGGCCGCCTGGCTTGGGGATGAACGCAGACAGGACTGTCCATGCAGGTGGGGAAGCTGGGTGGTGGTGGGAGAACATTCCGGACCATGTGATGTCTCAGTGCATGGCCATGTGGGGCCCCACAGCCCCGTCTCACAGCTCTACACCTACCTTAGTGAGACCCCACGGCCACACTGTCCCGGAGTTTTATAGACATGCGTAGAGAGAGAAATCCATTCCGTCAACAATGTTTCCGGAACACCTCCCACTGGCCAGGCCCACTGTAGGTACTGGGACACCTCACTGACCCCACTTCGTCAAACAAAGACCCCTGCCCTCACGTGGCTTATATCCTAGGG
Source organism: Tolypeutes matacus (assembly GCA_026826555.1). Taxonomy (NCBI): domain Eukaryota; kingdom Metazoa; phylum Chordata; class Mammalia; order Cingulata; family Chlamyphoridae; genus Tolypeutes; species Tolypeutes matacus. The sequence goes on along the minus strand of JAKSZT010053990.1, from coordinate 7,082,514 downwards.
GTGAGGAGGGAGGCAGTAGCAGATAGTAAACAAAACTCAAGAAGACACTGTATGCTGTGTCTCAGACAGTGAGAAACGACAGGAGCAAAAGGAGCCAGGGAGGGACAGAGACGGTGGCTGCTTCATTCAAGGGGGTCAGGAAGCTAATGAGGCAATATTTGAACTGAGATCTGAAGGGAGTGGGGGAGGGGCCTATGCATACCCGAGGGGGAGCTGTTCCAGGCAGGGAGAATAGCATGTGCAAAGGCCCTGAGGCCAAAGACTGTGGGGTGAGGTTGAGGAGGGGGTGGGCAAGGAAGCTCCCCTCAGCTCCTGTGCTCGGAGTGTAGTGAGGAAGGAAGGTGGGAGGAGAAGAGCCCGAGAGGCAGCCAGGGCCTCGCTGTGCAGGGCCAGGTGGCCGTGGAGGGGCCTCACCTGAGCAGGGGCAGCAGCAGGAGGTGGCTCGCCGGGGCTGCCACGTGGAGGATGGGCAGAGGGGCAAGGCGGGGGCAGGCAGACCAGCCACCAGATGGGTGAAGAAATCCAGATGAAAGAGGATGTGGCTGGAAGAGGTGGTCAGATTCCAGATAGTCCTGGAGGTGAAGCTGACAGTTGGGATGTGGGGGCGAGAGAAGGCAAAGAAGAACCAAGCTCAGACCCTGCACGGATTCTAAAAGAAAGGACCTGAAAACAAGAACTCCTGCTCCCCACCCCAGCTGGAGCCGCCTCAGGGGGCTGGGGAGACCCCAGAGCCACGGCGCGGTGTGGGGGGCAGCACGCCCGGGCAGTCTTTCTGCCTTGGGGAGAAGGGCTTCAGCCTGCTGCCCCCCCCACCCCCCAGATCATTCTCAACTCCATGCACCGCTACCAGCCCCGCTTCCACGTGGTCTTCGTGGACCCCCGCAGGGACAGCGAGCGCTACGCCCAGGAGAACTTCAAGTCCTTCATCTTCGCCGAGACCCAGTTCACGGCCGTGACGGCCTACCAGAACCATCGGGTGGGTCAGCCACAGCTCATGCCACCAGCGCCAGCTCCTTGCTCGGGGGCGGAGACTGAGGCCTGGGGCTCTGAGCCCCCAAAATGGGCACGGACCCCTGCCCTTGCCCCACTCCCGGGCCTCAGCGGGCCTCTGCCCACAGTCATCTCCTGCCCTCACACCCACTGGCTCCGGGGCTCCTGGGCCCTCAGACTGGGGTTCAGGGAAGACAGGGCGGCCGGGCCGGGGAGGTCCCCACTCCTGTCCCCGGCTGGGGACTGCTCATAACTGCACTTTCCACCTGCAGATCACACAGCTGAAGATCGCCAGCAACCCTTTCGCCAAGGGCTTTAGGGAGAGTGACCCAGACACCTGGTACCAGCAGCCCCCCTGCGACCCCAGCCCCTCAGCCCCACCTCCCCGCCCCCCGGGGGGCTGGCCCCGCCTTAGGCCCCACCCTCGGCTCCTGACCCTCATTTCAGGGTCATGCCCTCTGACCTGTCCTGGGGCCCCACAATCTAACGCTGACTATGAGCCTCTGTCCTGGGGTTCCTTACCTTGACCCCCTCATCCCTGCCTGCCCCATCTTCAGGCCCGTGTCCCCACGGCCCCTGCTCAGTGCCCGGAGCCGCAGCAGCCTCAGTCCCTGCCTGCTGAAGGGCTCCACAGAGCAGGAGACAGGTGAGCCCCAGGCTCGAGCCCACCCACGGACACAGCCAGGCCAGAGTCTGGGGTGCAGCAGGCGAGGGGCAGGGCTGCGGGGCCACGGGAAAGGGCTTCCCCGGGCTCAGCAAACCCACTGGGCGCCTGTATGGACACTAAAGGGGGTGCAGAGACTTCTAAGGCAATGGGGGGGCCCAGGGCAGGGATGAAGTGCTGGGAGCAGAGATGGGGGTGACTGGGGGCTTCCTGGT
>JAKSZT010053990.1:7047679-7075645 GCA_026826555.1 Tolypeutes matacus | reverse complement strand
CCCGCCCAGGCCGGCTCAGCCCGCCCCGCCCAGCCCCGCTCCTCGGGCCTCAGTACAGACCACGCCTCTGGATGGGGCCACCCCCTCAACGGAGGCCCCGCCCCTTCCGGCCACGCCCCTCGACGTGTCTCCGCGAGGCCCTGCTCCACCAGACCTGCCCCGGTCACGCCCCCCGCCGCCTTCCAGGCCAGGCCCCGCCCCGTCGCCGTCCCCCTGTGAGGCCGGGTTACAAGCCCCGCCCCGCCCCGCCCCGCCCCCACCGCCCTTCTCCCGGGCCCCGCACGTGGGGCGGGGAGGAGCGTCCCGCGCCGACTCCGCTCTCGGCCCGCCCTCTCCCTCCCTGGCGCCGCGGCCTCGGTGTCCCGGGCCGGCCATGCTGCCCGACGGCCTGTCCGCGGAGGACGAGCAGCGCTGCCGGCGGCTGCTGGCGGGCGCCACGGCCCGGTACCGCGCGCTGCCCGCGGCGGCCGCGGTGCTCGTGCCGCTGTGCCTGGTGCGCGGGGCCCCGGCGCTGCTCTACACGCTGCGGTCCAGCCGCCTGGCCGGGAAGCACCGCGGCGACGTCAGGTACAGCCCCGGGACGCCGCTTCCCCTGCCGGGCGCTGCACCTCTGCGGGGCGCGGTTGCGGGGTCTGTGAGACGGGCCTGCCCAGAGTCCGTCCGCCCGGGGCCGGGTGTCCCGCCGCGCGTCGCGAACCGCCGCGGGCCAGGACGCCTCTCTGAGCTGCGGCTCCTTCTCTAAAAAGGCCGGACCGCGCCCCCTGCCGGCGACGGTGGGGAGGTTCGGGCCCGGGGCACGCGAGCCGAGGGCCGGCGGCGGGAGAGCCAGGGGGCATGTCAGGCCACTGGGGCCACAGAGGCAGCTTTTGTCTTTCTTGTCCCAGCCGCTAGGTCCCCATATCCCACCCCGCGCGGCCCCCCGGCCCCCGCCCCCCCCCCCCCCGCCAGAGGTCATGTGACTTGCTCAAGGCCTCGCAGCAAACTAGGGACAGAGGCCGAGGCCAGTCACTGGCCCTTGCTGCCACCAGCACCGCAGGCCCCAGGCTCCCCGGGCGCCCCCAACAGCCCCCGGAGCAGCCTCCCAGTACCCCCCCCCCGCAGTTTCCCAGGCGGCAAGTGTGACCCCGACGACCGCGACGTGGTGCACACGGCCCTGCGGGAGACCGAGGAGGAGCTGGGCCTGGCCGTGCGGGAGGAGCAGGTGTGGGGCGTCCTGCGGCCCCTGCAGGACCAGGTGAGCCCGTCCGGCCGAGGCCGCCGCCGGCCTTTCACCACTCTCTGCTATTCAGCCCACGTTCCCAGGGCTCGTGGGACCCCAGGGACAGAGAACCGTCATGGGCTCCCGAGCTCGAGTGTTTACTGGCTTCGCCCCCACGGCACCCCCGGGGGAGGGGTGCAGGTGTTCTCATCCCGCTTTCTAGATGTGGGTGCTGAAGCTCAGGCCTGTGGAGGGGTCCCCCCAGTGGAGGGGCAGCCAGCTCTGCTCAGCCTGGTGGGCGAGGGGGGGAGCTTCACAGGTAGGTAGGGCTTGAACGGCAGCTGGGAGACTTTAGGGCAGTAAAAGGGAAGGGAAGCTTGTTCTAGGTGGGGGAACAGAGGCTTGAACAGGTCTCGTGATTTGGGGGGCCCTAGTTAAGTCAGCCCCAAGGCCACTGCCTGGGCCTGCCTCCCCCTGACTGCCTCCTGTCCTCCTGCCCCAGCAAAAGGCCACCGTGGTGCCGGTGCTGGCCGCCACGGGCCCACTGGATCCCCAGAGCCTCAGGCCCAATCCTGATGAGGTGAGTGGGGGGAGGCTGGGGGGAGGGGGGAGGCTGGGGTCCGGCTGTCCCAACCAGTAGGCTGCAGCAGCCTGTCCTGTGCCCACCCCACCCCCCGCTGCCTCCTGCCTGCAGGTGGATGAGGCGTTCGCGCTGCCCCTGGCCCACCTGCTGCAGGTGCAGAACCAGGGCTACACCAACTTCTGCCAGGGCGGCCGCTTCAGCTACACACTGCCCGTCTTCCTGCACGGGCCACACCGCGTCTGGGGGCTCACGGCCGTCATCACCGAGTTCACCCTGCAGCTGCTGGCACCTGGCGCCTACCAGCCCCGTCTGGCCAGCTCCAAGCTGCCCGGGGGCTGAGGGCCTCCCTGCCCCCACAGCCTCTGCCTTCACCCTGCTAGGACTGAATAAAAGGCCTTTGCCAACTCGGCGACCCCTGCTCCTTCTGTACCCAGCAGGCAGCCAGCCACCCTCCGACCCACGGCAGGGGCAGCTCCAGAGTGCTTATGCTTGACCTCACCTCTCTCGTTTCACGTTCACGGCAGCCCGGCAAGATGGTGCCAACGCTGCCCCTGGCCAGCGAGACCTGGGCTCAGAGAGTGTGGGCACCGTGCCCAAGGTCACTCCAGGCCCGGATTTGAACAGGCTCTGACTCCAGAGCCCGGGCTCTCAGCCCCTGCGCTGCCTGCCTCTCAGTTCCCACCTCTTCCTCTTCTAGGCTGGCTGAGCCTACGCCCAGTCCAGTGACCAGGCAGGAAGAAGGACCCGCTCCCTGAATTTTATTGTAAAGCTGGAGCACACCAAGCTCTCCATGTGCCAGGGCTGCCCTCAGGCTGGGGTCGCCTGCGGGAGACCTTGGGCCAGGTCACACGTGAATTATGCAGAGCAGGGTTCCCAGAGAGGGTTGAAGGGTTGAGGGGCTGAGTTTTCCGACTTCAACGTGGAGGTCTGGGAAGGCTTGTTGGGCAGTATCAGGCAGGGCAAGGTATCCCAAACCCCCTAACTGGCTTTGCAAAAAGAAGGATGGTTCCAAACCAGAAGTAAAGTAGCTTCAGGCCTGGCTGGATCCGGGGGCTCAGAAGTTCTCCTTCACTTGCTGTGCTTTCCATCGTGCTCGCCTCCCTCCCAGGGGCTTGTTGCTGCTCCAACGGGGTGAGAGGTGAAAGGGCCACAGCTTTAGGACGGCCCAGCACCAGCTTCCCATCAACAGAAAACAGCTGCTCTTTCCTGCCAGTCTCAGCCAGAGCTGCCCTGCAATGGCCTGCTTTGATGTGCTCCCCTGAGCCCCTCACATTGCCCTCTGAATTTGGAACACATTGACTGACTGCTCCAGGCATTCCCCAGACCTCCTGGGGGGCGGGGGCTGGACCCCTGGACTGAGTAGGGAATGGGTGGCCCCCAAAAGACAATTGAGGTGAAAAGAGACGAGGGAATGCTGGGCAAGTAAAACCAGACAAGGGCCCCTGTGGAGAGTGCCCTTGAAACTGAAGGTGAGCAGGGGTGGGCCAGGCCAATGGGCAGGGGAGGGGGATCCAGGCAGGAGGAGTGGCCTGTGTGCGGTACTTGGTGTGTTCAGGGACCCCAAGAAGAGCCGTGTGGACACGGGGCATGGGCAGGAGAGGGAATGTGGGGACTGGCCCCAGAGAGGATTTTATTCCATGCCGGAGGGGGCTGGGCAGGAGTGTGTGGTTTACGTTTTAAAAAGCTTCAGCTGGGTGCTGCTCAGGGTGCACACTGCAGTCACCCTCCCTCCCCATGCAGCCCTCCTCTGTTCCCCACCCCCCCATACACCTCTTTCCTCCCCACTTACCTCCTCCCTAACTCCTCTGGCGCCCCCTCCCCTCTTTCCTACACATACTTCCCTCCTCCCCAGGGCCCCTCCCCTCCTCCCTCACACTGTGCCCATTATCCCCGCACCCCCTTGTCACCTCTGGCCCTTCAGCCTTCTCACCTGAGAGCAGGGCCACATGATGGTGGTAAAAATAACTCCCTTTGACAGAGCATGTGAGTGGGGGGAGCCAGCAGGCTAAGCCCCCAGCGCTAGGGGAGGTGGAAAGGCGCCCTCCGCTCCTGGGCTCTGGGTATGGGCCCCTCCCGCACAGGTTCTGGGAGGCCCCGTTGGTCACACTCTTGCTCCCGCCAGCCCGTCACCAGCTCTGCCACCCGAGCACACACCCAGTGTCAGCAGCGAACAGACCTGGGCGGAGGCAGCTGCCAGAGCCGTAAGTGACCAGTCATGCCAGGGCCCTCACCCAAACCCTCCTGGGTGGACCTCTGCCCTCCCCCCCCCGCCCCTTCCCGCCCTGACCCTGCACTCTGTCCGCAGGCCCCTCAGTGATGCCCCTTCGCCCCGACTCGGTGGCCGGGTCCCCGTGGGGCTTCCTCTGAGGCCCCACCTATGTCCGAGCCCCCATGGCAGGCTCGGCGGCAGCGGGCTGGCGGCGGCCGCAGCGCGTGAGCATGCAGGAGCACATGGCCATCGACGTGAGCCCGGGCCCCATCCGGCCCATCCACCTCATTTCCGACTACTTCCCGCACTTCTACCCCTTCGCCGAGCACGCCCTGCACGCCCCCGACCCACACCCCACAGTGGCCCCCGCACTGCAGCCGCCACCTGGCCCAGAGCCAGACGGAGACTCAGATGACAGCAGTGAGTGGGGTTGTGGGGGAGTTAAGAGGACACCCCTGGGCTGGGGTCTGGAGCCACCCTGACATGGGACTGCAGAGGGGCAAGGCCAGAGACCGAGCGCCACGGGCTGACCCTGCCTGCCCTTGCCCCTAGCTGCCCTGGGCACCCTCGAGTTCACTCTGCTCTTTGACGCGGACAACAGTGCCCTGCACTGCACGGCTCATCGTGCCACGGTGAGGATGGGGGCAGGGGTCCCTGGGCCACAGGCCTGGGCCACGAGCCTGCCCCACACTCTCCGTCTGTTCCCAGGGCCTCAAGCAGCCGGCCTCGGGCTCCGTGGACACCTATGTCAAGGCCAACCTGCTGCCAGGGGCCAGCAAGGTGAGACCCTCCTGGCCCTGTGGGGCTCCCCTTCCCCCCTGGACAGCAGGCACAAGCTCCCCCACTGCGGGATCAGGGTGGCTGGGTATGGGGGCCAGGGTAGGGCCCTGGGGCCTGAGGAGGTCCCTGACCTGCCCCACCTGCCCACAGGCCAGCCAGCTCCGGACGCGCACAGTGCGGGGCACACGGGGGCCGGTCTGGGAGGAGACCCTCACCTATCACGGCTTCACCCGCCAGGACGCTGGACGCAAGACTCTGCGGTGAGGAGCTGGCCTGGGCCACGTGGAGGTGGGGTGGGGGCGGCAGGGCCGAGTCTGACCAGGTGGCCCCCAGGCTGTGCGTGTGTGAGGACCCCTGGCTGCGGCGCCGGCGGCGGGCACCACCCCTGGGGGAGCTGCGGGTGCCCCTGAGGAAGCTCGTGCCCAATCGAGCCCGCAGTTTCGACATCTGTCTGGAGAAGCGGAGGCTGGTGAGTGGGGCAGGGAGGGGCCACGGGGCCCTGGGGAAGGGAGAGGGCCCAGAGGAGCCTGGGGGCAGGGGGCTGGAGTGGCCAAGGACAGGGAGGGGCCAGGGCACACCTGGCCAGGCTGACCTGGTGCTCTGCTCCTTCAGACCAAGAGACCCAAGAGCCTGGACATGGCCCGCGGCATGGCGCTGTACGAGCAGGTGGGTGGGCGCGGCCCAGCAGGCCTGAGGAGTCTGAGGCCGTTCCTCTCAGAGCTGGGAAGAGCCAGGCCCCAAATGCCTGCCAGACCAGGCAGGGTGGGGTCAGGGCCTGCGCCTGCCCCCGAGGAGCCGTGCACACTGGGGCAAGGAAGCAGGATCCTCAGGGCAGAGCGTGGGGCCTCTGGGCACAGCCCCGGGCAACCTCAAGAGAGGCTGAAACCAGTGGTATGGGCCTGAGCCAGCTGGGCGGGGTGGACAAGGTGGAGGAGAGCGGGCCCTGGCTGCTAGGCATGGACACCAGGCCCTCGTAGGAGGCAGGGGTGGCTGCAGGGCCCTCTATGGCCCCGCAGGAGAGCAGAGAGCAGGTCAGGAGCCAAGGGCACTGCTATCCTGCTGGAAGTGGGGCTCCAGCTGCAGATGGTGGAGGGGTGAGCCTCCACCAAGGGGGGGCAGGCAGGTCACTGCCCAGCGGGCCCCTCCCCCCCCACACCCTGCAATGCCCACTTCCTCTCCAGGGCCCAGCACAGCAGGGCTCCAGGAGCACTCTGCACTGAGCTGGGGAGGGACAGGCTGAGCTTTCTGCAAACCCAGCACTGCGAGCTGGAGAGAGCTGGAGAGAGCTGGAGAGAGCTGGAGAGAGCTGGAGAGAAAGCTTGTTCTTCTCAGGATCCTCCCTGGGGCCTTTTGGACATCCAGAATCTGGTCCCTGGGGCCATGGGGGCCAAAGAGGGTGGGGTCGGGAGGTGAAGAGACCTGCGGTATCCGTGGGTAGAGAGCAGCCTCCCCGAGAGCAGGGTGAAAGGACAGTGGTGATGGGACTTAAGAGGGAAGCCACTTGGGAAGCTCCTGGCACGTTCTTGGCGCCCAGACACATCAGTTCCCTTCCTCTCCACTGACAAAGATGGATGGAACTGACCATGTAACCCAAGCAAACCCCTCCCCTCAGGCCACAGTGGGCACAGCTGACCCCTGAAGTCCCTTCCAGGGCACCAGACCAGTGACTGCTTTTGGAAATTCAGTCATGAAATGAAATCATCAGTGCCCAGTTTCTTTGCAGCCAGTTTGAGTTTTCACTTCTGGGTCCTGGACACTGGTGGGTGGGTGGGCTTTGGGCTGGAGGGGGGCTGACTCAGCCGGCCTTTGCAGGAGATGGAGGTGGAGGTGGCAGGGGAAGAACGTGGGCGCATCCTGCTGTCCCTCTGCTACAGCTCCCAGAGGGGGGGCCTGCTGGTAGGCGTGCTGCGCTGCGCCCACCTGGCCCCCATGGACGCCAACGGCTACTCAGACCCCTTCGTCCGCCTGTGAGCATACACTGGGTGGCCGGGAGGGCAGGAAGGGCAGTGGGTCCTCAAAGCCCCTCTGGGGCTCACCTCTTCAAAACCACATCTAACCTGCTCCCATCGTCCCCGATCAGTTTCCTGCACCCGAACACAGGAAAGAAATCTAAATACAAGACCAGCGTTCGGAAGAAGACCCTGAACCCCGAGTTCAACGAGGTAGGCCAGGCCCCCTGGCGGGTGTGAGGCAGGCCCGGGCCCATCTGCTAAGCTAGGAAGGACCCAGGCCCCCTCCTTCCTGCTCCTCTGACCCCTTTCTCTCTGCAGGAATTCTTCTACGCGGGCCCCCGGGAGGAGCTGGCCCAGAAGACGCTCCTGGTGTCTGTGTGGGACTACGACCTGGGCATGGCCGACGATTTCATTGGTGAGTGCAAACGTGAGGAAGCCAGGTAGGAGGCTAATAAGCTCCCTGATGGCTCCTGACCCGACCCCCAAAACCCAGGCGGGGTACAGCTGAGCGGCCATGCCGGTGGGGAACGCCTGTGGCACTGGCGCGAGTGCCTGGGCCGCAGTGACCGCCGGCTGGAGTTGTGGCACCCGCTGGACGGCGTGCCCCTACAGCTTAGCGACTAAATGGACACCGGACCTGACCGTGCTCACCAGCCCTCCCCCTACACCGACCACCCATGTCTCTGCGCAACTGAGAGGAGCCTGGGGGCTCCCTCACCCATCATGCCCAGACCCCAGTCAAAGGGGCTGTTTCCTCCCTCCCCTCCTTTCAAGTTTACCCCTACACCAAGGCATGAAGCAAAAATAAACATCTTCTCCAAGCTGGCCCAGACAGAGCCTTTCTCTGGCCACAGAACCACTCCTCGCAGGGCAGACTGGGCCCATTCTCCCTTCCCTACCCTCAAGGCCTGTACTGGGCCAGGCCCAGGGCCCACTCCCCCCACACACACTTCCTGTACTGGGGGACAGACACTGAGAATGGTCTAGGACAGACTCACTGACCCACAAGAGACCAAGGTGGAGGAGGAAGAAACAGTGAGGATTCATGACCGAGTGGACATGCCCTTCCGAAGCCTCAGCCTATCTGGGAAAGAAGCCTCCCTGATTTAAAGGCTGGGGGTGGCAGAGTGAGGAGCAAAGCCACAGAGATGCGATGGGAGAGCGGGCAATACTTGCTTTATTGTCCAGCAGTCCAGACAGATGGACGCAGAACATCAGGATGGGGCAGCAGGCTCAGGAGGCAGCTTGCCGGACCTGGTGCTGCTGGGCAAATCGCTGCATCCGCTCCTCAAGCTCAGGCCGGAAGTGGCGGATCAGGCCCTGGGAGATGGGGAGCACTGTGTGAAGGGGGCCCTGAGAATCGCTCAGTGCCCTGTGTCACCCACTGCAGTGGTGTGTACCTGCACAGGCCAGGCAGCCCCGTCACCCAGGGCGCAGATGGTGTGGCCCTCGATCTGCTTGCTGATTTCCCACAGCGAGTCAATCTCGGCTGGCCGGGCATCACCCTTCACGAAGCGTGCCATCACCTTGTTCATCCAGTCCACACCTGCACCACGGCAGCGAGAGGGACCTGATGGTCTCCCCCAGCCAGAATGGGGAGGTGGCACTCGAGGGGTGCAGGCCACATGGTGGGGTTAAGAGAAACCATGGCAGACTGGGAGGTGGCAGCTGTTTATCCAGGGTCCAGAGCCCACCCCATCCTCACCCTGGGCCCAAAAGGGGCCCAGGGTAAGCTAAAGGGAAGGTCCCACCTGCCTGGGCTGCTCACCCTCGCGGCACGGGGTGCACTGGCCACAGCTCTCGTGCTTGTAGAACTCAATGAGGCGGGCAATAGCTTTCACAATGTCTGTCTGGGTGACAAGGGGCAGTGCGCAGGCACCTGAGCCAGAGAGGAGCCTGAGCCCCCCAGCAGCAGCCCCCTCCCCAGCTTCCAAAAGGTCTTCCCAAGAGTCCAGTATTCTGGCCACCTCCTCCACACTCTTTGGGCATCTTGCACTGCCCCGATGCCACTGATGTACCCAGGTCCATAGACCAGTGCCAGGAACTGGCATCTCCCCCAGAGTAGCAGCCCCTGTTCCCCTCCACTGCCTCCTCACTTGGCTCTCAGGTTGCAGGAAATGGTACCCAAGAGCTGGCAGAGGGTTTTCAGAGCAGCTCAGGGAGGGGGACGCCAGCCAGGCTAGCCTGAGGCAGGGCCGGGGGGAGCACAGCGAGTCCTTACCGAGTGGTCCATGACGATCACGGCGGCCGTGCCCAGGCCCGTCTGTGCCTGCACCAGCGCGTCAAAGTCCATCAGCACCGTCTCACACACAGACTTGGGGATCAGTGGGGTGGATGAGCCACCGGGGATCACAGCCAGGAGGTTGTCCCAGCCACCCCTGACACCTCCTGGGGCCACAGTCAGTCAATCCCCAAAAGGATGCGTGGTCAGGGCTGGGGCCAGGCCTTTGTCAGCCCCTAGACCCAGCTCCTGAGCACCCCCTGCTCCCAGCCTCACCAGCGTGCTTCTCGATCAGCTCCTTCAATGGCACAGACATCTCTTCTTCCACAGTGCAAGGGTTGTTGACATGGCCAGAGATGTTGAAGAGTTTGGTACCCGAGTTGCGCTCACGCCCAAAGCTGGCAAACCACGCACCGCCGCGGCGGCAGATGGTGGGGGACACAGCTACAGTCTCCACATTGGCCACTGTGGTGGGGCAGCCAAACACACCTGCAGAGAAATGGGAAGAGAGGCTGGTGGGACAGACTGGGGCAGATTTCCCAGCAGTGGGATCTGTTCCAGGGTCCTGCTCCAGTGGGAGAAAACCCCTCCCTTTCATGCTCATCATTCTTGTCCCCTGCTGGACCCCCAAACTCCTGCAGGAGTGTTTACCTGTCCTATTCACCCACCCACATCCCCAGTTCCCAAAACAGGTACTGTGGAAACAGAGCCACGACAAGCTTGGAAGGCTGGAGGGGACTCGGGTGTCTGATGTGGGGCTGAAGCAGGAGGAAGGAGTCATAGGTAGTTGTGTGCTGCTGCCCTGTTACTACCCTACCCTCTGCATCTGGCCCCCAAACCAGAAAGCACTCAGAAATGCCACGAGACAGACCCAGATCCCGAATTCCACAGGAGAGAATAGAGACAGGCCCCAGGGGTGGGGAGGGACTTACCCACATCAGCGGGGAAAGGGGGCTTCAGGCGGGGCTTGCCCTGCTTGCCCTCAATGGACTCGATGAGCGCGGTCTCCTCCCCGCAGATGTAGGCCCCAGCCCCACGCACCACAAACAAGTCAAAATCGTAACCAGAGCCACAGGCGTTCTTGCCGATGAGGCCAGCCTCGTAGGCCTCGCGGATGGCCACCTGTGGGAGAGGGGTGTGAGGGCCCCGACCCTGAGAGCACCAGGACACCTGGGGGAGGGGGCAGAGGTACTGGCCCAGTGGGCCCATCGCTAAAGTGCCCTTTGGATATAAGCAGGAGCACTCTGGGAGAGGAGTGTGAATTTTTACAAGATGCAGGTTACTTCTGTAATAACAACATTTACCAAATTCCCAAACTGTAAGTAATTTACAAATAAAACTAAGGAAATAACCAAAATCTTAACAAGTAATTTCTCTAGTAGTGGATCTGTGGGAAATGATTTTTTTCCCTTCTTTTTCCTGTGGATTCCTATTCCTCTAACAAGCATGTACTTCTACCACAAAAGGAGAAAGACCCTAGAGGCTTACTTTTTAATTGCACGTATATCGTGCTTTCTATGTGCCAGGCACGTACACAAGGCAACAAGAGCCCTCGCTGCTGTTGTGCAGTAGTCTAACAGAAAGGTGGGTGACACTGGCCCTATACCCATCACTATCAGCAACACCAAGGTAAGAATTACCGAAATGACTCCTTGACCCATTAGCAGGAGAAATGCCCAGGTGGAGTTCCCCAGCCCACCTCCACCCCAGGAGTCTGCCTACAATCTCAGGAGTCATGGGTCCTTGAAGACTTCCCCAGGTGGGGCTTTGGGGCCTGAAGGAGGAGCCCAGGGAAAGATGCTCTGGGGACCAGGCCCATGCGCGATGTGCACAGGAGGGCTCCTCACACTCCTGCTTCAACCATTGACAGCCCAGGTGCTAAAAGCCAAGTGGCGTGTGCATGTCCCTTGCCTCTGCTGGTGCCATTCCCCTGCCCACCTGCAGATTGGAGGCCTCATTGTAGAATTCGCCTCGGATGTAGATGTAGGCGGCCCGGGCACCCATGGCCCGGCCTCCAACCAGGCAGCCTTCCACCAGCTTGTGGGGATCGTGGCGCATGATTTCACGGTCCTTACAGGTGCCCGGCTCCCCCTCGTCCGCATTCACCACCAGGTACTTGGGCCTGTGGGGCAGCAGGTTAGCCAGGTCATGGGGTCACCAGGGCTGCGCCCTCAGCCCCATGCTGCCCTCACTTCATCCAGTGAGGCCTCAAAGATGGCCTCCAAACACCCATCCCTCTTTGCCCCCCCAACACATTCCCAAGGTCTCTGCTTGCTCATCACTGATAGGGAGCTCACTGCCTATTCCATCTCTGGGTGGCTACAACCACAGAAGAGGCCTTTGCTCTGCTCAATCTAAATGTCTCTCCCTGTGCTTTCCCCTGACAGCCTGAATTCTGCTCTTGGTCACAAAGAGCCTCCCTCAACCTCTGCTACATCTCTGGGGCCAAAAAGGAGGTAAAGTAACTGGCGCTTATTATTTGTTTTCTGTGTGCCAACCAATGTGTGAATCAAAATCTGCATGAACATTATCTCTTTAATGCCTCACAATATCATTATACTCATTTACAAAAAAGAAAACTGAGGTTCAAAGAGGCCAGGAGATTGTCCAAGGCTGTAAGATTAGTAGAAGGCAGAGCAAGGATTTGAACAACTAAGTCTACCTGAGTCAAACTCCTCTGCTCATTCTGCTATACCTCTAGTCTCTCCTGAAAAAAAAAACTAGAAAAAACTAGGAGTCCCAGCCACTAAAGTCCTGGGAACACTTTCCTATTTCATTCCTCCTAGTTTTTAAGGAAACAGCCCAAAGGCTCAGGCAAGCTGCAGCTGCCCCAAAGGTCTCTCCTGCAACCCAATCTCTGCCTCCTCCAACACACCTGCCATCCGAGGGCTTATTCATGAAGCTCCACTTGAGGCCAGTAGGGAAACCAGCACCTCCACGGCCCCGCAGGCCAGACGTCTTTACCTCACCCAGGATCCAGTCAGGTCCCTTCAGCAGGATCTCCTTTGTCTTGTACCAGTCACCGCGACTCTGGGCACCTTTCAGCCTAGACGGAGGAGGAAAGACAATGAAGGAGTATCCCTACACTAGGACCCAATAGGCTAAGGGCCCCCTCTTACCTCCAGTCAAGGCGGCCATACAAGTTGGTGAAAATTCGGTCTTCATCCTTCAGAGAGCCAAAGGAGGTTTTCTTGGGTGCTGTCTGGAGGAGACAGAGGGTCAGGAGGCTCAGCAGAGCTCTGAAGCCATGAAGGACTAAGCCAGAAACTACAAATTCTTGGATTCCCTTGCTTAGGAGAGGCTCAGCTGGGGAGAAAACAGAGGCTTAGCTTCAAAATTCTTCCTACCACAATAGCTACCACCACCACTTAGGAAGCACTTCATGTTTAGTAGACTCTGAGCTAAGCACTTTACATCGAAAACCCCATTTCATCCTTTCAGCAACCCTGAGATAGAAATAATTTCCTTCATTGTATAGAGGAGGAAACTGAGGAGCAGAGGAAAAGGAACTTAGGGAAGTTCACACAGCCAAAAGCGGCAGGTGGAAGTGGAGCCAAGTCTATCTGTGGCCAAAGCCCACACCTAAACCATGGGACCACTCTGCCTCCCCGCACCCAGGGTTATGTCACGTCTATTCACTTGCTGGGCTCTCCTGCTGGACCAAAGACTTGGTTAGGCCGAGGGCCTTTATCTTACTAACTATGCAGAAAAGGGTAAATAAATGCCTCAAAGGGGCTAAGACACAATGAGGGTGTAGTACTTGTGATAAAATTGAGAAGTGGTGGGGACCGTTATGCCACATGACGCAGTGGAATGCCCCCCAGCTGAAGGCCACGGGGACTTGGCTTCCAGCCTCCCATCTCTTAAAAAGCCCTTCTCAACCATTACAAGGAGCAGAACACTGGTCAGGGAGTCGGGAGGTGCATATCCCTCTGCAAAGCCGTCTTCTGCATCTGTAAATGGGGCAATAACGGACACACGAGGCTGTGGCAAAGGAATGAGACCAAGGACGCTTCGCAGCCTGCAAAATTTCTCCCCGCTGGGCCGCGGGGCTGTTAAACAAGGGAAGTGGGAGAGATGGAGAGCTTGGGGAAGGCGAGGAGGGACTCAGCCTCCCGTTCCCCGTCTACAGGCCTGGGGAGATGAGCGGGGTCTCCAGGAGGCACCACTACAGGCCTAAGAGACGGCGCGCACACTGGCGCGGCAGCGAACCCGGCCCAAGCACACCCCCGGCCCGAGGCCAGGCCAGGCCTCACCGTGTCGCCGCTGAAACGTACGGACACCCGCGCGGGGAGCGACCCGCCGAGCAGCCGCCGTGCCGCCAGCATCGCGGAGGCCAGCCCGGTCACCTCCCGCTGTCACCTTCGCGGCTCTGGAGCTGAGGAGCCAACGCGACGGAGACGTGAGGCGGCGCACAGGAAGGACGTCACGCGCCCCGGCGCCCGCGGTGCGCCCAGGCATCCCCGCGCTTCTCCCGCCCAGCCTTGGCCCCGCCTCCAGAGGGGCGGGCGGAGAGGCCGGAAGAGGCCTGCCTGTCGGGGAGACTTCTGGGAGGTGTAGTCCCGCCGGCCTGTCTGCGCCCGGCTGAGGCTTGTTTGCTGGCGCGACCGCCGTCCTTCTTGGCTCCTCGGCGTTCGACTCTCGGCCCCAGGGTTTGAAACTCCAAGTAGACAACCTCGCATTTCGCCTTCTGCCGAGTCCTGGCGATTTCCACGTGTATAGGCTCGGCATTTAGGGAGCACCTGCTGTGTGCACGCGTGTAAGGGGGCAGGGGGAAGAATTAGGCCCGGTCTACAGCCCGGTCCTCACGACTACGTTAGCAGAGCCTGGCTCAGGGAAGGGCACCTCATTAGCCGCCCTGAGCAGGGCTACTCCAAAGACAGTGGTCCAAGATTAGGAGAAGGCAGAGAGGACGAGGTGGTCGGTGGGTGGGCGCTGCTGAGCCCTCCCAGCCACTCCCTCTGCCATCGTCTTTAGAGTCCAGCAGTAGGTGCTGCCCAAATCCTGCAGTGGCTCCCTACTGCCTTCGAAATCAGGTCCAGGCCTGACATTTAAGGGCTCTAGGCAGCCCCACCCCCACGCCCAGGGTCATCTTGCCCATGGCACTGCTGTGACACCCCCACCCAGACCCCTCCTAGGTCTCACTGGGCTTTAGGGTGTCAGCTTTCCACTCCTCACAGGAAGGAACTGTCTCTTCTTTTCTCTTTTGCAGTAACCATCCTTTCTTAGCTCTCTAGAAATGTGCTATTTACAAGACTTATTTATACCTGTTTTCTCATACACCCCCCACAGCAGCCCTGGGTCGTGAAAAAAAATCGAGGCCCAGGTGATTTCGGTCCCTTATCCAGGGTGTGAAGCTGCTCACGGGTAGAACTGGACCCAAATCCAGACCTTTATTCCTTCCCAGAGTGCGTTGCACATGGCAAACCCACAGGAACAACTGGCCCGGGGGGGGGGCGTGTCTTTGTGGGATGGCAGTGGTGCTCCGAGAGGCCCCAGGAGCGTCTGCACCTTGTCTGAGGTCTCACAGATAGGAGGGGAGGACTGGGCCTGACCCAGGCCCCCTCCCCTGGGCGTGGAGAGAGATTCCCAGGCAGATCTGGGGATTACACCACTAATCCAGGGCTCAGATCTGAGCCCGTGGATCCCTCCCTCTGGGAAGATGGCTTCCTTCCATACCCCTCTCTAACTGGGTCAGGGGAACACAAGGATGCAGGGAGAAGGCAGCCTGGGGTTGCTTGGAACAAGAGAAGGCTGGGTGTTGGGGTGATGGGAAGCGGCGGGCAAGGGGCAGGATCTACTGTTCATCTGGTGCCAAGTTCCAGGCTCTGTGCCAAGCACTTGCCATGTGCTATATCCTTAACCCTCCCACAATCCAGGGAGTAGGCATGACAGACCTCTGTTTTCAGATTGGGAGAATGGCTCAGAGATGTTGAGTGGCCTGCCCGGGATGGCACAGCTGCCAGAACTCAGCTTCGGGTCTGCTGACTCTAACTCCCCTCTCACCAAGAGCACTTGCTTGCCAGGCTCCCCAAGAAAGAAGGTAGCCCCCCTCTGCAGCACCACCTCATCCTCAGCACCTGTCCCACCCTGTGTCACTGTCCATGGATCTGCCCCCTGACCAGCCTCCAGGCCAGACGCTGGGGAAGTACCAAGGACGCCTCCCTACCCCCCCACCCCCAGGCCCACTGCATCCTGCCAACTCTGCCTTCTGCACACTCCCTGTTCTGTACCCTAAGCACCCACCCCGACAGTCATGTCCCCATTACCTTTCCCCTAGAATTGTGCAAAGCCTCCTTGGGGTCTCCCAGCCTCGCGTCTTGGGCCCCCAATTCCCTTCTGAGCACTGTGGACCCAGAGGGGTTGTTGTAAACTTCAGATCAGTTTTGCCAGCCCCCTGCCTAAAACCTGCCCTCGGCACAGAGCCCAAGCCCCTTGGCCTCATGCCCCCTGACCTCTCGGACTCCCAACTCCAATCGCACTGCCCGTACAAGCTGGGTTTGCACTCAAGAATCCATCTTCCTCCCCACTTTGCATGCTGAGATCCGACTCTTCCTTAGGCTCCTTTTGGAAGTCACCTCCCCCAGGAGGAACAAGTGTGACTAAGCCAGAACCAGCTCTTCTCTCTTCTCCAACCCCCAGCACAGAGTATCTCAAGGGAGGTACATATTCAACATTGTAGTCTAATTTTATATTTAGAAAATGAAAATTATCAGTGGGTTTTTTTCCTTTGTTGAAAATTTAAGAAATATAGAAAAGCAAGAAGAAAGTAGTAACATGTTTACCACCTGACATAATCTCCTTTAGCATTTTGAATTATCTGTTACCTACTCTTTTCAAAGTAATTTAAAACATTTCACAGTAGCATATGAATATACTGATGCTTAAAAATGTAGACCTTTACCCACCGTCCCAAAAAAAAAAAAAATGTAGACCTTTACAGAAAAAGCTGAAGTTCCTCTCTATCACCTGAGCCAAATGCTGTTGAATCAGGTTTCATCTTCCAATCTTTTTAAAAAAATACCTTTAGGGGAATGGATGTGGCTCAAATGGTTGGGTATCGGTCTCCCACATGGAGGGACCTGGGTTCGATCCCCGGGACCTCCCAGTAAAAAAAAAACAACAAACCTTTATCTGGGTATATACTTACTGTGATGGTAGGGCTAATGTGTCAGCTCAGCCAGGTAATTGTGTCCAGGTGTTTGTTCCAGCAAGCACTGGGCTAATTGTAATACAAGAGCATTTATGGACTTCTATCACCAGTGAGTTTACTGCGTGGATGGCTGATTGCATCTGCATCAATCAGGGAGATTGTATCAGCAATGGGTGATGCTTTTATCCAATCAGTTTAATGCCTTAAAAGGGGAAGTGATTTCAACATTCAGAGAGCATTTCCCAGCTTGGCTTTGGACAGGCAACCTCTCCCAGAAATTCATCAACGACCTTTCATCGGAATTTCATTGGAGCCCCTGGTTTGCAGCCTGCCTGCGGAACCTGGACTTGTGCATCCCCACGGTCACATGAGAGACTCTTTTAAAATCTCATATTATTGACAGAGATCTCCTGTAGATTCTGTTTCCCGAGAGAACCCTGACTAATACACTTACCTACAGAAATAGATATGTGTTTGGTGTTTTTTATTTGCAGTAATGGTATCTTGCTGTGACACAATTTTTCGCCTTGCTTTATTTCATTCAATACTATGGGTTATTTTTTCCTTTAAAAATATTAATTATATATAACATAAAAATCATTTCAGGAGCTGGTGTAGCTCCGTGTGAGTACCTGCTTCCCATGCACGAGGTCTCAGGTTCAATCTCTGGTACATCCTTAGAAAAAAAAAGTCATTTCGACCATTTTAAGTGGCCAATTCTTTGACATTAAATACATTGAGAATACTGTGTCACTGTCACCACTATTTACAGACCATTTTCGCCATCCCAAAACAAAACTCATACTCGTTTAGTAACAACTCCCCATTCTTCCCTCCACCACCCTTTTGTAACCACTGTCCTACTTTCTGACTCTATGAATTTGCTGATTCTAAATATTTCATATAAGATACAGTGTGTTGTTTGATTTTCATACATTTATAAAATTTCCAGTTTTCCTTCTGTTATTGATTTCTAGCTTATTCCATTGTAGTCTGAGAAGACACTTGTGTGATTTCAATCTTTTTAATTTATTAAGATTTGGTTTGTGACCTACCACGTGGTCTATCCTGGGAAAAGCTCTGATGCCCTTGAGAAGAATGTGGATTCTGCTCTGGTTGGCTGGAATGGTCTAATGGGGTAGGACTATTGTTCAAGGCCTCGATTTCCTTATTGATCTTCTGGTTATATGTTTCATCAATTATTGAAAGTGGCGTATTGAAGTCGCCAACTATTATTATAGAACTAGCTATTTCTCCCTTCAGTTCTGTCCATTTTTGCTTCCTACATTTCGGGCAATGTTGTAAGATGCATATATGTCTATAATCGTTGTATCTTCTTGCTGGATTGAACCTTTTATGGATATATGATATCCTTTGTTATTTGTAACCTTTTTGGACTTCAAGTCTCTTTTTACTGACAATAATATAGCCACTGTGACTCTCTCTCTTTTTTTTTTTTTTTTTTTTTAAGATTTTATTTATTTATTCATCCATCCCCCCCTTGCTGCTTGTGCTCGCCGGGCCAGCCAACCACGCCGTGCGGGCGGGCCTGCCCCCACCAGGAGGCCCCGGGAACCGAACCCGGGGCCTCCCATATGGTAAACGGGAGCCCCACTGATTGAGCCACAGCTGCCTCCCTGTGACTCTCTTTTGATCACTGTTTTCCTGAAATATCTTTTTCCACCCTCTTAGCGTCTTTGTGTCTTGGTACCTAAAGTGAGTCTTTTGTAGACAGTATATGGATGGGTCATGTTTTTCATCCAGTCGGCCAATAGCTGCCTTTTAAAAGGGGAATATGTTTCATTGACATTTACGGAAATAACTAAGAAGGAAGGATTTATCTCTGCAATTTAGCTATTTGTTTTATGTGTGTCTTATATGTTTTTTGTTCCTTAATTACTCCATGACTGCCTTTTTTGCATATATATTTAGTTACTTTTTTGGAGTTGCCATTTTTATTCTCTTTTCTCTATATTTTTTAGTGATTACCCTTGTAATTACAATTACTGTCTTAAACTAATAATAATCTAGTTCGATTAGTACCAACTTAGTTTCAGTAATGTAAAAACTCTTTACTCCTATATATCTCCGTCCCTGCCCCTTTATATTATCATCTCAGAATATCTTTAGACATTGTATGCCCAATTCACATAGATTTTTTTTGACTATGTTTAACTTTATTTTGTACATTTAATAATTGAATATATAAATAATTAAAAACTAAAAAGTAAACACAGTTGAATAAATACATTTCTCAATTAAATGTACTGTATACATATAAATTTTTTTAAATCAAACAATATGTTACACAATATATTTGGTTCATAGTAACGCATTCATACAGTATTTGTCCTTTTGTGTCTGGCTTGTTTCACTCAACATAATGTCCTCCAGGTTCATCCATGTTGTCATATGCTTTACGACTTCATTTCTTACAGCTGCATAATATTCCATCGTGTGAATAGACCACAGTTTGTTTATCCATTCGTCTGTTGATGGACACCTGGGTTGTTTCCAACTTTTTTGCAGTAGTGAACAATGTCTCTGTGAACATCGGTGTGCAGGTGTCTGTTCGTGTCACTGCTCTCAATATATCCTCAGTGGTGGTATTGCAGGGTCATGTGGCAAATCTATATTCAACTTCTTTAGGAACTGCCAAACAGTGCTCCACAGTGGCTGTACCATTCTGCCTTCCCACCAACAGTACAGAAGTGTTCCTATCTCTCCACATCCTCTCCAACACTTGTAGTTCTCTGTCTTTTTAATAGTGGCCATTCTGATAGGTATGAAATGATATCTCATTGTAGTTTTTGATTTGCATTTCCCTAATCATGAGTGATGTTGAGCATTTCTTCATGTGTTTTTTTGCCATTTGTATTTCTTCTTTGGACAAATGTCTATTCAAGTCTTTTGCCATTTTTTAATTGGGTCATTTGTCTTTTTATTGTTGAGTTGTAACATCTCTTTATATATCCTGGATATTAAACCCTTATCAGATATGTGATTTCCAAATATTTTTTTCCCATTGAGTTGGCTGCCTTTTCGTCCTTTTGACAAAGTCCTTTGAGGTGCAAAGTGTTTCATTTTGAGGAGGTCCCATTTATCTATTTTTTCTTTTGTTGCATGTGTTTGGGTGTAAGGTCCAAGAAACCACCACCTACTACAAGGTCAATTCACATAGATTTTTTTTTTTTTTAAAGATTTATTTGTTTACTTTATCCATTTTAAAAACCCCCTTCCCCATTTTGCTGTTTTGTGTCCATTTGCTGGGCAATTCTCTGTGTATGTTTCCTGCCATCTCTTCTCCTCCTCCTCCTCCAGTCTACCAGGATTCGATCCTGGAGACCTCCGATGTAGGAGAGAGGTGTTCTGCCACCTGCGCCACCTTGGTTCCTGGTTTTCAGAGCTTTCGGAGCATCTTGTCTTGTCTCTCCCCTGAGTCTCTCTCCAGTTACGTCATCATCTTGCTGCATGGCTCCCGGGGCCTGGTGGCTCACCAGCATACAGAGCCTGGCAGCCCATGTGCCTTCTATATATATATATTTTTTATTTTACTGGGAGGTCCCGGGGATCGAACCCAGGTCCCTCCATATGGCAGACGGACGCCCAACCATTTGAGCCACATCTGCCCCCCCACATAGATTTTTAACATTATTTTACACATTTGCCTGTTAAGTCATATAAGGAAAAGAAAGTACAGTAATATGGAATTTTATATTTACTTATGTAGTTATCTTTACCAATGTTCTGTATTTCTTCATATGGCTTCGAGCTACTGTCTAGTGACCTTTTATTTCAGCCAGAAGGATTCGCTTTAAATTTTTTTGTAGGCCAGGTCTTCTGCTACTGGACTCTTTTAGCTTTTGTTTATCTGTAAATGTCTTAATTTCTCCTTCAGTTTTAAAATATTTTTTTTTATTTTTAAAGAAGCTTTAGATTACATACATTTTACAGCAAAAATGTAAGTTTCCTTCATTTTTGAAATACAACTTTGCCAGAAATGTTCTTGGTTGATGGGGTTTTTTCTTTAAAGACCTTAAACAGGTCATGCCTCTGTCTTCTGGCCTCCATGGTTTCTGATGAGAAACCTGAAAAGGTTTCTGATGAGAAATTGTTTCTCTTATTCAGGACCCCTTGGGAGACTAGGTCCTTGTAGCCTCCCTGGCACCAGCACGCTGCACCGGGAGCCCAGCTGCAGCCCCAGTGCTGCCTGCCATGTGGGTCGGGGGTGGGCGCTGGTAGCTGCAGCTCCACTGATGATGTTCACCAATATTTACTGCAATTTACCAGTCTCTTCCTCTAGCTTTCTCCTGGTTGCCGCACAATGTTCCACAAGACTCCAGAGTTTCAAAATAGTTGATTCAGACAGTTCCTGCCAGTTTAATAGTTGTTTTGGTAGAGGGACTGATCCTGGGGCTTCTTATTCCACCATCCTCCCACAATCCTTCGCGTAGATCATTTTGATAAAAAGTAATTTAAGAACAACTCTGTAAAAGAACATAAAAGAGAAAAAGAATCTGAGGAAAAAGACTCCAAATCAGTAAACAGGAGAGTTAACATCGTAAAAATGTGAATTCCTGCAAAGTAATATTTATTTATTTATTTATTTTTTTAAAGATCCCATCCATCTATTTGTTCATCCCCCCCCCCCACTGCCCGCGCTCACCGGGTCAGCCAACCACGCCGCGCGGGCGGGCCCGCCTCCACCAGGAGGCCCCGGGAACCGAACCCGGGGCCCCCCACATGGCAAACGGGAGCCCCACCGACTGAGCCACAGCCGCCTCCCCAAAGTAATATTTAAATTCAGTGCAATTCCAATTGTAAATCCAGCAGAATATTGAAAGGTTCTTGAAAAACTGATTCTCAAAATTGTAATGAAAAAATGAAGGTCTAGGATTTGCTAAGATAATTTTGAAAAAGGAGAAAAAAAAAAAATAGGGCCCATCCTCCCTGACACTAAGGCATATTACAAAGCTCCATGACAAAACGTGGGAAGGGCACAGAATATTAGTTAGGATAATAAGCTAACTGCTGCAGGAAAAAAACCCTCAAATCACAGCAACTTAACACAATTAGTGTATTTCTCACCAATGAAAAGTCCAATGAAAAACCCACAACTTCTCAAGTAAATAAAGAGTCAGGCTGGGAAAAACAAAAAAAAAAAGTCCCGTGAAGATGTTCTTGGCCAGGTAGCTCTCCTGGGCAGCTCTCCCCCAAACCGTGATCAGGGATCTAGGCTCCTGACACCTTGTGGCACAGCCGTGTTCAACCCGGAGCCTCTAAGTTGGCCTTGGAAAATGTGTGTGTGTGTGTTTGTGTGTGTGTGTGTGTGTGTGTGAATATGTAGAGAAAACACACCTGCTCTCAACTGTCCAGGCCTGTATGTGACACACTTCACTTTTGCCCCATATGGTTACAAGGGGGCTGGGAACGCGGTTGGTCTCTGCACCCAGGAAGACATGCCACAGCACACCCGTGCGTGTGCAAGGACTTGGTATCATGACTCAGTTACAAGAAGACATAGCTAGTAGTACCAGTAAATGTGACTCCCACTGGGAAGAAGTACCGTGTACAGCAGTAAGCTCCAAGTAGGTCAGTTGTTCTCAACTTGGTGCGATTTTGTCCCCCAGGGCAAATGTGGCACTATCTGGAGAGGTTTTTGTTGTCACGACTTGGGCAGTGCTTCCTGCCTCTAGTGTGTAGAGGCCAGGGATGCTGCTCAAATCCTACAGCGCACAGCAAAGCTGCCATGACAAGGAATTATCCTCCCCAAATGTCACTAGCACTGAGGCTGAGAACCCCGGAGAGAGATTAAGGACCTACATGTGAAAGGGAAACGTAGAATATTAAATAAGAAAAAAGAAAAATAGGAGAGTGTTTTTATGACCTTGGTTTGGGGAAGAATTTCTTAAACAAGGTCCCAAAGTGAATGAACTTCACTACATCAAAATTAAGGATTTCTATTGTACAAAGCTTGTCATCATTTATCAGATTATCAGATAGATGATAAACTCAGAGGAAATACTTGCAACATCTAATAGGAGATTTGTTGTTAAAATGGTTGAGTTGGTGTTTCCACTAGACTTTCAGAATCCCGCCCCCCAAAACCAAAAAGACCACAAAAAGACAAAACACACTCCATTTCTCATGAAAGTAGGAGACATCTAAATTGACCACAGGTATGAGCGTCTATGCACCAAATAACGCACCCCAACATTCCTAAAGCAGAAGTGGCTGGGGAGACAAGGATTTGGTAGTTCTAAAAGACATATTTCAAACTCTGCAAATTGAAAACAGAGAGTGTGCTGTCCTTTCAATTGCCCTTGGAACATTTACCATAATAACCATAAATCATACCACAAAGATAGTTTTGGAACATTCTAGAGAGAGAAAGCAAGAACACACATCATTCTCATTGTAATTTCATAAAATTAGAAATTAATAATAAAACTAGTCAGGAAGAAGATCCCAACATCTGTACATTTATAAATCTTTTAAAATAACTAGAGTAGGGGTTCTTAATCTTTTTTATTCCACAGTCCCCTTTGCCAGTCAGGTGAAATGAATACTATAGTAATTTTTAATTGCATATATTCGTTAAGTGAAGGAAATGCTAGATTTCATCTAGAGGTCAGAGAAAATAAAGATAATAAGTTGATTTTTTTCAATTCAAGCTCACAGACCCCCTGAAATCTATTCACAGACCAACTTGCAGGATAGCTAGCAAATTATGATAGAGAACACTGTGAATTGGAACCATCGGTCTATTTGTCTCAATTACTACAGCCTTATAATTATTCTTGCTTTCTGGCAGGGCAGGTCCCCTACCCTGTTCTTCAAAACTGTCTTCCTGGTCTTGGCCCTTTGTTCTTCTATCCACAGTTTAGAATCAGCTTGCCCAGTTCCAGGAAGAGCCCTGTTGGGATTTTGCCTGGAATCTGCAGTGAATTTATAGATTAATTTGGAGAGGCATGACATCTTTATGATGCTGTCACTCACCTGGTAAAGACCGCTGAGGTGCTGGCTGGAGGCGAGGGGAACATGGATGGATGACGGAGGAAGGAAGCCATAAATTCTGGCGATGGGTCATGACCGATTGCAGCAATGGGGCCTCCATCCGTACATCCTCTGTAAATTGGGAGGAAATTGTCTTTGCAAGACACGAAGTGGCCCCTGGAGGAAGGAAATGTTAACAGAAGACAAATAGCTTCACCTGTTTCTAATAATAAAAACTCAACAGGTCTTATATTTCCTTTTTGCTGATTTACAAGATGGAGCCCGGCATTTCTAAAATCGCAGTCCTTGAGGAATGGGGTAGACAGGTTTCGCATTTCAAAGGCTTGGGATCAGTCAAAGGGGTATGTAAAGTCTTCCTGGTGTCCCTCATCCCAAGTAGCCATCAAGGATTATATTGGGAGAAAAAGAAGAAACTAGAGCTGTTGTGTCAAGGGACAAAGGGAGGGCGGCAGGACCTCAAGGCAGGACTTGAGGATGGGCAAGGGACCAGCGTGGAGACCACGTACCCAGACCTGGTCCACCGGCATCTGAACGTTGGTGTCTAAGCTTGCCAGGCTGCTAACACAAATGCCACACAATGGGTTGGTTTAAACAATAGGACCTCTCGGCTCACGGTTTTGAGGCTAGAAAATCAAAGTATCAGCAAGGCTTGAGTTCTCCCTGAAGACTATAGCATGCCAGTGCTGGCTGCCAGCAAGCCTTGGGGGTTTGTATCTCTGCCTCCTCACATGGACGTCCTCTCCTGCTTCTGTGACTTCCGGTTCTCTTTATAAGGCCTCCAGTAATCCAGGTTAAGGCCCACCCTAGTTCTGTTTGACACATTTTAACTAAAAATAGCATCTCCAGAGGGTCCTCTTTACAATGGGTTCACACCCACAGGGAGAGATTAGGATTAAGGACATGTGTCTGTTACGTACTTGAGTACTTGAGTCAACCTACCTCCGCTGGGCTCCTGCCAGGTGCTTGTGACCTAAACCCCACTGAGCCCTCTTGTCCTCCCTGATGGAAGCTGAACCAGCATAAGCCGAAGAGGGACCCCGACATGCTGGCAGGATGGCCCAGAGTAGTTCTCACACATGATGCAGAAAGCCCACCAAGCAGGCTAGGCCACCTGAGCTGCGGCAGCAGGGAGGCGGGACCCTGTGGCCCATGCAGACGTGGGCCAGATTTGTCACCAACAGGGCTGCTTGCCCCAGATGCATCCATCCTGTCCAGGAGAGCCCCATCTGTTGTGACTGATCAGGCTTTACTTTCTTGAGTTTAAATTCATGGGGCAGGGGAGCGGGTATAGCTCAGTGGGTAAGCACCTGCTTCCCATGTGTGAGGTCCCAGGTTCAATCCCCAGTGCCTCCTAAAAAAATAAAAATAAAAATAATTTATGGGGCAAAAAAAAGGGAGATTTCCAGTTCAAGTTAGTAGAGTACATCCTGAAATCCATCCTGTCCTTCTCAAACACATCAAAGTCAAGGAAGAGGGAGCAGATGTGGCTCAAGCCAGGTGTTGAGTGCCTGCCTCCCACATGAGAGGTCCTGGGTTTGGTTCCCAGTGCCTCCTGAAAAAACAAAAACAGCAAGCAAAACAAATGAAAAAACCAACTCAGGGAAGCTGATGTGGCCCAGTGTTTGAGTACCGGCTTCCCGAGTTCCCTAGTTCAATCCCCGGCCCCTGGTACCTAAAACAAACAAGCAAAAAAACAAAAACAGGGAAACGGATGTGGCTCAAAAGGTTCGGCGTCCGTCTACTATATGGAGAGACCGGGGTTCGATCCCCGGTACCTCCCGGTAAAAAAAAAAAAAAAAAAAAAAAAAACAGAGAGAGTGTAAACTACAATGTAAAGTCCATTGTTAGTGGCAATGCTCCAAAATGTGTTCAATTGCAATGAATGTGCCACACTAATGAAGGATGTTGTTAATGGGTAAATGTGGGCAGTGTGGGGAGTGGGGCATATAGGAATTCCCTGTATTTTTTATGTAACATTTATGTAATCTAAATATCTTTTCTAAAAAAATCTAAAAATTATTTTTAAAAAAGTCTGGGAAACAAAAATAGTTAATGAAATCTCAGCCTCACAGAAATGCAAAAGGGAATTCTATGCAGACTCAAAATAAGCCTCTCTCGGAAGGAAAGTGCTGGGCAGACACCCAAGGCTGAAGCCCTAGATCTTGGCCAGGGAGCGGGGACACAGCCAGCAGAGCACACAGGACTTGGGGCCAGGTCCTTGATTTGAGCCCAGGGCTGGAAGGCTGAGAGCCACTTGTGGCTGAGGCCAGCCCCCCAACGTTAGCATGAAGCAGGCGCCCAGAAAGGGCCCCCGGTGTCCCTAACAGGGCCAACACAGAAGTCAGCAGGGCACAATTTGGGAGGGAGGGAAGTGCAAAGGGAAGAAAGTACACTCTGTTTTTGTTTTCTCATATTCAGGAGGAGGATAGAGATATTCATTACATTTTGCTGGATAAAAGATATTTACGTATGACTGCTAAACACTTAAGGGTAATCATTGCAAACAGAAATTAGATGTACTAAGAAAACGAAAGCTTATATAGCAACATCGATATCAGAGAACATAGACTTCAAGGCAAAAATCATTAAAAGGGACATTAGTTTCCTAGGCTGCTTCAGCAAAGACAATGGAATGGGTTGGCTTAAATAATGGGAACTTATGCACTCATGGTTCGAGGCCAGTAAAACCTTACATAGTCCACACCATTAAATCATATATAGATATAGTCCAAATCAAGGTGATGCCTTCTTCCCGAAGACCAGCTGCCAGCAATCCCTGGCTGCTCTGCCACATGGCAAGGCACGTGGTGGATGGTGGCCTCTGCTGGCCTCTCCCTTCTCTTCCAGGTGTAGTTGATGTCAGCTTCTGCCTTCTGTGACTTTCTCTCGTGCTCTCCGTGTTCATTCCCTTTATAAAGGACTCTAGTAGTGGGATTAAGTCCCATCCTGAATGAGGTGGGTCACACCTTAACTGAGATAGCCTCATCCTTAGGTCCTGCTTACAATGGGTTCCCACCCACAGGAATGGTTACTTTTAAGAACATGCTTTTCTGGGGTACATACAGCTCCAAACCACCACCGGAGACACAGAGGAATATATCATTTTAGAAAAAGGAACAATCCATCAGGAAAATTTTCTAAAAAATATTGGCAATTCAAATTGGCTCAAGGAAATAGACAACCATAAAATAAAATAAATGCAAACATTGACCAGATCATCCCAAGCAGAGGCCCCAGCTCTCGAATATGTCTTTCTGGGGGACACGATTCAATCTCCAACAATGCTAATGACGTGGCACGTCTTTTCATGTGCTTATTGGCCATTTGGATATGTTCTTTAGAGAAATGTCAATTCTGATCCTTTGCCCATTTTTACTTGGGTTACTTGTGTTTTGTTATTACTGAGTTTTAAAAGTCTACAGTATTTAAGAGCTGTAGTCAAATTTCAGGAAACCAATATTTTTTACCCTCAGCAAACTCTCCCAATGTTTCGAAAGAGGTGAAAAGTAGCCCACCTCATTTGAAGGGACTAGCATGACCTTGAAATCAAAACTGGACCAGATCCACAGGAGAAAATAAAATTATTGGCCACCCTCACTTATGAGTATTGATGTAAAAAAGAAAATATTAGCAAAACAAATCCAGCAGTACAATAAAAGAACATTATTGGGTCGGATGTAGCTCAACTGGTTGGGCGTCCGTCTCCCATATGGAGGGACCCGGGTTCGATCCCCGGGACCTCCTGGTAAAAAAAAAAAAAAAAAAAAGAACATTATTACATCATGACCAAAAGATGTTTATCCCCAGAACAAAAGTTGAGAACAGCAAGCACTAACTATGCGCCATCAGCACAGTGACCCCGTGAGGCACAAACAAGGTCAAGAAACTTGCCCAAGACCTCTTGGCTGGTAAGTGTTAGAAGCCAGGATTTAGTCCAGGCTGGCTTAGATCTGTGCTCTCAGTCATTCCCTTAGGTCGAGAACAGTTCAAAAGGTAGATTAGAAAATCAACTGGTGCAATTAATGACGAATTAAGGAAGAAATTATGACCAACCCAATATATGCAGAAAAAGCAGATATTCAATGGAATTGAGCGCTCCTTCTCGACAAAACTATGCTCATGGAAGGGACAGTCCTTAAACAAGGTCTCCACCAAAAGCTTCAGCAAACCTTGTACTTACTGGTTGCTGTGACAATTGTCACACAGATGCAGTGTTCTATTTCTTTTTTTTTTTAAGATTTAGTTATTTATCCACCCCACCCCCCACTCCCATTGTTTTGGGCTGTCTGCCCTCTGTGTTCTTCTGTGTCTGCTTGTCTTCTCTTTTTTTTTTTTTTTTTTTTTTTTAAAGATTTTTATTTATTTATTCATTTATCCCCCCCTTGCTGCTTGTGCTCGCTGGGTCAGCTAACCACGCCGTGCGGGCGGGCTTGCCTTCACCAGGAGGCCCCAGGAACCGTATCCAGGGCCTCCCATATGGTAAACGGGAGCCCCACTGATTGAGCCACAGCCGCTTCCCTGCTTGTCTTCTCTTTAGGCAGCACCGGGAACCGATCCTGGGACCTCTGGGAGTGGGAGAGAGGTGCTCAATCTCTTGTGCCACCTCAGCTCCCTGGTCTGCTGCATCTCATTTTGTTCTGTCATCTTGCCGCTCCAGCTCTCCGCAAGGGCAGCACTCCTGCGTGGGCCAGTACTCCGTGCACGAGTGTGTGTGTGTGTGTGTATGTGTCTCCACTTAATCCATTGTGTGTGTCTGTGTGTGTCTATCATAACGTACCCAGCCAGTCCCCTACTGATGGTCAGCCATGCTGGTTTTGATCTATCTTGATCAGGTACATGAAAACCCTGTTCAG
>JAKSZT010053990.1:7030585-7047669 GCA_026826555.1 Tolypeutes matacus | reverse complement strand
GCACCCGTGGCTCAGCTGTGTGCTCTCCGTCTTCCTCCTTTCTCAGTAAACTCTTTTTACTGGCCTTATTTTCTGGCGTGTCTCTGAATTCTTTCTTGCACCATAGCCAAGAACCTAGAAACCCAGCTTTGGCCACAACCCTAAAGTCCCTTTAAGGGCCTGGGGCAAGGGTGTCCTGGACACCTGCCCAGAGCAGAACCGCTGCCTCCCAGGTAGGCGACACTTGTGAGCACTTGTTTTGCAGGAGTAAAGCCAGGCTACTTCCTGAATGGCCGCGCCAGCCCTCCCTCCCGGCTCTGCCCCAATGTCAGTCTCACCCTACATCCCCTCCAGTGTGGGGCCTTAGCAGCTTCCCAATGTCTGCTTGTTAAATGGGTGTAGAGCGGGTGGTGGTGTTTTAAGTTGCATTGTTTTCCTTACTAAACATTTTGATCAACTCTTTATGTGCTTCCTGGATTTGATTTTCCCTCCCTGGAAATTGCCAGTTTATACACTTTGCCATTTTCTTTCAGGTTTGTTGCCTACTTCCTGTTCCTTGTTGGCCCTAGACATTGCAGATGCCTTCTACTTACTATTCTACAACTCTCTCAACTTTGCCCAAGGTGTCCTTCATTGAACAGTATTCCTTAATTTTAGTGAAATCAAATTCATCGGCTTTTTTTTTAAGGTGTATGGTGGTAGCTTATGGTTTGTGCTTTTGAAACTTTTATACATCACGACCAAGTGGGATTCATTCCTGGTATGCAAGGCTGATTCAACATAAGAAAATCAATCAATGTAACACACCACATTAACAAATAGAAGGAAAAAAAGCACATGATCATCTCAATCGATGCAGAAAAGGCATTCGACAAAATCCAGCATCCTTTTTTGATAAAAACACTTCAAAAGATAGGGATAAAAGGAAAATTCCTCAATATGTTCAAAGGCATATATGAAAAACCCACAGCCTACATCATACTCAATGATGAAAGGTTGAAAGTTTTCCCTCTAAGATCGGGAACAAGTCAAGGATGTCCACTGTCACCATTGTTACTCAACATTGTACAAGAAGTTTTAGCTAGGGCAATTAGGCAAGAAAAAAAAAAAAAAAATTAAAGGAAATGAGATATCCAAATAGGAAAAGAGGAAGTAAAACTCTCACTGTTTGCAGATGACATGATCCTGTACTTAGAAAATCCTGAAATATCCATGACAAAGCCACTTGAACTAATAAATGAGTTCAGCAAAGTGGCAGGATACAAGATCAACATGCAAAAATCAGTAATTTTTTGTACACTAGTACTGAACAACCTGAGGAGGAAATCAGGGGAAAATCCCATTTTCAATAGCAACAAAAAGACTCGAATACCTAGGAGTTAATTTAACCAAAGAAGTACAGGACCTATATGCAGAAAACTACAAAACAATGCTAAAAGAAATTTAAAAAGACCTAAACAAATGGAAAGACATTCCGTGTTCATAGATTGGAAGAATAAATATCGTGAAGATGTCAATCTTGTCCAAACTGATTTATAGATTCAATGCAATACCAATCAAAATCCCAACAGCTTACTTTACAGAATTAGAGAAGGCAATTACCAAATTCATCTGCAAGGGTAAGTGTACCCGAATAGCCAAAAGCATTCTAAAAAAGAAGAGCGATGTGGGAGGAATTTCACTGCCTGAACTTGAAACATATTACAAAGCTACAGTGGTCAAAACAGCATGGTACTGGCATAAAGATAGACACATTGATCAGTGGAATAGAATTGAGAACCCAGAAATAAACCCTCATCTATACAGTCAACTGGTTTTGACAAACCTACCAAGCCTACACTAATGGGAAAAAAACAGTCTCTTCAACAAATGGTGTTGGGAGAACTGGATATCTATAACCAAAAAATGAAAGAGGACCCCTATCTCACCCCCTATACAAGAATCAACTCAAAATGGATCAAAGATCTAAATATAAAAGCCAACACCATAAAACTATGAGGAGAAAATGTAGGGAAACTCTTCAAGACCTTGTCGTAGGTGGTGGTTTCTTGGACCTTACACCCAAAGCACGTGCAACAAAAGAAAAAATAGATAAATGGGACCTCCTCAAAATTCAACACTTTTGCACCTCACAGGACTTTGTCAGAAGGGTGAAAAGGCAGCCAACTCAATGGGAAAAAATATTTGGAAATCACATATCTGATAAGGGTTTAACATCCAGGATATATAAAGAGATGTTACAGCTCAACAATAAAAAGACAAATGACCCAATTAAAAAATGGGCAAAAGACCTGAATAGACATTTTTTCAAAGAAGAAATACAAATGGCAAAAAAACACATGAAGAAATGCTCAACATCACTCATGATTACAGAAATGCAAATCAAAACTACAATGAGATATCATTTCACACCTATCAGAATGGCCACTATGAAAAAGACAGAGAACTACAAGTGTTGGAGAGGATGTGGAGAGATAGGAACACTTCTTCACTGTTGATGGGAATGTAGAATGGTACAGCCACTATGGAGGACTGTTTGGCAGTTCCTAAAGAAGTTGAATATAGATTTGCCATGAGACCCGGCAATACCACTACTGGGTATATACCCAGAAGAACTGAGAGCAGTGACACGAACAGACATCTGCACACCGATGTTCATAGCCACATTATTCACCATTGCCAAAAGTTGGAAACAACCCAGGTGTCCATCAACAGAAGAATGGATAAACAAACTGTGGTGTGTTCACACAATGGAATATTATGCAGCTGTAAGAAGACATGAAGTCGTAAAGCATATGACAACATGGATGAAACTGGAGGACATCATGTTGAGTGAAGCAAGCCAGACACAAAAGGACAAATACTGTATGAATGCATTACTATGAACCAAATATATTGTGTAACATATTGTTTGATTCCAAAAAAAAATTTATATGTATCCAGTACATTTAATTGAGAAATGTATGTATTTATTCATCTGTGTTTACTTTTTAGCATTTAATTGTTTATATTTTCAATTATTAAATGTACAAAATAAAATAAAAAAAAATTTCAATAGGACAACAATAATATATTAAATGGACCTGGCAATTAAAAAAAAAAAAAGTCTCATTGGGAGAGGATGTGGCTCCAGCAGTTGGGCGACTGCCTCCCACATGGGAGGTCCTGGCTTCAGTGTCCAGTGCCTCCTAAAGAAAACGAGCAAGACAGCGAGCTGACATGATCAGCTGACGCAAGGAGGAGACACAAGGAGAGACATAACAAGCAGGGAACGAATGTGGCCCAGATGTTGGTCCCGGGTTCGATTATGGTGCCTCCTAAAAGATGATGAGCAGACACAGAGGACACAACAAACAGACACAGAGAGTGGAAAGTGAGCATCAACAATGGGGTGGGGGTGGAATAAATAAAATTTTTTAAGTGTTTTATTACTGCCCTGGAGGATCAAAACAATATTCTCCTGCATTGTCTTCTATAAACTTTATCTTTCACATTTATACCATTAATCCATCTACAGACCACCCTTGTAGATTTCCAGCACCATCTACTAAACCATCTGATTTATCATGTTAAGTTCCTACAGATAGCTGGATCTGCCTGTCAGTTCTCTGTTCTCTTCCATTGGTTTATTTGTCTGTTCTTGTGCCAGGACCATGCTCTTATAAATCTCGTAGGGAAAAGCATACAGTCCATCCTCTTCTTTTTTTCCCTTCTTGAATTTTTTTTTCCTATTTATTTGTGGATATTCATCTATACACATTTTTTAGTAAATTTATCAGAGTTCTCAAAAAAAAAAAAAAACCTGGAATTTTGATTAGGACTGCATGCCATCTATAGACTGATTTGGAGAGATCAGTCTTGGTCTTGATGACATTGTCACTGTGCCCTGTGTCACGGCCGTCTGTTTATGCAGACCCTCTTCTATGTCCTTTGTTATGAACAGTTTCTGCCTAGGGTCTTACATCTTCTTTGTAATCCAGGCGCTTTGTATCTTGCTGTTGTGACTAGTGTCTGATTTTTAGTTGGTTATTGGAGATAGGTAGAAATTCCGGCAGTCTACTGGTTTGGAGGATAATCCTGTATCCAGCAACGTTGTTGGAGTCTCTTATTGGTTATGATAGTCTGTTGATTGCAATGGTCCCTCTAGGGAAATGATGGCATCTTCTGCAAATAAGAAGAATTTTATCAACTCCCTTCCATTTCTAACACCTTTTATTTCTTTTTCTTTCTTTACTGTGTGGCCATGACCTGCAAACTTATATTAAATAGTAGCATCTTATTTTTATCTCAAAGGAACACTGTGGGCATTAATGACGAAAGGGAGATACTGTGCCCTCACTCCCAGCCC
Organism: Tolypeutes matacus; assembly: GCA_026826555.1. Lineage (NCBI taxonomy): Eukaryota > Metazoa > Chordata > Mammalia > Cingulata > Chlamyphoridae > Tolypeutes > Tolypeutes matacus. The sequence continues at coordinate 7,043,342 of JAKSZT010053990.1, read as the reverse complement.
TGTCTTGGCTCTGGCTGAGTTCTTGCTTGGCCAAGAGGTCTGAGCTGGGGGCTCAGAGCCATTTCATATATTATTTGCTATATATATATATATATGTATGTATATATATATATATTTATAAATGTTTACTTCTTTTTTTTTTTAAAGATTTATTTCATTTATTTGCTTCAATCCCACCCCCCCTTGTTTTTGTGCTAGCTGTTTGGTGATCCCCTTCCAGGTGTGGCCCTGGGCCCCCCAGGAAGAACAAAAGACTCTGTCACAGGAAATTCTGGATTCAGAGATTGCTCCTCCGGGAACTGACAACAAAGACCAGACAAGTGTTTTCACTATACTACAGAGATGATGTCTGTAGTTTACAGTCCAAGAAATAAAGTGATGCTTTTTTAAAGTTCCAAAGAAAAAGATCCTAAATAAGGAGAAGGGAGTGGATGCTTCAGTCCCAGGAACTCAGAGAGGAACTAAAGGTAGTGAACTGCCTCAGAGGAGGGGACAGCGCATGAGCAAACTCTGTTTACACCAATCAAGCAGGAAGTCAACAGATAATGCCCAAAACCAGTGGGTCAAGAAATAACCATGGGAAACGGATGTGGCTCAAGCAGTTGGGCTCCCGCCTACCAGCCCAGCCGGCTGAGCACTTCCTGGCCCTCCCCCCAGGACACTGGGGGTGGGGGGGAGTTGGAGCATCAGCTCCGATGGGCAAAGATTTGCCCAAAATTCTAAACAGAGGGAGAGTCCCCACACCCCCGGTCCTTAGACTCAGCCCAGGATTTTCCCAGATGCCTTTCCTGCTCCCAGGGTCTCTGCTCGCCAGGCTGGTCCAGGCAGCCAGGACCCTCGGGCTGCTGTCCAGCCAGCTCCCAGGCGTGATGGGGAGCATCCCTGCTCTCCGACTTGCAGGGACATCTTCAGGGCGGGGCCCCAAGCATCATCTATGTCCCACTCAGTCCCATCTGCTCCCAGGCTCCCAGGTTCTCACACCGAGGACTCGCACGGAGGACTGCGGGGCTGTAGCGCCTGGGCTCTGTCCCGGGAAGGACCAGGCTCCTCAAGCAGGTGGGAGATGCTGCTGAAGACAGTGAGCCTCCCGCCTCTTCCTCCCCCCCCACTCCTGCCTCCTCTCTCCTTTTCCTCCTTCTTCTCCTTCCTCCTTTCCCCTCCTCCTATTTCTTCCCCTCCTCCTCTTTCCCTGCGTCTCCCTCCTCCTCTTCTTCCTCCTCTCTTCCTCCTCTTTCAACAGATATTTCTTGAGCACTTACTAAGTGCCAGGCATAGTTCTAGCAGGAAGGCAGAAGTCCCCGTGCTCCGGGAGTTTGTTTTTATCCACCTGGCTGTGCATCCAGGAGTCAGCATCAGTTATGCTCTTCCTTGTCGATGACAGAAAACTTGCCGCAAGTTATTGCTGGAATTACCTCCTTCCATTGTAGGCCAGGTCCCCCAGGAGGCAGAGCCGACACCAGGGTTTGTGGGCAGGAGGATTCCTTGGAGTGGGCCCCGGGAACAGGAGTAGTGGAGCAGGGAGAGTGAGGCAGGCAGGGGGGCCAGCCGTTGAGGCGGCTCCGCTGTGGGCTCCTGGGGCTGCACCTGCTGGGGACCTCTGAGGGCACATGCCTTGGGCACCTTAGGACAGTCCCCGCCCACGGGACAGGAAAGGGGAGGCTGGAGACCGGCTCCCAGCCCTGTTGGTCAAGGGTCGCCCCTGACTCCCGGTTCTGCCCTAATTCCCGGTTCTCCCAGGACTCACCTGTGATGCCACCAGGTGGGTTCCCGCAGGAGTCCCAGGCCAGGCAGGGCTCAGGGCAGAAACTGCCCTAGCCTATGTCATCCTCCAGGGTGGATCTTCCTCTCCCCTTGTACACAGCAGGAGCAGAGTAAAGGCTGGCTGCCTGGAGGCTTTGCCCTCTCACCAGAGCAGGCAGGGAAGGAGTCCAGGAGCCCAAACTCCCCAGCGCCCAGGGTCAGAGGGTTGAGGGGCTCTAGTGGGTTGCGGGGGCGGAGGCCCCATGGGGGAAGGGAAGGGGCCTGCACAGGGTCCCCCAGCTAGGAGAAGATCCCTATCCCTGGACTGCCACCCCACCCCATTTTTCCCCCATTGATGCGTGGACAATGGCGGAGCAGGGTGTGAGGGTAAACAGGCCACCAGCCAGCCAGGCTGCTTTTAAAAGGAACCACTTCGGAAAACACTTACCCAATGTTAACATCTCATTTTACATCTAGAAAAGTGGAAAAAATAGTATGACCTACCTAGACATCCTCCTGCCCCGTGCAGATTCAGGGAAACCTCAGTCTGAACCCCAATTCCCAGGCCTGGGGTGCCGGAGCCCCTCTTTCCTCCTCTGCCCCAGAGCCCACCAGGCCTGCTGTGTCCCTCACCTTTCCAGTCCCTGTCATGGAGGACCCCCACTTTCCACTGCCATGAGAAATCCAGTCACCCTTGGCCTTTTGATGAGTCAGCAGTCACTGAAGATCAGGGTGGGATGCAGAGAGGGGGTCCACGTGGGGCACACCTGGCCTGCCACCCTCCGCCCCTGCAGGCATGACCCAAGCCTCGAGAGCGGTCCATGGCCCCCGAAAGACTCCTGGGAGGGCACACAGAAGCCTCCTTTCTGGACAAACCACCCACCAGCCTATTTGCTTTTTCCAGCCTCCCCTTGGGAATTTCTGATGAATAAATTTTCTCCACTCATTACCGATTGTTTTCATAATATATAGTACAAAAAGGAAAAGTGGGACAAAATCATCATCTTGGGGGGTGGAGACACCCAGAAGACAGCACATGGGCCCTCCGAGGTCCCTGAAGCCTAAGCTCCCCTTGCTCCTTCCTTTTATAACAGAACCCGCATGTTCCTGGCCATAGGGATTGCTCAGGAGTGAGCAAAATGCAAGCCAAGCACTCATCAAATGAACTCCCAGCAAAAGTGTTGGGTCCATCAGGAAAGCATTGCTCTCTGTTGTTGTCACTGAATCCAAAAAAGCCAGAAAGCAATGTGACCATATTAGCAGCCCGGTAGGAACAGGGAGGAGGAAGCAAACTGGGAAAAGAGAAAGGGAGAAGGAGAAGGGGAGATGATGCTTGAGCTCCTGGACCCATCAAGCTTAAAGCCAGCAGCACCCGTCATCTTCAGGTAACTGCGTCGGTGAGTTCACCTTTACTGAGGTGGGTTTCTGCTGCTTGCACTCACAAAACGTCCTGCCTAATACAAGCAGAAGAGAGGGAACTAGGGCGGAGCCTGTGGTAGAGGACACATTTGCTGGCCACGTGAGATGCTCGCCACAGCGCAGGACAATCTAGGCTTTAGTTCACTAGTGGGTCATTACACGGATGGAGCTGGGACCAGGCAGGGACCACCAGGCGCTTCCCCAGGGGCCGGGATATAAAACATCACTGAAATCAATCAGTAATTGAGGTCAGTTTACTCCCTTTCCCTTCCCCTTCCCCAGTGATTCCTTAAATAATATGTTGAATATAAATTGGCTCCACCCCACGCAAATACACAAGAAGGCAGAAAAAAAGCCCCTTGATAACATTGGCCTCTCTCTGAGTATTTGTGTAATTTTTCCTCTGGTTGAGTATTTTTGCAATGCATATTCACTAGATGTCATTGTCAGTGGAAAGTCAGAAATTCCAAACGAGATACCACATGGGGTCATTGGGTCATGACAAGAGGGACCATTTTCTTACGCATGTTGTAATCCCTAGATAGCACCTCCCGAAAGGTGTCGCTTGAAGAATCCCCCCCACCCCGTGGGCTGGGATAGGGACTGCAGCACCTAGCGATGGCAGTGGCAGTCGGGAGGAGCCAGGGTCCCTAACACCACGGAGTCCACACCAGCCCCGTCCAGAAGATGCTGGACTTTGAGCCGAGAGAAATAAAACTTCTATTTTGTTTCAGCTGCTGTTATTTGAGGACTTCATAATCTCAGTTGAACTTTTATCTAATTAATACACAAACTAAAGCGAAACGAACTATAGAGATACAGGAATTGCTTAGGAAGATTTTTTCAGCCCCTGGAAGTGAATCTGTTTCTGAAAACAATCTTTCTTTTTTTTTTTTTTTTTAAAGAAAAGCAGCTGCTACACAGACAAACCAAATACATGTTGGGTGAATATTTAAAGACTGGTTTGAAGGAGGAGCCAAGCATGAGCCTGCCTGTGGCTGTATCTCACAGTCCAGCCCTCAGTGTGCAAAAACGCTTGCTGGCCTAAGATGAGCTGTGTGGCAGTGTCATATAACCTTTACTCAAAAGCCAGTTGAGCCAGTAAGCCTAGGAAAAGTTGCTCAACATCAGTAGTCATCAGGGAAATGAAAATTATAACTGCAATGAGATACCGTGTCACACCCATTAGAAACATTTAAAACACGAATAATCCCAAATGTTAACAGGACTGTGGGCAAAGTGAAACTTTCCCACCTTGCTGGTGGGAGTGTGAAATGGTTCACCACTTTGGAAAACTTGTTGCATTCTCCACTAAAGCTCCATTCCTATTGATATACCCAAGAGAAATGAATGTGTATGTCTACCAAAAGACTTTTACAGAAGGCTCATGGCAGCTTTGTTCCTAATAAACAAAAGGTGGACAAGCCAAATGTCAAGCAATAGGAGAATGGTTAAATTTAGACCTGATCACACAGTGGAATGGTCCACGGCTATGAAAGAACAAACTACTGCTAGAGGCAATGAGGATGACTCCTGCAGACTGATGCTAAGCGAAAGAAGCCTCAAGGGAGAACACAAACTCTATAATTCCATTTATAAGAACTTGAAAAAGTCTAATCTACGGTGTCAGAAATCAGAATAGCGTGTACGTTGAAGGGTACTGACTAGAAGAGAGCACAAGGGAAAACTGGGGTGCTAGGATGTTGGATCTTGATCTGGGTGATGGTTGCTCAGGTGTGTACATACATAAAAATTCACTGAGCAGCTCATTGAAGACCGGTGTGTTTTACAGCATGCATATAGCTCCACAACAGGTTTTTTTTAATCCAACCTTGAAAAACAACAAAAACAGTTGAAATAAGTTTTTGTTTGTTTGCTGTTTTGTGGTTGCTGTTCTTTGCTTTGTTTTCTGCAAAGCCATGATTCTCTGTGGTAGGTGTGATTTCAGGGTGTTGGAACATGGTACAAGAGGTCTGCGAAGCCTGGGAAATGGCCCTTTAATCACAAAGACTCGACTTATCTTTTTGTCATAGTTTTCTAGGTTACTTGCATTGTGCACAGAAATCATACTCTATGATTTCACTCCTATGAAATAGGTTGACATTTCTGGCCCTGTATATATTCAATTTTGCTTATGTTCTGTGTATGCTTGAAAAGAAGGTGTAGCAGTTTGGTATTGTTTATGAATTCCAAAAATAGATGTTGTGTTTGCAAACTGGTCTGCTCCTCTGGGCATATTAGATTAGAGTGGATTCAGAGGTTTCATTTTTACTTGATTAAATAATGATTAAGGCTTTGATTGGACCCTGTCAGTAGGATGTTGTGTTCCTGCCCTCTTGGTGGGTGGGGACTCACAGAGAAACCACACCACAGAGAAGGGAGGGGAGGATTTTGATCCTGGAGCCTAGAAAGTAAACACACAGAAAAGCAGATATGTGAGGAAGGAGAGAAGGCTCCATTAGACATGGCCAAGGCCCCGGGAAGAGAGATGAGCCATTCACCTGAGAGTTTACAGCTGGCCTTGGGGAGAGAGCAGAGCAGCTGAACCCAGAGAGAAACGAGCCCCGGGAGAGAGGAGCCCAGGAAGCCTGAACCCTGGCAGACGTCGGCAGCCATCTTGCTCCAACACGTGACAATGGACTTTGCTGAGGGAAGAAACTTATGCTTTAGGGCCTGGTAACTGTGAGCTTCTACCCCAAATAAATACCCTTTATAAAAGCCAACCGATTTCTGGTCTTTTGCATCAGCGCCCCTTTGGCTAACTAACACTGGAGGTATTTTCAGCAGTTTATATCTCTATATTATTTTGATTTTTTTCTCTGTTCTATAAATTACTGAGAGAAATGTGTTAAAATATTCCAGTATAGACTGGCAGTTTGGTCTATTTCACCTTTTAATTCCATCATCCTTTTCTTTATATAGTTTGAGGTATATTATTAGATGCATATAAATTTAGAATTTTTATAGGTTCCTGATAAATATCAAATCTTTTCCCATTAGCAGGTTTCTGTCTATATTTTTGAGTTTTTTTTTTCTTTTTTTCTTTAAAATGCTTTTAGACGGTAAAAAAACAAACAAACAAAAAAAAAAAAAACAGGGAAAACGGATGTGGCTCAAAGGGTTCGGCGTCCGTCTACCATATGGAGGGACCGGGGTTCGATCCCCGGTACCTCCCGGTAAAAAAAAAAAAAAAAAAAAAAAAATGCTTTTGGCCTCATAACTATATATATATATATATTTTTTTTAATATTTATGTATTTATTTATTTATTCAACACCCTCCCCCGCCCCCCACTGTCTGCTGTCTGTGACCACTCACTCTGTGTTCTTCTGTGTCTGCTTGTCTTCTCTTTAGGCAGCACCAGGAACCAATCCTGGGACCTTCTGGAGTGGGAGAGAGGTGCTCAATCTCTTGCACCACCCCAGCTCCCTGGTCCGCTGCATCTCTTATTGTCTCTCCTCTGTGTCTCTTTTTGTTGCATCGTCTTGCTGCACCAGCTCTCCATGTGGGCCAGTACTTCATGTGGACCCAGCACTCCGCACAGGCCAGCGCGCACGGGCCAGCACTCCTTTGCGGGCCAGCTCGCCTTCACCAGGAGGCCCTGGGAATCGGACCCTGGAACTCCTATGTGGTAGACAGGAGCCCAGTTGCTTGAGCCACATCTGCTTCCCTGGTCTGATATTGATATAGATGTTCTAGCTTTCTTTTGGTTAGTGTCTGCATGACATATCTTTTTCTATCCTATTACTTTTAGCCTTTCTATATGCTTATATTTTCAATTTTTTTCTTTTAAGTAGAATATAATTAGATTTTCTTTTTTTATCATTCTGATCTCCTTTGTCTTTTAACTAGAGCATCTAGTCTATTTACTTTTTTAAACTAAACTCTTTATTTTGAGATAATTGTAGATTTCCCTGTAGTTGTAAGAAACCAAACAGAGAAAGCCTGTGTTCCCTTTACAGAGCTTTTTCGCAGCGATATCTTGCAGAGCTATAGTACAATCTCACACCAGGATTGTGGCATGATTACAAGGCACTGGTCTTGTTCGGAGTCCCCCAGATTTACTTGGACTCCCATTTGTGTGTGTGTATATTTCGTTCCACACGGTTTTATCACATGTGTGGGTTGGTGTAGCCGCCGCCATCACAGTCAAGGCAGAATGGTGTCATCACACAAGAGTCCTTCCCGTTTCCCTTTCGTAACCCACTCCTTCCCATGCCCCCTCTACCATCCTTAATCCCTGGGGACTACTAATCTGCTCTCCACTGCTATCATTTTGTCATTTCAGGACTGTCATAAGTGTCAGCACTTGCTTTCATAATCATGGCCACTCTTCCACTCTCTCTCTTTGAAATTTACTATTTACTATTTTTATTTGAAGTGGTTGGTATATTTTCATTAAATACAATGAATACATATATATATTTTAAAAAGACTCATATACTCTACAACAAAGGGTTTAAGGGCGAGAAAATTAGACTCAGAGCATAGCTACAGGACCTGCCCAAGGAGGCCCAGCTGGCAGGTGGCAGAGCCTGGACTCAAACCCAAATTTTCTGATTCTGGGCTAAATTGGCTTATTCCTCTCTGAGATATTCTTCACTTAGACAGTCTATGGATAAATAGTTGCTGAAGGTCTACTGTGTGTCAGGCACAGGGCAAGGCACAGGGACCCCAGGCTTGAAGAAGTCACGGTCCTGGCCTGCCAGGCACTCATGACTAGCCTTTGGGCAAGGAATAATAGAGATACAGGACAGTGTGATATGTGATGTGAAAATAAATCACTCAGAAATAAAGTTCTGGGTCGGATGTGGCTCAACTGGTTGGGCGTCCGTCTCCCATATGGAGGGACCCGGGTTCGATCCCTGGGACCTCCCGGTAAAAAAAAAAAAAAAAAAAAAAGAAATAAAGCTCTGTCCAGGCAGAAAGAAAAAGACTGTTATATAAATGGAATCATACCGTATGTCACCTTTTTTCATTTAGCATAACTCTCTGGCAATTCACCCAAGTTTTTGTGTGTTTCAGTAGTTTATTCCTTTTTATTGCTGAGTAGCATTTCATGGTATGGATGGACTACAGTTTGTTTAACCACTAACCCATTGAAGGACATCTGCATTGTTTCCAGTTTCTGCCATTAAAAATAAAGCTGCTATGAACAGTCGTGAGCAGATTTTTATGTGAACATATATTCCTGATTCTTTGGGATAAAAGTCCAGGATTGTGATTGCTGGGTTGTATGGTAACTGCATGCTTAGTTTGAAAAGAAACTACCGAGCAAGCCGGGGCGCTCGGACGCCATGGGCCCACGCCGCCGGAGACGCAAGCCCGAAGTCCCCGAAAGGCGCCCGGTACCCGCGGCGGGGCGTCTCCTCAGGTGGCACTGGGAACCGATCCTGGGACCTTCCAGAGTAGGAGAGGCGCTCAGTCTCTTGCGCCACCTCAGCTCCCTGGTCTGCTGCATCTCTTATTGTCTCTCCTCTGTGTCTCTTTTTGTTGCATCATCTGGCTGTGCCAGCTCTCCGTGCGGGCCAGCACTCCTGCATAGGCCAGCTTTCCACGCGGGCCAGCTTGCCTTTGACCAGGAGGCCCCGGGAATCCAACCCTGGACCGCCTATATGGCACTTCCTCCCGTCCACGTGGTCTGCAGAGACATGGGATTCTGAAGGATTTCAAAAAGCTTCAGAAGAGCACACATCTATTGAGAAGGAAGCGGCCCTTCAGCCTCCTGGTAAGAGAAATATGCACTATATTCACTCGTGGTGAGGACTTCAATTGGCAAGCCCAGGCCCTGTTGGCCCTACAAGAGGCAGCAGAGGCATTTCTAGTTCATCTCTTTGAGGACGCCTACCTCCTCTCTATACATGCTGGCCGCGTCACTCTTTTCCCAAAGGATGTGCAACTGGCCAGAAGGATCCGAGGCATTGAACAGGGACTTGGCTGAGTTCCTGTAGCTAATGTCTCTGTAAGCCTTTCCTGCTTACCCAGAGAGCAAGTGAATTTTGAAGAAAAAGAAACACTTAACTTCTCATGGCTGGAGCTGAAGTTTCTCTGAAGAACTTTCCCTTCTCCATCTTTAGTCCCTTGTCGTCTTGCCTTCTCTTTGTTCTTGAGAAAAAGCTGGACCTGTTTTTAACTTTATGCTTGGACACAATGGCTAAGGCCTTTTTGTACAATGTTAAATAAAGATACTTTTCTATTAAGTAACGGCCAGACGACCTGAATCTCTGACAGATTTAAGCTTCTCCATATTATAAGGACCAGATGACCCATTTTGATTAAGAGAATTTTTTTCTTGTGAAAATGCATTGTGAATAAATGTGCTAGTAAAATTTCAAAGATAATACCGAAGACTCTCTAAAGCCATGACCAGACCTATGGAGTCTGAGTGCTGCCTGGAGTCAGCTGGCTCTGGGCAGTATGTGCATGTGGCTATGTGGCTTTGCTCTTTTTTTCTTTTTTTTTTTTTAGAAGATTTTATTTTATTTTATTTTATTTTTATTTTATTTTTTTTTTTTACCGGGAGGTCCCGGGGATTGAACCCCGGTCTCTCCATATGGTAGACGGACGCCGAACTTCTTGAGCCACATCCGTTTCCCTTTTTTTTTTTTTTAAAGAAGAAGATTTAAGATTGCATGGCTTTCCTCTGCAACAGAGGTAACAGATGAAACAATCAACACAATTCCAAAGACTTCAAAATTATTTTCAGATAAAGAGACCCCAAGGTTGACTTCAGTTCACAAATTATTCATATGGCTGTTTTAATGATTTTGAAGACATCAAATTTGCTGGTTAATGAAGAAAAGGACATTTACTTGTTTTAGACCTTCTGTACTGGTTATCATTTTTACCATGTGAATATTTAATTTTTTTTTAAACATAGGGCAAAAAAAGTAAGAGATGACTACTGCAGTCTGCTGCATGGAAAGGTCTGGCATGTCTAGCATGCAAATCTCCAGCCACCAGATTAATCTCATCTTTAGTGGTGAAGTCAAGTTCTTCAGTGGCCTGTGCCTGTCAACAAATGTATAAGTGTATACCTTTTCAAAAACTTAATTGAGGTTGAAATAGAAAATATTTAAGGTTTAATGTTTGTCCCTTCCAGAAATTCCTATTAATATCACTCAGAAATTCTAACCTGTAGAACTTAATATTTTATTCTTATTTGTAAATCAAGATGTGTAATAATGTATACTTTGGAATTTTGTATAATTCATTATGGAGAGGTAATAGAAATAATTCTTTAGTGAAAAAAAATTAAAACCAAGGTTATTAGAGCATACAGAGATTATACTTTTTATGTATTTTAACATTGTTCTGTATTTGTATTTTACATGTTTGCAAATTTAAACGAGATTTGAGCAACATTTGTGCCTCCAATGGAATGAATGTGAGCAGATAAAAACATTGCCTTATTACAACTGGAAGCAAGTAAAAAGATTTCCAGAGAAATGAGAAGTGCCACCCAAAGATTTCAGATTTTGTACATGGTTGAAATGATTATTGATGGGGAGCTACTGCTAATAAAGTGTCAGTCAACTGAATTCAGAGACAAACTGAAGGACAGGACAAAGTACTAATGTTGAGAAACCTGTAATTTTTCCCCATTGTCATATTTATGTAGACGTTTGAAATAAAGCACATCTATCCGTGGAATATAAAAAAAAAAGAAACTACCAAACTGTTTTCCAGAGTGGCTGTATCATTTTACATTCCCACGAGCAATGTATGATTGTGTTAGTCAGATTTCTCTAGGGAAACAAAACCGACAAGAGATATCTGTAAATATCATGAGATTTTGTAAAATTCTCTCATGCAACTATGCTGATGTACAAGTTCAAATTCTGTAAGGTAGACTGCAAGCTGGGAACTCCGATGGAAATTTTTGATGAATTCGCCAGGAAAAGCTGTCTGTCTGAAATAGAGATGGAAATTCTCTCTTCTGACTGCTGAAATCATCACTTCTTCTAAAGCCTTCAACTGATTGAATAAGGTGGCTCTCGTTGCTGAAAACAATCTCCTCGGTTGTAGATGTCATCAAGCACAGATGCAATCAACTCACTGTTTAAGTGAGTTTATGATTAAGTTCATAAAATTTCCTCAAGTAACAATTAGACCAGAGCTTGCTTGACCAAACAACTAGGAACCATTACCTGGCTAGGTCAACACATGAAACTAACAATCTCAAGGATTGATCCAGTTTTTTGGCATCCTTGCCAACATTTGATGTTGTCACTATTTTTTCAGCCATTCTGATAGAGGTATAGTGATATCTCATTGTGGTTTTAATTTGCATTCCTCTAATGGCTAATGATGTTGAACATTTTCTTATGTGCTTGTTTGCCATCTGTATAACCTCTTCAGTGAAATGTCTGCTCATGTCTTTTGAAGTTTTTCTAATTGAATTGTTTGTTTATGTTGTTTTTCACTGATAAATTTTGAGAGTTCTTTTTTTCTAAGCAATTTATTAAAGTATATCATTCATATGTGAACATACACAAACTGTAAGTGTTCAGTAAACATTGTTAACCCACAAAACAAACATGCATGACATCACACAGGGCTCCCACACATCACCTCACCACAAATACTTTGCATTGTTGTGAAACATTTATTAACAAATTATGAAAGAGCATCATCAAAGTATTACTACTAAGTATAGTCCGTATCTTACTCCCCTATACATTTTTTTAAAGGATTTATTTATTTGCTTTTATCCATTTTTACCCCCTCCTCCACCCCCCACCCCCACCCCCAGTTTTGGCTGTTTTTGTGTCCATTCGCTGGGCAACTCTCTGTGTCCTTTTCCTGCCCTCTCTTCTCATCCTTCTCCTCCTGTCTTCACTGGCATTCGATCTTCGGAACCTCTGATGTGGGAGAGAAGCGTCCTACCACCTGTACCACCTTAGTTCCTGGTTTTTCGGTGCGCCTCGTCTTGGCTCTCCCATGTGTCACTGTCCTGTTACGTCATCATCTTGCTGTGTCGCTTGCGGAGCCTGACGCTCACCCGCGCTCGGGGCCTGAGGGAATCACTCGCGCTGGGGGCCTGGCGGCACACCTGTTTGTGGAAGAGATTTCTTTATATATTCTAGATACTAGACCTTTGTCAGATATTTGGCTTGCAAATATTTTCTCCCATTCTGTAGCTTGTTTTTTCATCCTCTTAACAGTCTTTTGCAGAGCAAATATTTTTAATTTTGATGAGGTCCAACTTATCAACATTTCTTTTTATGGATTGTGCTTTTGGTGTCAAATCGAAGAATACTTTGCTTAGTCCTAGCTCTTGAACATTTTCTCCTACTTTTTTTCTAAAAATTTTATAGTTTTACATTCTACATTTGAGTCCATGATCCATTTTGGGTTAATTTTTATATAATATGTGAGGTTTAGGTTGATATCCATTTTGCCTACCGATTTCCAATGAATTGTTTTTGCATCTTTGTAGGAAATCAGTTGGGCATACTTGTTTGGGTAGTCTACTCACTTTTAATTTAGTTGCTAATATATTTGTGTTTCAATCTGTCTTATTTTGTGCAATCTTCCTGCCTTTTCTGTTCTTTCTTTCTTTCTTTCTTTCTTTCTTTCTTTCTTTCTTTCTTTC
>JAKSZT010053990.1:7006938-7030575 GCA_026826555.1 Tolypeutes matacus | reverse complement strand
TTCTTTCTTTCTTTCTTTCTTTCTTTCTTTCTTTCTTTCTTTCTTTCTTTCTTTCTTTCTTTCTTTTCTTTCCTTTCCTTTCCTTTTCTTTCTTTCTTTCTTTCCTTCCTTCCTTCTTTTGGGTTGGTGGAGTATATCATTCCATCTTTCTCTTCTACTGGTTTATAGGACATACACTCTGTTTCTATTCTTCTAAGGGTTACCCTAAAAATTACCCACATAGTCTCCTCTTTGATTTCTTTCTTCTCTGCGTTTTTCCACCTGTGATCATCCACCTTCTGCCTGAAGAACATCAGTGGCAGATTGCAAAATGCCGCAAATTCTTCCCATTCCTGTACACAAGCCCCTTTGCAATGTGGCTTTGCTGATCCTCCCATCCAGTGGTAGAATATTGCTCTACTTCCTGAATCTGGGCTCAGACATGTGACTTGCCCTGGCCAATGAGACATTAGCAAAAGTGACACAAGTGGGCCTTGGAAGGACCTTGTGCATTGAGGCTTGCCCTCTCCTGCTGCTAGAAAACCTTCTGCTACCATATGGAAAAGTTCGGACTGGCCTACTGGAAAATGAGGAACCAGGTGGAAAGATATCCCCGTCCGCTCACAGGCCCCCGACTTAGGAAAGTCAGGACAGCCTAGAGCATCAAGCCCCGAGTAGCTGGCCCAGCGCAGGAGAGCCACCCAGCTGGCCCACCGAAGAGTGAGAACTAAGAAATGTTTGTTGTTTTAAGCCTCTAAATTTTGGAGTGGTTTGTTATGTAGCAAAAGCCAACTGATAAAATGGGGGGAATTAGTAAGGGTTTTCCAGAAAATCCATGCCTTGTGAAGATAAAAAAAAAATTTTTTTATAATCTTTGATTTAAAAAACAAAACAAAACAAAACAAAAAAAAACTGATAGCATTTCCTTTAGAAATCCCTTTACTGCAGGTCAGCTCAGCTGGTGGAGGAATTTATTTCTATTTTCCACTATTGAGAAATCGTCTATCATTCTGTCACTCCTTTGAAGCTAATCTGTCTTTTTCTCTGGCTGCATTTAAATTTTTCTCTTTGACTTTAGTTCTCTGCAAATTCAATATGAAGTTTCTAATTATATATTTATTTTTATTTATTCTGCCAGGGATTTGTTGGAATTTTTTTTTTTTAAGATTTATTTTATTTATTTATTTCTTCCCACCCCCTCATAGTTTGCACTTGCTGTGTCTGTTCGTAGTCCTTGTTTCTTTAGGAGGTACTGGGAGCTGAACCTGGGACCTCCCATGAAGGAAAGAAGTGTCCAATCTCTTGAGCCACCTCCATTCCCTCCTTTGTTGTGTCTCTCATTGTGTTTCCTCTTTGTGTCTCCTTGTTGCATCATCTTGTTGCATCAGCTCACCACGTCAGCCTGTCACACCAGCTTGCTCTCTTGCTTGTCTTCTCTAGGAGGCACCGGGAACCCTAACCTGGGACCTTCCATGTGGTAGGTGGGAGCCCAATCGCTTGAGCCACATCCTCTTCCCGCCATATTGTCTTTCAACTTGTTGATTTGATTTAGAAGATTTGTATGAATCTTATTGATTAGTTTCTCAAATCCTGTGTCTCATCTGGGGCTTTGATATATTCCTTTGCTTTGGCCATATCTACCATTGTCTTAGTATGGCTTGTCATTTTTTTCCCCTGATATCTAGGCATCGGATTATGATTGTACATTTACTCTGATGCTCAATTTCCCCCTCTTGTATAGGAATTTAGTGGCAAGAGGCTGTGTTACTGTTATTCTTTGATTCTTGGTTCAAACTGTTCTAGTTCTTTAGGATTATCCCTGTTTAGCTACTCACATCCAAGCTATGGACCCAGTAATGGGTTGCAGACTCATTTCCAAGGGTTTTGGGGAGGGAGGCTGTAAAGGTTTGAGAAAGCCTTATTTACTTTTCATTTCTTCTCACATACTTCCTTTGTCTGCCAGCAGATGGTACTCTTTGACAGCCCTCTCAGTTCTGTGCAACACCAACTCCAAAAATGTGACAGAGGCTCCTGCCTCAAGGCTATTCAGAGCCTCACAAATCAGACTTTCTCAGATGCAGTTCTCCAACTTTTGCTGACATCTCCCTCCCTTTTCCCAGGATAGGAATTAATTCCACTCCCCTCTGTGTCCTCAACAGCCAGTCCTGGTCATTAGGGAGGGTGCTTGAGAGGGTCTCTTTAGTTCCTTGCCGGGTCCCAGGGCAAACAATGGTGCGGTTCCATCCTGGAAGGGCTCCTGGGACATGGCAGACCAAATTTGTTGGCCAAAAGTGGAATCAGCCTTAGGCTGCATAAGGGGACCCCAGTGGCCTCCTCTGTCCAGAGACCAGCCAGATGCCAGAGAATTCAAAACTGTCTGCTCTGAGGGTGGGGGTTTGGGCACTGGCAGCTGTAGCTGCAGCTTTTACTCACAGAGTTTTCCCTTTGAGATTCTTTTCCTTTGCCCCTGTTAGAAGTTCCCCCTTATGAGGTTTGTAATGATTAACAGGTTGTAAGACTCAACGCCCCTGGGACATAAATTGAAGAAAGGCAGCCTCCAGCCACAACCCATTAAACAAGCCATAGTCTATAGGCAGTCCATCCCTTCCCAAGAATAAACAAAATGCAGCAGATAAAGACCTCCACCCCCTCCAGGGCCCAAGCACCACCAATCCCTCCCACATTCCAATACCTCCTAGCCCACTCCCCTCTGGCCATTTGGCCCCAGGCTTTACTCAGTTTTCCCACCCTCTGTATAAAGTCTTATCACCACCCTCTGGCTGAAGCCTCTCTTCAGACACTCTCCCTTGGGAGAGCTTCCCAATAAACTTTCTGCCTGTACTCATCAGTCTCCGCATCCTAGTAAGCACCATTTCTCTAACAGTCCCTCTCTCTTCTGGGTGGTGTCCAGCCTTCCTCCTGTTGCCCTGAACTCTAGAATTTTTTTTTTTTTAAGGAGGCATCAGGGATTGAACTTGGGAGCTCATATATGGGAAGCAGGCATTCAAACCACTGAGCTACACCTGTTCCGTGCCCTAGAACATTTTTTCCCCATGCTGTTTCTGCCTTTCTGCTAGCTATTTTTCTGGGAGAGAAGTGATTCCTGTGTCTCTATAACCCTCCATTTTCCTGAAAGTCTGTATTAATTTTAAAATTTAGGTATAAACTTTTTCAGCTCTAGAACTTCTCTCTGGTTCTTTTTCAAATCTACCACTTTCTATGGTTTTCTGTTTCCACTGAAAAGTTCAAATTTTTCTTCTATTTCTTAAACATAGTAAACATGGCTATTTTATACTCTGTGTTTGATTGTTTCAAATCTGAAGCATTTGTAAGAGTGTTTCTATTGTCAGTGTTTCTGCTGGTTCTTGCTCATGGTGTTTTGTTTCCTTGTGTGCATAGCTATCTTTGACCATCTTCTGGATATTCTATTTGAAATACTATATATAGGAAAAATCAAGGTGTTGGCTGTGCCATGCTTCCTCTGAAGTCTGTAGGGAAGAATCTGTCCCATGGGTCTCTCCTGGCTTCTGGCAGGTGTGTCAGCAATCCATCGCATTCCCTGCCTCAGCCATCACATGGCATTCTCCTTTCTGTCTGTGTTGAATTTTCCCCGTCTTATGAGGACACCAGTCATATTAGATTAGGGCCCACCATAATCCAGTTTGGCCCCACCTCAAAAACCCTATTTCCAAATAAGGTCACATTCACAGGGCCAGGGGTAAGGACCTGAATATGTCTTTTGGGGACACAATTCAACCCATAAGAGCAATAAATATCTAAAAAGAAAACATAGCAAGATTGTTTCATGATTTAAGGATAAGTAAAGGTTTCCTAAATTGTAACAAAAAAGCACAGACTATGAAAGGAAACACTGGCACATTGTACTCTGTGGCAAGAAGCCTCGAAAGTGATGCCCACGGCCCCACCTCCTGGTGTCTGTGCCTTTGTGTGATCACTTCCGCTTGAGGGTGGGCGGGACCTATGATGTACTTCTAACCCACGGAACATGCCAGAGTGGCAGGATGTAAGTGATTACATGTACACGATTTTGTCATAGAGCATTGCAAACTGTATTTCCCTTTCTAGCTTTGAAGAAGCAAGCTTCCATGTTGTGCATGGTCCTATGGAGAAGCCCATGTGCCAGGAAACCGAGGCCCTCAGTCCAGCAGCCTGCAAGGAACTGAATGCTGCCAACCACGGGAGCTTGGAAGTGGGTCCTCCCCAATCAACCATTGGATGTGCCCATAGCCCGGCAGACACCTTGACTGCAGCTTTCTGAGATGCTGAAGCACAGCACCCAGCTAAGTGTGCCCAGACCCCTGACCCAAGTAATCTCAGAGATGATAATGCATGTGGTTGTAAAAGTTTGTGATTATACTGTTATGCAGCGATGGTTAGATAATACAGACTCCAATAAATTGAAGACGTTTGGTTCATCAAAGGAGAGACCAAAAGCAAGCTATAGACTGGATGCAGATATTTGAAATATATATATCCAACCAAAAACTCATATCCAGATTATATGTAATGAATTCCCACAGGTCAATTTTAAAAATGACTAGATAATGTTTTCTGGTGGAGGTTGGAGAACGGCCCACGATGACTGCGTGAGTCGGGCGCACGGCCTTCCCGAGCCTGGTGAGGAACTCGGTGGAAACCGAATGAGCATCACCACCTTTACAGGAGGAGGCTGGATACTTGAAGCATATGCTGCTGTTAGCTTAATGTTTGGGGAGCACAGAGGTGACTTAAGGATGCCCCTGGTGACAATTTTGAAAATATGATCTGCGAAGGAGTTTCTTGGATTTGAAATTTTCAGAGTCTGAGAACTACTGAAATAATTGCCATTGGTTGATCATAAAGTGGATGTGTAAAAGAGGGGATATGAATAAATATTTTGTTAATGTAAAAAAAAAAAAAAAAAGACTGATGAGCAGCATGGCCACAATCCATGCCTCGGACCATGTACTTTTCTTGTTCTCTTGTTTCTTAATAAACTCTTTACTCCCTTGCCTTAAAATTTAAAAAAAAAATTAATTTTTAAAAAAACTTAAGGGGATTGGATGTAGCTCAAGTGATTGAGCGCCTGCTTCCCATATGCAAGGTCCTGGGTTCGATCGCCAGTGCCTCCTAAAGACAAAAACAAACAAACGAACATACAAATGAAAAACCAACTCAGGGAAGTCAGTGTGGCTCAGTGGCTGAGCGCCAGCTCCCCACATATGAGGTTCTGGGTTCAATCCCCAGTCCCGGTACCTCAAAACAAAACAAAACAAAACAACAACAAAAAAAACTTAATTAATTAGGCTCTTCACGAAAGAGGAAATCCAAATGGCCAAAGAGCACATGCAAAGATGCCCAACATCACTAACCAGCTGGGGAATGCAGACTGAAATCCCCGGGAGCCACCACTGCTCACTCACTGGAACGGCTCACATGGAAAAAGCTGACCATCCCAAGTTGTTGAGGGAAAAGTGGACAACGGGAACTCTTACACACTGTTGGTAAAATGGTGCCTCCACTGTAGAACACTATTTGGCCTCTACCTACTCTGTGGGCCATTCCTGAGAATATGCCTAATAGAAATGAGTGTTTATGTCCGCCAAAGACATATACAAAAGCGTTTATAGCTGCATTAGTTATAATAGCCCAAATTGGAAATACCTCGAATGTTTAATTTTGAGTGTTTAATTTTGAGGAGGTCCCATTTATCTACTTTTTCTTTTGTTGCACGTGCTTTGGGTGTGAGGTCCAAGAAACCACCACCTACTACAAGGTCTTGAAGATGTTTCCCTACATTTTCTTCTAGTAGTTTTATGGTCCTGGCTTTTATATTTAGATCTTTGATCCATTTTGAGTTGATTCTTGTATAGGGGGTGAGATAGGGGTCCTCTTTCATTCTTTTGGTTATAGATATCCAGTTCTCCCAACACCATTTGTTGAAGAGACTGTTTTTTCCCCATCAGCATGGGCTTGGTAGGTTTGTCAAAAACCAGTTGACTGTGTAGGTGAGGGTTTATTTCTGGATTCTCAATTCTATTCTACTGATCGATGTGTCTATCTTTATGCCAATATCATGCTGTTTTGACCACTGTAGCTTTGTAATATGTTGCAAGATCAGGCAGTGAAATTCCTCCCACATTGCTCTTCATTTTTAGTTTGCTTTTGGCTATTGGGGTGTACTTACCCTTCCAGATGAATTTGGTAATTGCCTTCTCTAACTCTGTAAAGTAAGCTGTTGGGATTTTGATTGGTATTGCATTGAATCTATAAATCAGTTTGGACAAGATTGACATCTTCACGATATTTATTCTTCCAATCCATGAACACGGAATGTCTTTCCATTTGTTTAGGTCTTTTTAAATTTCTTTTAGCATTGTTTTGTAATTTTCTGCATATAGGTCCTATACTTCTTTGGTTAAATTAACTCCTAGGTATTTGAGTCTTTTTGTTGCTATTGAAAATGGAATTTTCCTCCTGATTTCCTCCTCAGATTGTTCAGTACTAGTGTACAAAAACATTACTGATTTTTGCGTGTTGGTCTTATATCCTGCCACTTTGCTGAACTCATTTATTAGTTCAAGTAGCTTTGTCGTGGATACTTCAGGATTTTCTAAGTACAGGATCATGTCATCTGCAAACAGTGAGAGTTTTACTTCCTCTTTTCCTATTTGGACACCTTTAATTCTTTTTTCTTGTCTAATTGCCCTAGCTAGAACTTCTAATACAATGTTGAATAACAGTGGTGACAGTGGGCATCCTTGTCTTGTTCCCAATCTTAGAGGGAAAGCTTTCAACCTTTCCCCATCAAGTATGATGTTGGCTGTGAGTTTTTCATATATGCCTTTTATCATATTGAAGAATTTTCCTTCTATTCCTATCTTTTGAAGTGTTTTTATCAAAAAAGGATGTTGGATTTTGTCGAATGCCTTTTCTGCATCTATTGAGATGATCATGTGGTTTTTTTCCTTCAATTTGTTAATGTGGTGTGTTACATTGATTGGTTTTCTTATGTTGAACCAGCCTTGCATACCAGGAATAAATCCTACTTGGTCATGATGTATAAGTCTTTTGATATGCTGTTGGATTCAATTTGCAAGTATTTTGTTGAGATTTTTTGCGTCTATGTTCATGAGAGAGATTGGTCTGTAATTCTCTTTTCTTGTAGAATCTTTATCTGGCTTTGATATTAGGGTGATGTTGGCTTCATAAAATGTGTTGGGTAATTTTCCCTCCTCTTCAATTTTTTGGAAGAGTTTAAACAGGATTGGTGTTAATTCTTTTAGAAATGCTTGGTAGAATTCACCTGTGAAGCCAGGACTGGACTTTTCTTTGCTGGGAGATTTTTGATGACTGACTCAATCTCCTTAAAATTGGTTTGTTAAGTTCTTGTATTTCTTGTAGCGTCAGTGTAGGTTGGTTGTGCATTTCTAGAAATTTTATCCATTTCATCTAGGTTGTCTAGTTTGTTGGCATATAGTTTCTCGTAATATCCTCTTATGATTCTTTTTATTTCTGTGGGGTCATTTGTAACTTCCCCCCTTTCATTTCTGATTGTATTTATTTGTATCTTTTTTTCTCTGTTAGTATAGCTAGGAGCATCTTTTTTGTTTGTTTGTTTATTATTTTTATTGCCCCTCCCCCACAGATGGCTCTCTCATCTGTCTGCTCGTCTTCTTTAGAAGGTATCAGGAACCAAACCCAGGACCTCGCATGTGGGAGTAGAGTGCCCGACAGCTTGAGCCACTTCCACTCCCTGCTGGTTGCAGTGTCTACTGGTTGTGTTTCTGCTCATCTTCTTTAGGAGGCACCAGAAACCGTACCCAGGACATCCCATGTGGGAGGCAGGCACCTAACTGCTTGAGCCACATCCACTCCCTTGACAGCATCTTTTTTTTTTTAATAGTTCACACTCCTTTATTTTATTTTTAAAGATTTATTTATTTATTTATCCCCCCCTCCCTTGTTGTTTTGTTCATTGTCTGCTCTCTGTGTGTTATTCTGTGTCTACTTGTCTTCTCTTTTAGGCGGCACCAGGAACCGATCCTGGGACCTTCCAGAGTGGAGAGGCTACTCAATCTCTTGCGCCACCACAGCTACCTGTTCTGCTGCATCTCTTCTTGTCTCTTTTCTGTGTCTTTTTTTGTTGCATCATCTTGCTGCGCCAGCCCTCCACGTGGGCCAGCATTCCCCATGGGCCAGCTTTCCACATGGGCCAGCTCTCCTCTCGGGCCAGCTTGCTTTTCACCAGGAGGCCCCAGGAATTGAACCCTGGGCCTCCTATATGGTAGACGGGAGTCTGATCACTTGAGCCGCATCTACTTTCTCTTTTTTTTTAAAGATTTTATTTATTTATTCATTCATCCCCCCCTTGCTGCTTGTGCTCGCTGGGTCAGCTAACCACGCCGTGCGGGCGGGCTTGCCTTCACCAGGAGGCCCCGGGAACCGAACCCGGGGCCTCACATACGGTAAACGGGAGCCCCACTGATTGAGCCACAGCCGCTTCCCTACTTTCTCTTGATAGCATCTTTGAAACTGGGTTTTACAAGCATTGCTTTAAGTCATTTATGGGGCACTAAATGTATACCGAGCAACTGTGCTAAATGTTTCCGGTGCCTTCTCTGGCTTTGGCACTTAGCTCAAGATCCTGCAGCAAGCAAGTGGCAGAGCTGGAGCCTGAAGGCAGGTCTGCCAAAGCGCAGCACTGAGCTCGCTTACCTCTTCAAAGCGAGGGAGCTGCACTGGGAACACTAACTGTGGAAACTTGCATTGTTGGTGCTCCAGCTACACTGGGTTCACAGTCGGGAATCTGGGGGATCATTAAAGGAAAAAACTCAGGATTGAAGGATGTGCCTTTATCCCACACACTGATCGACCTCTGCCCAAAGACCACGGAGTCTCTGGGAAACAGCTTGTGGCAGTTTGAAATTCTTTTATGAATCCCAAAAAGAGAAAGATTATGTTTGGGAACTACTGCATTCCTGTGGGTGTGAGACCCTTTCACTTAGATCCACTCAGTGGCTCAAGGAGCTGAGGCCCAGGGAGAGCTGAACCATGTGCCTGATAACTCACAGCTGAGCTCAGGGAGAAACTGGAGCCACCAAGACGGATAGAGGAGGTCCGGAAAGAGACAAGCCCTACGCCTGATCCCCCACAGCTGAGCCCTGAGACATGCTGAGCCTGGAGGGGACGGCAGAGGCCTCGGCAGAGACGGCAGCCATCCTGCTTCACCACGTGGCTGGACAACAGGGTCACCAGTAGCTGACTTTGGAGAAAAAGCACCTCTGATGGTGCCTTGGTTTGGACCTTTTATGGCCGTGGCACTGTAAGCTTTTACCCCTAATAAAAGCTGACCCGTTTCTTTTTTTTTTTTTTTTTAATTAATTTATTTATTTATTCATCCATCCCCCTCCCGCTGCTTGTGCTCGCTGGGCCAGCCAACCACGCCGCGCGGGCGGGCCCGCCCCCACCAGGAGGCCCCGGGAACCGAACCGGGGGCCCCCCACATGGTAAACGGGAGCCCCACTGACTGAGCCACAGCCGCTTCCCAAGCTAACCCGTTTCTGTACTTTGCCTCGGCAGCCCTTTGGCAAACTAAGACACAGCTCATCAGGTTGATGTCTAACTTGCTCTGTGGGCCTTGAAAGCCCCTCACCCCCTGTCCCATTCTGAGGCTTGATGGGACATATTTTGAATCTATCTGTCTCTTTCAGCTGAAGACACAGAAACTCAGCTCTAAAACGAAAACGTTCATGGGCTCACCAGACCAAACCCTGGGAAGGCAGCTTGGAGCTGGCCTCTCCAGGACCAGGGATCTAAAAGTCACCTCTCTCTCTCTCTCACCTGCTTTTCTGTGTCCTTGGGCTCCATTCTCTCACCTGGTCTGGCCTCACATTCTCTCAACTCCATGACCCAAAAGGACAGCGAGCATCCGTCCTTAGAAAGACCTGTGCTGGGCCCAGCCTGGCAGCCCATGTGTTCACTCCTTGGACCCACCTCTGTGGCCAGGTGGGCCCGAGGTTCCAGGCTTGGAAGGGCAGGGACCCCACATCCGTCCCTGTGCCCGCAGGACATGCCGGGGGCCAGGGCAAGAGGAGGAGAAGGAGATGCCACCGGCCTGGGGAGGCTGGCCCTGGCGGCCATCCCAGCCGTGTGTGCACACCTGTCGCCTTGATGAATTTATGAGCCAAAAGTCGTGGCTGCCCTATTTTGGGAATAGCAGGAAAGGGCAACTGCTTCAAACTCTCCAGAAGGTGCCTTTCAGCAGGAGCGGCTGGGTCGGTGGGTCTATTGGAAGACGCGAACGCACAGAGCCTAAACTTTTGAGAGACCCCCCACCCACGTTAGCACAGATTGTCAAGCTCCAGCCCAGCCACGGACTCAGCAGCTGGGTGTGCAGAAAGCTGTCATCTCCTCCCCTGACTGCAGCGCTTAGGAACAAGGCTGGTGACAATACATTTAAGGGGAAGCAAAGAAGGCTCATGCCGGAAGGACTCTAGTGCTGTTTTCCTGGCGTTTCCTGACAGCAGAAAAATCCCATCTGGAAATGTGACAGCTCTTCCCTCTCCCTCACCCTGTCCAAAATTTTTCCAACAGGATTTGGCACTCGGGTGTGGTTTAGTTGCTAAAAATACTCTGGAGCGCTTGATGGTAAAAGGTCTCCATGGGACCAACACACAGAGCCTCTTTGCGTGTGCGTGCCCTGACGTCACCCACACAGGCTTGCAGAGCTGACCCCTCCCGGCTGGGAAAGCAAGGAGCAAGCGAGGACAGTTTGGACATGACCTGTGATTTTGCTTCTAACATTCTCATGGCTTCGACTTGATTTCAATTGGGATATTTCATTAACATTAAACATATTTTTTTTTTAAAAAACCCGTAAAGGCAGATGTGAGATTTGGGGTTTACCAAAGGAGGATGTTTGGTTTTAAAGAGCTGAAAAATGGTGCCTGGATGTGCTTGACCTGTTTGCCCATTTCGTCACCCAGAGCGGTTGAGAGCATTTCCTTGGGCTGTTTGGGAAAGAACAGAGGCTGGGCAGTCAGCCTTCCTGGGTGCCTCAGTTTTCTCACCTGTAAAATGGGAGCTTAAGTCCTGGTAAGTGTCTGGCATGAGCAGATGCTCAGTAGGAGAGGAAACAGGCCAAGAGAGAGTCAGTGCTTATCCGAGGTCCCAGTCTGGGTAAGGGCAGTCCAAGAACCCTGATCTCCATCCACAGGGTGCCCAACCAGGACAGACAGGGGGAGTTGCGGGGAGGATGGAGCCCAGGCCAGAGCCCCCAGGCCAGCACAGGAGGGTCAGGGGCCTTGACAGGGTGTCAGGAAGGCCGTGCAGGTGGGAGGCGAGGCTGGGAGCAATGGAGCCAAGCTTCCCACAGCCTCCTTGCCCTGACGGTGTGGCTGGGCAGCAAGGCCTGGACCCAGGGCCTGAAAGCAGCCTGGGCTTCATTCCCCCCAGACCCCCTCCCCAGCTAGCACCCCAGGGCCCTCAGTCCCAGGGCTCCCTAGAGTCGGCATCTCGGACCGCCCCCAGCAGCAGCTGGCCAAGGACCAGCAGCTTCAGGCAAGACGGAGACCTTTGGCTCTGCCTCTGGAGCATCCCACCTCCACAGCTGGGGAGCAAAGCCGTCAAGGGTCTTGGCTGTTCAGACCTTCGGCAACAAGCCTGAGCTCCCCACCCCACCCCGGAAGCCTTTCTCTCGAGAGTCCTGTCCCCGATAGCGGGATAACCTTTATCTGCCTCCTGGAGTCACCCAGTGCTTGAGTAGGGAAAAAAAGCAGCCCCAGCCCCCAGCCTACCACAAAGTCATAAGAAGCACCAAGAACCTGGGTTCAAATCCTGCTTTGCCTCTCACCAGCCGTGTGACCTTGGACAGGTTACTTCTCCTCTTTGTAAAATGGGGTGGTGGTGGGGGGGTGTCTTTTGTGAGGCTCCATGAGTTGTATATGGAAAGTGCTTGGGGCACGGGGCAGCTCTCATCACGGCCTGGAGGAAGCTTGCCCCCTCCCTCCCAGACACACATCCTGGGTGTCACCTCTCCAGGCAGAGGGATGTCAGTCTCTGGTCTCTCCCCAGCCCAGCCATCTGGTCACCCCCATGCCTTGCTGCACCAGCTCACACCAGTCCGCAGTCTCCCCAGTAGAGCCCATCCTGAGGTGTGGAGCTGGCATCCTCCCAAAGTGACCAGGAGACCTCGGTGGAAGGACCCTCAGTGCTGGGCCCACCTTCAGCTCAGAGACCCCTCTCGTTTCTCCCCGCCCCCCACCAGCCCACCACCTCCACACTCTGGTCTCTGAACCTGCCGAAGCCCAGAGGCCCCTGACCTGGAAATCCTCCCCCTGCACAGTCTGTCTTCCCAGTCCACCCCCTGGGGTCTGAGAGTTGTGCCATCAAAACACCCAGCCTAGTCACAAAGGATGTGGAAGTGGTTGGTTGCAGCAAGCTTTTTTCCTCCTCCTGCTGCCCTGGGACATGGCAGGATGCCTGAGCCCTCCTCTCCAGCCCCCAGGCCTGCCCCGGGGCCTCTTACAGCCACTGCGGCCCCAGGGCTCCCCTGCACTGGGCGGACTGGGCAGGGAGCCCCCTCATCTGAATGCTTGGGGGACGAGGGATGCATACTCTGAGTGAGCCCTTCCTCGCAGTCACCCTGGTGATGGCCGCTTCGGGGGTCTCACTGGGTGGTGGGTGCACACCACTTTTCTCCTGGGTACCAACGGGCCCCTCCTGGTGCATCCCCAGAAACCAGAACTGTCAGTAACATCTCAGTCAGGCAGAGGCTCCTTGGAGGGGCGGCCGGGCCTCCAGCCTGGGAGTATCGGGCCCAAGAAGTCATTTTGGCCGACTACCCACTTGCTCAGTGAACCCGGGAAGTCAACCCCCCTCTTGGACCTCAGTTTCCCTCTCTGTAAAGCGAAGATGTTGAGTTAGCTGATGCCCGAGGCCTCCTGAGCATTAACAGGCTGAGATTCCTCAAAGCCCCCTTTCATGTACCTGTCTCTGCTCAAGAGCCTGTAGTGGCTCCCCACTGCCCTAGGACCAACTCCACACACCTTCACCTGGCAAGGCCTCCACAGTGGACACCAGTGCCCCTGCCCAAACCCTCCCCTCCGGGAGCCCCCACTGTCCTCTGGTTCCTGCCCATGCCTGGCTCATTCCTGTCCCCCAGCCTGACCTCCTGCTTTCTCCTCTGTCCCCAACCCACTCCCTTCCTCTCTTTCTGAGAATGACGCCTGAAAAAGCCAGGGAAGTCACTGACACTGGGTTTGAATTCTAGCTCTGCCACTTATGAAGGCAGGGCCTGGACAAGGCCCCCCCCGCCAACCTCGCTGAGCTTCGGTTTCTTCCTGCTTGGGAAGGTTACTGCTGCCCTGGGACCTGAGATCATTGTCCCCAGCATGGAGTCACCACACCTGTGACGGTCCTCTAGGAGCCTCCTGTGTCCATGAGTGAGAACACCAGGGAGCTCCTGGGTCCTGGGGGCCTCCCAGTGTGCACAGAAGGTCAGCTCTTGCTACTCCACACAGCCATTTCCTGGGACAGGTAAACGTGAGTTGGTGCCTCACCTGGGAGCAGGAGGGGCAGAAATGGACCCAACCTGGACCCTGACCTCATGGGAGGAGGGTGTGGTTTGGGGGGAGACAACTGAGCCCACCGGACCCTCAGAGAGGATGGGCCTGGAAGAGGTGAAGTATGAAGGCCCCGGGGCCACGAGCCCTGAAGGGGTGTGGCCGTGGGTGGCAGGGCTGGGCAGGAAAGTGCCTGGGGAGAGCTGGGGAATGTTCTGGAGAGAATATCCTTGTCCCTCCTTCGTGTGGGTGTGGACTTTGGCCTGAGGGTGGGGGTGGGGCTGGGTGGAGGGGAGTCCTTAGGGCAGGGCATTCTGGAAGTCTCTCCAGACTGCTGTATGAGTCAGTGGGAGGTGCCAGGAAGGTGCAGGGGACTGGGCAGGGGACTGGGCAGGGGGCAGCCACAGCACTTCAGGTGACTCCGAGCAGGTGGCAGGGCCAGGGGTCTGTGGGGACCCGCAGGAGTCTGTGGAGGCGGAACCCCCCTAGGGACACAGGGGGCTCCCTGGGGTGAGTCCTATCAGGCTGACAGAGGATCCCCAGAGCAGCAGGAGACCCTTGACCCACCTTGGGCCCCTCCCACCTGGGCCCTGAGACCTCGGCACCCGCTGGGGTTGCCGGAGTATCTGTGAACATGGGATCATGAGAACAGGCAGCAGCCACACGCGTGTGAAGCACCCGGGAGTGCGTGTGTCACTCCTGCGTGTGCGTGCACAATGTCTGAGTGCGCAACAACGGACTCGTGCCATCCATGCAGGGGCTCTTTACTTGGGGTTGGAATATTCCCTCTGTGGCTCGAAACCCCCTCCTGCAGGAAGTCCTCCAGATTGGGTCCTTGAGTTTCATAACCTTATCTTCCCGTCTGGAATCTGAGCCCCTTGGGGCAGGTCTGCAGTTTCTGTTTTCTGGCAGCTCCAGGAACCTAAAGCTGTTCTAGGGCAGGACCCCAGCCCTGCCCTCACCTTCCCCCAGGCCTCCTGGGAAGGAGGCAGGGGCGCCTCTGCCCACCCCAGTCTCCCAGAGACCACAGCACAGCTTTTCTCTCACCATTTTTATTGATCCCCAAAAGGCAGCCTCTCGCAGAGGCTGGAGGCCGAGAGGATCTCATATCTTGCGGCCTCCAAACACAGGGCGGTTCAAGTGCTCCGGAGAGGCCAGGAACGCCTCGAGCTTGGGCCTGGCTCGCAGGCGCACCACGTAGGCCGAGAGCAGGGGGAGGGAGTCCAGGCAGCTTGGGACCAGCACCTGGTGGGCCAGCAGGAAGTCCAGCAGGTTGTAGTCGGCGAAGGAGATCTGCAGGAGAGAGGGGTGCAGGGGGGCTTCAGCCATCGGCAGAGAGCAGGGGCTGCCTGGGGCCAGAGCACTGGCTCAGTCTCTGCCCCGGTGAACAAGCCATGGCCTGCTTGGGGCCTCAGTTTGTCCTTTCTGAGAAATGGCCAGGAGGGGCCTGGCCGGCGCTCACCTGGTCGCCCACGATGAAGGCCTGGCCGCCCTGGTTCTGGGCCAGCAGGGTCTCGAAAGGCTTCAGGTGCCCGGGCAGAGCCCGCACGTAGTCATCCTTGCCCGCCTCCTGCCAATGGGAGGGACACCAGTGGGCAGCAGGTCATGCGGCTCCCCGCCCCCCGCCCAGCCCTGAGGACCACTCGCCGGCTGGCTCACGTAGTTATGGTGGATGAGGTGACTACAGCGCTTCCGGAGGTCCTCCACGCCATCGTTCACCATGTCCACCAGCGCCGCCTCCTGCTGGTCTCTGCCATACAGCCCTGGGACAGTGGCCGGGCAATGGGCTCAGGTCCTGGTGGGGCAGCTCCCCGCGGGCGTCCTCTCCCCCAAAAACCCACAGGCCTCGGCAGTATCGCCTTCCGCCTGGGCAGCCGGGACCCCTCCCAGACCCTTCCTTGTTCTAGAGCCCCACTCTGCCCTCCCCTGCTGTTCCCATCTCGGTGGGCTGGGGTCTGAGGGCCATGGCGACATACCCAGCAGAAGCCCACGTCTGTCTTCTAGAACATAATCTGGGTACCTGGGACTCAAATAGTCCCAAGCCCCTCTCCCAGGTCTGTCATCCCCAGTGGGGGACCTTGCCCCTGGCAAGTCCTCCCCAGGCCGGGGCATGGCTGTTTGGGGGGGGACTCGTCAGAGCTTGGACATGTGGTAAGCACCTTGCGGTACAGGGTGACATTAGGTGAGAAGAGGAAGTGGCAGGCCACAGCAAGGCTCCCCTGTCCCCTCACCCAGGGACCTGCAGATGTTGGGGGGCCTGTGCCTCAGCAACTCCCACTGCTCTTTTGAGCCCTTCCCTGGTGGCCACCCCCTCCAGGGCCCCTGGGCTTTCCTGGGTCCCCCAAGCTGCCCAAAGGGGAGGCACCATCTTCCCAGCCATGTTGTGCCATCCTTGAACCAAGACCCCACGACAGCTCTGTGTGAATGTGGGGGTTCCAGGTACAGGGCGGTGTACCTGGATGGCTGGCCCACCTGCCGTGGCCTCTAGCCTGTACCAGCACACAAGTGGGGGTTGGGGCCTCCTCTGAGTTGTCATCCAGGAAATGGGTACAGCATGTCCATGTGGCACTGCCTGGCTGGGGCGAGCCCGAGGCCCCTGCAGGGGGAACCCATAGCCCCCGCCCAACCCAGAGCCCTCCTGGCACCCAGTTCCTGTCCCTTCCTCCAGGGGCGCCTTGTCTGCCCTCCAGCCCAGAGGCCTCTGGTAACTTCATGTGCAGCCGCTCGAGCCCCAGGATGTCCTGCCGGGGATCAGACAGGTGACTCCCCTGAGCTGGTGTCCGTGGCCTCAGAACCCACCAAGCGAGCGACCCAGGTGCCGCAGGATGGCGTTGGACTGGTACAGGGTGAGGTCTCCGTCCTGGAACTTGGGGAGCTGCCCATACAGCTGGGGGGGGGCATAGCTCGGTAAGGGGTACTGAGCTTGGCTGCCCCCCTACTCACAGCCCCCCCCAAGGCCCTGCCCTCCCCCCAGGCGTGGGCACTCACACAGGAAGCCTTGAGGTCGCCCTGCAGCCAGGTGTCCTTGGTCACCACCTCCTCCTTCCAGGTCTGGCCCTGGTCAGCCAGCAGCATGCGCATGGCCTCACAGCGCCCTGGGGAGGGGGCGCAGGGCTGTGGGAGGGGCGTGGGGACAGGACAGAAACCCTGGCCTCCAGGGTCCTGGGGAGGGAGTCAGGGAGAAAGGGCAGAGACCCCAGCCCCACAGCCCCCACAGTGTCCCCAGGGAGAGAGGGACGGTGCCCCACAGCTGGTGGTTCCCACCGGGGTGGCCTGTCCTGGTCCTGCTCCCGCAACCCCGGGCACCCTGACCGGCCTCCCGAGGGAGCTGAGGCCGCACCTCGCGCGGGGAAGTAGACGATGGTGTACGGCGGCACTAGGAGAGACAGACAGGCCGGTGGAGGAGGCCCCCTGCCAGGCCTGCAGGGCGCAGGGCAGGCGGCGTGGGGTCAGACTCCCCGGGCAGGGGCGGCTCAGCCCAGGTCCCACCCCACCCCCCAGTCGGTGCAGGCCCCACTCACTGGCAGGAGGTGAAGTGCAAATGCAGCAGGAAGTGGGGAGGCCTGGCCCACTCTGCTCCACCCACACTCCAACTCGCCCCGCCTCACCCCAGGAACGCAGGGAGAGTGGTGGCTGGGGGGTGGAGGGGCAGGGCCTGCCATCTGCAGGGGCGTACCCAGCAGGAGTGAGGGCACACTCGGCATCTCACAGTCACCCCTGTGTACAAACCCACACAGGTCCTCATGGCCCACGGAGGGCCTGCACCAGGGTGCTAGATAAAGTCTTCTGGAATGAACGAATGCCGGTTCAGTGGACAAACATGTGCATTTACAGGCCCTCCCTCCATGACAATGACAGTGGCAAGCCCTTAGGTGCTGAGGACCTCACATATATCACAACATTCATTTTACAGATGAGGAGACTGAAACAGAGAGGTTAAGCGACTTGCCCCAGGTCACACAGCTGGTAAGCAGCAGAGTCAGGATTTGGATCGAGGTCTAGCTGGCCGCAAGGGCCTCCCTTCCAAGCCTCGTTCCTTTTCCCAGCAAGGCTCTGTAGTCCACAAACTGAGCGCTCTGCCGACTTCACACTCTGGCTGGGCCTGGGGGCATGGGTGGGGAGAAAGACAAACAATAGGTAGAGCCTTCTGGACCAGGGAGGTCTGCGCCCTTCCAGGCAGAGCCCAGTGCCCTCTCCCAGCAAGCCTGCCTAACACCCCCAGCCCAATTCTCCTCCTGGATGCCCCCTCCCCTGAGGAGTGTCATCGAATTTCTTGGGGAACTCGGGCCAGAGATCTCCAAGGAGAGAGGAAGACATCCTTCCTGGGTGCAGAACTAAAACCCTCAAGGCATGGCAAAAAGGCAAACCAAAATTCTACCATCATCATATGCTTCTGTTTTAAGATGGGAGTGTGGAAGCGAAAGTGCAACTAATATCAGCGCTGACTCCTCCAGCGAGACTTGAAGTGCCTTCACCACACATTTTTATGTGGTTAGGTAGCATCTAAAGCTGAACAGTGGGAACCACTAACCAGCACCTGACCCAGAAGATATGCAACAGGTATGTGTTAAAGGAATGACTGTTACTTTCTATCCAGCAGTTAATTCTCCCCAAAGCTGTGCTTGATGACTGACTCAGGGAAACATTTGTAACCGTTTATTATGAAATAAGACAGGCAAAAAGACATAATAATATTATAAGGAATATCCACGTACCCTTCACCCAGTTTAAAAAATAAGGGGTGGAGCGGATGTGGCTCAAGTGATTGCGCTCCTGTCTACCACGCCAGGTGCCAGTTTCGGTTCCCGGTGCCTCCTGGAGAAGATGAGCAAGACAGAGAGCTGGAGCAACGGGCAGGCACAGTGACCTGATGCAACAGGATGATGCAACAAGGAGACAAAAAGAAGAAAGACAATGAGAGACACAACAAAGCAGGGAGCTGAGGTGGCTCAAGCAATTGAGTGCCTCTCTCCCACATGGGAGGTCCCAGTTTCGGTTCCCAGTGTCTCCTAAAGAGAAGACGAGCGGACACAGAGAGCAGAGAGTGAACGCAAACAACAGAGGCAAACAACGGGGGTGTGGGGGGGATAAATAAAATAAATCTTTAAAAAAATAATAATAAGGGGGAGTGTCTATAGCTCAGGGGTTGAGCGCCTGCCTCCCAGGAAGGCTTTGGAGTTGTCTGCAGAGGGAATACATGAATGGGTGGCCGCGAGAGGCCAGAGCCACCAGCTCAGGTAGCAGGCATCTGGCGATATCTAGTTCCTTCGGACAAAGGCCAGTGAGGGGGGCAGGTGAATAAATCATGAGGCCGTGAGCGGGGCGGGACAGGACAGCTGACCTCATTCTGCGAGCTGGGTGGTGAGTGGGCTGGGGGCCTGGCAAGGGGGCCCAAGAGGTGAGCAGGCACCACCCAGCCCACCCCCCTCCTTTCCCCTGAGAAAGAGAAGGCTGGAAGTCAGCAGGGTGCAGGTGGGGGAGGCTGGCAGGAGGCGGGGAGGTGCGGAGGGGCCCTGGGGTTCCGTGGGGGTAGCAAAGAGGAAGGAGAAAGGTCTGTGTGGGGGACGTGACTTTCCAGAATCCTGGAACCACCCTAGGTGGGGCTGGGATGGGGAGAACAAGAAGAGCAAGGATGGACAGACAGATGTGAGAAAGTGCTTCCAGGGCAGCAGACCGAGGGCCGTGACCGACGGGTGGTCATGAATGGGTCAGAGACTCACGGAGACACTGCCGGACAGAGACAGGTGGCGGCAGGGGCAGAGGGGTGGAGGAGGTCACAGGTGGGACAGACAGAGACACCCTCGGAGCAGAGAGGGGAGAGGGGGGCAGGCAGCAGGGCAGAAACCCAGAAGGAGCACGGGAAGATGGAGAAAGAGGAGCCAAGGCCCAGAGAAGGCAGAGGCCACGCACCCCAGAGAGCGAGGCGGGACGGTGAGGGAGGAGGCGGCTGCGGCCCGGGCACGGTGGCAGGGGGCCGGCGCTCACGGGCCGGTCAGGTGGGACCCAGGGAGCAAGCTGTGGCCCGCTTCGGGGCTGGAGGGGGAAGGCTAGGATTTCGGGGAGGGGCCTGCGGGCCGGTAGGGCTGTGTGAGGGGCAGTGGGGAGCTAGGAAAGATATGGGCTGTCAGGGGGACAGACCCCTGGGGACAGGGAGAGGGGAAGGGGCCACAGGACCACGCCCACTCTGCCCAGGGAGCCCCCTCCCACAGGAGCGGGGAGACCGGAGCCGACCAGCAGGAGGCGCCAAGCCCCGGGCACCATGGCCCTGCCCCAGGGCCTGGCAGATGGCAGCCTCCCCGCGGGGGACGCCAGCCCCTCTGAGGGCACTCCAGGGCCCAGCCGGACCCCTGGCAGCCCAGAAGCCAGCAGGCGGCGGGCCCTCCTCCGGGAGCTCGAGGCCCAGGTGCAGGCGGCCTACGGGCAGGTAAAGGGGCTGGGGTGAGGGGCCCACGAGACAGCAGCAGGGACTAGGGGCCACTGCAGGGCAGACCCAGGACCCAGCCCAGGCAGGGGACACGTGTGTCGATGGAGGGGCTGGTCAGAAGAGGCGAGGGCTGCCACCACCCGGCAGGGAGAAGCTGCAGCCCACCCTGCCCACGGCATCCGGAGTCAGCCCCCTGCAGCAACTCGCCAGACCAGGGGCCAAGGACAAGCAGGCTGGGGAAGCACTCTGAGGTGGGGAGGGCCAGGGCCTTGCTGGGACAGTGGGGGGAGGTTCTCCACGTTCTGGGGGCGGGGCATGCCCCAGCCCTCCCTAGCACGTCCTCCCAGGACCCAGGCCTGCTTCTGAAGATGGCAAATCTGATTGGGAGAGATTAGGGGTAGGATGGTTGGGAGGAGCTGGGAAGGACGCGTCCTGAAGTCCCTCAGTTGAGTGTGGGGAGGCTGTGCCTTCCAGGGGTCCTATGGTGCCCCCCTCCGACAGACATGCTCAGAGATTATCCCAGATTAGGGCCCAAACCCCCCTGCCCAAGGCCTACTCGCCTGCCCACCCGCCCCCGATCTTCCCCACAAAACCCTGGGAAAATCCCCCACAGTGCTCCTGCGCTGTCACTGGGAGAGGCAGGGGGCTACCGGGATCCCACAGCAGCTGCCGAGGCCCAGAGCCAGGCCTGGCATGGTGCAGGGGTCCATGGGAAACTGTGCCAAACGCCCCCGGCGTGGGGGGCTTAAGGTAGGAGGGTGAGGGCAAGAAGCCGAGGCCAGGAGGCAGGGCAGGACCCTGGGAGGGGCAGGTGGGGGGTCATAGGCCCGGTGTGAGGCTGGGTGGGG
Organism: Tolypeutes matacus; assembly: GCA_026826555.1. Classification (NCBI taxonomy): domain Eukaryota; kingdom Metazoa; phylum Chordata; class Mammalia; order Cingulata; family Chlamyphoridae; genus Tolypeutes; species Tolypeutes matacus. The sequence continues at coordinate 7,009,759 of JAKSZT010053990.1, read as the reverse complement.
GTGGAGGTGGGGCATGGGATGCAAAAGGCATTGCCCACTGGCCTAGACGGAGACATTTTCCTGGAAACCCCCAGACTCTGATGCATGCTGGTCTGGGCTCCCCTGAGTCCTTGGACCTCACTGCCAAGCTCGCCTAGCACCCCAGCTGCCCCAGGCCCCTGCTCTCCACTAGCCGGTCTTGACCCTGAGACACAGCACTTGAGCTCACTAGTGATCTTGGCCAATTCCCTTGCCTTTTGTAGGCCTCAGTTTGCCACCTGAACAGTCAGGGGATGGACTTTCCAGTTTAAAGTGCTAACAGCCAAGGGCCTCCTGTACCCCCTGCCTGGTCCGGTGCCAGTTCTAAATGCAGGAGCGTCTGCTGCACGGGGGCAGAGGGCCAGCCAGGCCCCTGTTCTCAGCGGCCGCGGCCCAGCTCATGGCTGGCTCTGCTGCAGGACCCCTGGCAGTGGCCCAGCTCCCCCCCAGGGGGCTCCCTCCGCAGCCTCAGCCGCAGCCCCGAGGAGCAGGGGGGCCGTGGGCCAGGGCCCCAGGGTTCCTCGGTGCCCAGCAACCTGGCAGGGCCGGCCTGCATCTTCCTGCGGCACAGCATCGCCGCCACCCATCTCGTATGTACGGCCACCCGCCTGCTTGTCCCCTCCCTCGCCTTGCCTCTCCTTGAGCAGGGGGTGGAAGACTGAGGAGGGACATTGGCGCAAAGGCACACAGCTCCAGGGGGTGAGGGAGAGTGAGACGGAGACGGATGACCCCAGAAATGGGAAGGAGATCAAGCATGGAGGAGTCCCAGGGAGAGATGAGGGGGTGGAGGCCCAGAAAAATGTCAGAAAGAGCTGTAAAGGGAGGGGCTGGGGAGGGGCAGGGGGACCCCAGGAGTGGGACAGGGAGGGAACAGGACAGATACAGCCAAGCCTGAGGCTCTGCCCAACCCCCAGGTCTACCTCTGGCAAAGGATGACAGCATGGGGTGGGGGGTACCAGGGTGCACCCTGGCAGATGACAAGGAAGGGTGGGGTCCCCAGACACCCAGGCCGCTCAGCAGGGATGGGCGGTAGCCAGGTCTGAGCAGTGTCAGGCAGTCCTGGCTCCTGTGCCTCCGTGCTGTGGGAGAGGGGCTACGGGGAGTCCCAAGGAGCCAGAAGGAAGGGGAGCAGGAGTCAGCGTGGTCCAGGGAATTCCTAACCCTTCTATGCTCCCCTAGGACCGAGAGCTGCGGCCAGAGGAGATTGAAGGTAAACAGCTTGAGAAAGAACCAGAGTTCTCCCGAGGGGTGGGCATAAGGTGAAGGGCATGGGGGGTCATCCGGGCGGGGGCCAGAAGTCCTCAGCCTCCTCCAGAAGAACTAGGAGTGAGGAGATGGGCCAACACTGAGCAGAGTGGGGTCACCACGGCCCCCCGTCAGTTCCTTGGTCCTCGTGCCCTTCTGTATTTGTCCATGCCGCTGACACTTCCTGGGCACCCACTGTGTGCCTGGCCCTGTGCCGAGCACAGGGAAATGTGGAAGTTGGACAAATACAGCCGCTGCCCTCTGGAGACAGAGGTAAGTTAACTTACAAGCACAGAAAAGAATTTCAAAGGGGACTTAGTGTTCTGAAGGAAATGAACAAATGGGCTGGATGGGGAGCAAATTTAGAGGGAAGGTTCCCTTGGGTAGGCAATATAAGAACCAGAGGAGAGAATGTTCCAGAATGCAAGATTTGTGAGGGCAGCGGTTTGTTTTTCTCTCTCTTTTTAAATTTTCACTGCTGTGTCCCCAGTGCTTAGAGCACATACGAGAACAAATGAAAGGAACAGCATGTACAAAGGTCCTGAGGCAGCAGAGAGCCCTGCTTCGGAGAGAGCCCTTGGGCCAAGGGAGAAAGGGTGGGCTGGTCCAGGCCCAGTCCAGGGGATGCCCTGGTCCAGGCCCAGTCCAGGGGATGCCCTGTCTGGCAGAGCTGCAGGCCGCCTTCCAGGAGTTTGACCGAGACCAGGACGGCTACATCGGCTACCGGGAGCTGGGTGCCTGCATGCGGACGCTGGGCTACATGCCCACCGAGATGGAGCTCATCGAGATCTCACAGCAAATCAGTATGTGCTTCAGACCCACCCCTACCCCATGGGGTCCAGCGGGGCCCGGCAGCCTTGGTCATGTCAAGGCCAGGTCTCTGCCTTGGGAGAATCACCATCCCCTATGACGTGGGCAGGGCAAGGTCCATTATCCTCATTTTCAGATGAGGAAACTGAGGCTCTGACAGGCTAAGTGACTTGCTCTAGGTCACACAGCAAGTAACTATTAGAGCCAGAACTGGAGCCCTATGCAAACTCTACAGGAAATTTCCTAAAAATTAAGGAAAGCCCCAAGAAGTCTCAAGAGTGGTTTTTCTTTCACCTTTGGTCAAATCTGAGCCTTGTTTGGGGAGGAGGGCAGCGGATCCCCACCAGGAAACACAAATGATCCAGCCTGGGGGGTGCAGAGGGAAGGAGGGGCCGAGTTAGCAAGGCAGGGGACAGGTCTGGGCAGGGACTGCTGGCCCCTCGGGTCTCTCTGATTGGCGTGGTCTGCAGGTGGAGGGAAGGTAGACTTTGAAGACTTTGTGGAGCTGATGGGCCCCAAGCTGCTGGCAGAGACAGCGAACATGATTGGCGTCAGGGAGCTGCGGGACGCCTTCCGGGAGGTGTGGCCGGGGGCTAGGGGTGGGTGGGGACTGCGTGCCTGCTGGGAGTGAGCGGCTGGCTGGATAGATGGCTGGCTGGAAGGCTGGGTGACTGGATGGATGGATGGATGGACGGGTGGACGGATGGATGGATGGATGGATGGATGGATGGATGGATGGATGGATGGA
>JAKSZT010053990.1:6973965-7006928 GCA_026826555.1 Tolypeutes matacus | reverse complement strand
GGATGGATGGATGGATGGATGGATGGATGGATGGATGGATGGATGGAAGGATGGATGGATGGGTGGGTCGATGGGTGGATGGGTGGATGGATGATGGGTGGATGGGTGGGTGGATGGGTGGATGGGTGGATGGGTGGATGGGTGGATGGGTGGATGGATGGATGGATGGATGATTCAGTGAGTGCACCAACGCTGCGACTGCCGCCGCCACAGTTCGACACCAACGGGGACGGCTGCATCAGCGTGGGCGAGCTCCGCGCGGCCCTCAAAACCCTGCTGGGGGAACGTCTGAGCCAGCGTGAGGTGGACGAGATCCTCCAAGACATCGACCTCAACGGCGACGGCCTGGTGGACTTTGAAGGTACCCCAGCCTCGCCTAGTGCCACACAGGCAGGAGGTTGAAGAAATAGATCATAACGGTAGTGTTTATCGGGCACCCATCTTTCTTAGCATGCCCATGTCCTTGCCCAGCTATCTCCCACAAGAACCCTGGAGGTAGAGGCCATTATCTTCATACTCTGGAGAAGAAATCAGTTCTTAGCAAAATTTAGATATTTGCCTGAGGTCACACAGCAGAAGGAAGTGGTAGTGGCCAAGATTTGAATATGTGCAGCTTGATCCAGAGCCCAGCTCTTCCTCTATCCTCAAGGATTCAATAATAGGAAACCAAGGAAAATTAGCAGGTAGAGATGCATGCCCCAAAGTAGACCCCAAAGTTGTTCCCGAGTGACCTAGCAGCAGCCAAAGCAAAAAGGAAAACAGGCTCAGTTACAAGACATTCTTGTCCTTCAGACCAAGGTCTCCTCTTCCCGACCCTGAGGCCTTTCCCTACCAGATCCAGGGAGTCACTCAAAGGCTCTCCCCTCCCCCACACTCCCTCGTGCACAAGGCCCCCAGATCTGCCTCACCCCTAGTGGGACGAGGCAGCAGACCCAAGCCTTGGCTTTTTTCCTGGCAGAGTTTGTGCGAATGATGTCTCGCTGAGCCTGGCCAGAAGCTGGCGGCAGCAGACAGGATTCAAGGACTACAGCCGCTGTGGGCCATCACCTCCTCTCCTTCCCACCCTGTGTGCTGTCCCTGTCTGCCTTCACACCCGCCCCTGCCCCTACCTCCACCCAGTCTCTGTTTCCCTGACAATAAAGAGTCTTCAAGCCTCGGGCAACAGCTTTTGCCTCTTATTGCTGATATGGAGGCCCCAGCATTTGGTTCCCATAAGATTCAGGTCCTGGGATTGTCCTCTTGGCCCACAGCCCCTCGGCAGTGAGCTCCTTGGGGGCAGAGACCCTCTCCTCTTCCACTGTGAATCCTGGGCCCAGCCACAGCAAGTAAACCCAGCCCACTTCTCACAGGGCTGGGGCCCGTGTGCTGGCCTCGAGGGGGCGCCTCGTCCAGATGGATGATGAAACCAGCGGGCGGAGAGCTTGCCCTCAGCTCATCTACTCCTACAGCAGCCTTGGAGGTGGCCTTCAGGAAAGAGCTCGGCGGTCAGCTGCAGAGCGCCCTTAGCTGGCAGCCTCTGGCCGTTTGCCCCTTCAGGCCATACCTCAGCTTTGGGGCTGCTGCCCTGCACTTCCTAAGCCCCCAGCCACTGACTGAGCTGGTGGGGGTACAGGACCTGGACGGTTCTGCCCAGCTTTGCTCCGGAGCACCCTCTTGGGTTAGGTTTTGTCAGGTCTGCCTGGCAGTCGGAGGCCCTCCGAGGCCAAAGCGCTCCTGCCCAATCTTCTCACGTTCCTAACTTCGTCTCACTGCTCCCTGAGGACCCGGGTGACACATCCTCACTCCAGCCCTGCCCCCCGAGGCTTTGTGACCCCATTTTGCAGACTTAGGAAACTGAGGCTCTGAGCATGACTTGCTTAGGGTCACGCAGCCCTGCTGCCAGATTATTCTGCCTGAAATATCACTCGCTTATTGTCATGCTCCTGTTCCAAAACAAGCCAGGATTACACGCCCTCCGGTAAAGCAGCCCCTTTCCCTGAAACCAGAAGCTTCCGAAAGGATGAGGGACTGGCATGAAGTCACACTCAGTTAGGACAAAGTGGAGGAGGGGTTGCACCCAGGCCAGGGAAATCTGGAGCCACCAGGGTGGGTGCTGCAGGTCTAGCTGTGGCAAAGGCCTGTGGGCAGGAGGACCAGCCCCAGTCACCCAGTCGAGAGGCACGAGCAGCTTTCAGCGCCCACACCTGGCCCTCTCCGTAGCTCCTGCCCTGGGGCAGGGGGCGGGCCCTGCCCAGCCCACAGCCTGGGCACTGGGTGCCAGGACTGGCTGCAGCAGCCTCGGCACCACCAGGCCTGGGAGAGCCCAATTAGCCTTAATCCTCAATTAGGCGATTTCTCCCGCCAGCCTGGCAGGCTGCAGGGATAAGGGTGAGTTCCCCCAGGCTCCGTGGCTCCCCTGGAAACCACGGCCCACCCTCCCTTCCAGCACCCTCCACGACTGGCACAGATGGCACTGCTGCCAGAGAAGACGTCTGTCCCCTCTGCGGGGGCATGGGGGAGGCAGGGTGAGGGGTGGGGAGATAGCCATGTGCCATGGGCAGATCGGAACCCAGCCCAGGGTCAGCCTCCCACCACCCTCACCCATTTGGCACCCAGCCTGGCCAGCTCTGTTGGGGGTGGGGGAGGGGAGAGCCCGGCAGCCAGATGGTTTTATCCGCTTCAGTGTGTCTGCTGGCATCTGCAGGGCTCACAGCACCCCCAAATCTCACACTTACCCAGAAGATCCCAGCAGACAATAGCTGGAGCAGGGGTCAGGCCAGGGAGGGAGCAGCGGACAGGCGGAGGCCGTAGCGGGTGAGCCCCTTCTCCACCGACAGGGGGCGCCGGCCCCCCAGCTCCACTAACTGGCCATTTTTTGCTTAATTTTTACCACTGCTGTATCCTGTGGGGGTGTGGCAGAAGCCTCTGGAGCTACCAGATCTTCTGATTTCCCAAGAACTGTAAATTCAGATTTCTACATTACATCCACCTAAAAAAATTTTTGAGTCATAATATACATTCAGCAGGGTGTATAAACCTTAAATGTACAGCTCAATGACTTTTTACATATATAATACCCAGATCACCATCATCCAGACCACCCACTTAGTTTTTTCAGATAAACTTCTAATTTTAAAAGTTTTAGGTTTACAGAATTATTGCAAAGGTAGTACAGGGCATTCCTGTATACCCCACACCTAATTTCCCCTCCTGTTAACATCTTACATTAGTAGGGTACACTTGTCACGGTTAATGAACCAATATTGTCGCCTTGTTTTTTTTTGTTTTTTTAAAGATTTTATTTTATTTATTCATTTATCCCCCCCTTGCTGCTTGTGCTCGCTGGGTCAGCTAACCACGCCGTGCGGGCGGGCTTGCCTTCACCAGGAGGCCCCGGGAACCGAACCCAGGGCCTCCCATATGGTAAACGGGAGCCCCACTGATTGAGCCAAAGCCGCTTCCCTATTGTCGCTTTGTTATTAACTAAATCAATATTTTATTCATATTTCCCTTTCTTTGTTCCAGGATCCCACCCAGGGCATCACATCCCATATTACTGTCATGTCTCCGAGGGCCCCTCTGGGCTGTGATGGCTTCTCAGACTTTCCTTGTTTTTCCTGACCGTGACAGTTTTTGGGGGGACTAGTCCAGAATGTTATAGAATGTCCCTAACTTGGGATTTGTCTGGTGTTTTTCTCATCATTAGACTGGGGTAATGTGTTTTTGGTAGGAAGACCCCAGAGATCAAGTGGCCTTCTCATCACAGCACATCAAGGGTGCAATCAATCAACAGAGCTCTGCACCGGGAAGGTGGGCCTTGATCACGTGGGTTGGGTGGCAGTTGCCAGGTTTCTCTTTCCATACTTTCCTCTTTGGGAGAGAGTCGCCATGCACAGCCCGCCTTAAGGAGATAAGGAGATATTCCAGAATATTTGGAAATATTCTGTACAGGAAATTTGTCTATTCTCTCCCATTTAATTATTCAATCGTTTCTTTATATCAGAATGGGTATTTATTTTATATGGTGGGTCACAGCCCAATACTACTTTATCAAGTAGAATACAGGGCTTCTGTACAGTTCCTTTTTTTTTTTCTTTAAGATTTATTTCATTTATTTATCCCCCCCTTGCTGCTTGTGCTCTCTGTGTCCATTTGCTCCGCGTTTTTCTGTGTCTGCTTGTCTCCTTTGTTGGGTCATCTTGCTGCGTCAGCTCACCGAGCTGCGCAGACTGTCAGCTCACCACACTGCACCGGCGGGCCTGCCTTCATCAGGAGGCCCTGGGAATTGAACCTGGGACCTCCCATATGGTAGACGGGAGCCCAACCAATTGAGCCACAGCCGCTTCCCTGTACAGTTCCTTTTGCCATTAGTCTTAGACACTCCACTGCTTTCCAAAGTTATTTAGGTCGGCACTCTTTCCCCCCACACCCTTCAGTGAGGTGGTTTGTAATACAATTTGATTCTTTTGTCACATTCTGCATTCCATTCCAGGATTTCTCCAGAATCCTAAAAGACTTTTTAAATTTCACATGTGCTATATTTTACTCTGTGCTGTAAAGTTCTATGTTTTTTGATAAATGCTTCATGTCCTATATTCACCATTACATGTAAAGGATCATACAGATTTAGTGCCCTAAAGGATCTCCTGTGCATCACGTATTCAACCCATCACCCACCCCAAACCCCCAGCAACTGCTAATCTGTTTACTGTCTCTATGAGTTTGTCTTTTCCAGAATGTCATATAATTGGAATTACACAGTATGTAGTTTGTTCAGACTGGCTTCTTTCACTTACCAATATGCATTCATGATTCATCCATGTCTTTTCATGACTTGATTAGCTCATTCCTTTTTATTGCCGAGTAGTATATTTTTCTTTATTAGAAAAGTGCATTTATACAACAGTCATGTATAAAATACAGGATTCCCATATACCACCTGTGGCAGTTTGATGTAATTATGAATTCCAAAAATATAATTGGATCATGCTTATAAACTGATTCGTTAATCTGGGCATGATTAGGTTAGGATTAGGGCATTGAGCCCCACCCCTTGGTGGGTGGGGAATTGAATATAAAAGGCAAGGCAAAGGACAGTTGAAGCAGTCTTTTGAGAAGCAGTTTGATGTTGGAAAGAAGGCCCCAGGAGAAGAGAAGCAAGCCATTCGCCTGATCGTCTACAGCTGACCTTGTGGAGGAAACAGGAGCTAAGCCCGGAGAGAAACGCAGCCCCGGGAAGAGAGGAACCCCAAAAGCCTGAACCCTGGCAAACGCTGGCAGCTGTCTTGCTCTAACACATGGCAATGGACTGTGGTGAGAGAAGAAACTTAACGCTTTATGGCCTGGTATCTGTGGACTTCTATCCCAAATAAATACCCTTTATAAAGACCAACCCATTTTTGGTATTTCACATTAGCACCCCTTTGGCTGACTAATACACCACCCTATTAATACCTTACATTAGTGTGGACCATGTGTTACAATTCATGCCAGAGCATTTTTATAATTGTGCCATTGTCAGCAGAAGGCTCTGGGTTCTGGGCTGCTAGGTTCCTGGCTGTGTCGTATAAAAGAATTTAAGGAGACGCCATAGGGCAGGCAGGGAGTGAAGAGTTTATTAAGACACAAGAGAAGAGGTAAGTGCACAACTGCAGACATGGGTTGCCAGCCACGCTACAGGTGAGACACCCAAGTGGGGTCCCAGGCGAGGCCTTTCCAGGACCTTTCCTCCTCCCTCTTCCTAATGGGGAGGGTCCCCAGCTGTTTGCTGATCTGATTGGTTGCCTTAGCTCACAGGGGCCCAGGGAGGAGGCCTTTTGTTTGGAGGTATCCGGGGCTTCCCCTTGACCCCAGAAAGAATTCCAAATGGGGCCTCATGGCCAGGGTCCAGGTGGGGTCTTTCTGGCTTTGTTTTTAGTAGCAGCTTTCCCCTCAGAGGGTTTCCGGGCAGGGTCTCACAGCCATGTTCTCTGCCAGGTCCCAGGTCCCAGCTGGTTTTCCCTCTTCCCCTATACTCACCTGCCTCACTATTAACTATAGCCCATGGTTTAATTTAGGGTTCACTGTTAGGTAGAGTAGTTCTATGGATTTTCTTTTTTTTTTTTTTCTGTCAACATACAACCTAACATTCCCCCCCGCTTTTTTTAAAGATTTATTTCTCCGCACCCCCCCCACCATTGTTTGTGCTTGCTGTCTGGATCTGTTCACTGTGTGCTGGTCTTCTTATTAGGAGGCACCGAGAACCAAACCCGGGACCTCCCATGTGGAAGGAAGGTGCCCAATGGCTTGAGCCACATCTGTTTCTACTTGTTGTGTCCCTCATTGTGTTTCGCTGTGCCTCTTCGTTGCGTCATCTCATTGCATCATCTTGTTGCACCAGCTCGCTGCGCCTGCCTGTTGCATCAGCTCGCTGTCTAGCTTGCCTTCTTTAGGAGGCACCAGGAACAGAACCTGGGACCTCCCATGTGGTAGGCTGGCACCCAACTGCTTGAGCCACATCTGCTTCCCCATTTCCCCTTTTAATTTCAGTGCTTTTTCAGTGCGGTTAATTATGTTCACAATGTCATGCTGCTATCACCATGCTGAGCACTATTTTTTATTGTATGGATGTACCACAGTTTATCCATTTGCCTATTGAGGGACATCTTGGTTCCTCCAGTTTGGGGTGATTATGAATTAAGCTGCGGTAAACATCTGTGTGCAGGTTTTTGTGTGGACATCCATTTTCAAATCAATGAGGAAAATACCTTGGGGCATGATTGCTGGATCACAGGGTAAGTTACACTTAGTTTTTAAGAGGCTGCCAAACCATCTTCCAGAGTAGCTGCACCATTCTGCATTCCCACTGGCAACAAATGAGAGTTCCTGTGGCTCTGCAAACTCACCAAGAATTGATGTTGTAATTTTTTTTGGATTTTAGACATTCTAATAAGTGTGTTGTGGTATCTCGTTGTTCGTCCACTTATTTTTCAACATTTTATTACAAAACTTTTCAAACATGCAGTGAAGTTGAAAGAATTGTACAGAAATGCAATGTTGAACTTTACATTCACAAGGCAGGCCGACACCCGTCTGTGGGCTGGGCCCCAGCTCTCGACCTCTGATTTGGAGGCAGTGACACTGAAAGGCTCCAAACTGCAGAGGGTGAGCTAGGAGCCTGGGGTCTGTGTGCAGAGGGGACTCCCTGAGAAGTTTCACCGCGGCCAAGGGATAGAGGCCTGTGCTATCTTCCCCCCGGGGTGGGAGGGTGCTGAGGGAAGGCCACAGCCGTCACCTCTGACCTCCTCGGGGAACCCTGTGCTTCTTCTGCTATGGCCCACTGATCCACTGCTCCAAAGAAGAGGACCCGGGAAACCTACTTTACTCCAAGATACAGCCCTGCAGTATCCTGGGCAAGTTCCTTCTCTCAAACACAGGCGAAAGAGAAAGGAGGGAAGCCTAGGCTTTGGGAGCAAGAGGGAGGCTTGAGGGCCCTCAGTGGCTCCGCCTCCCCGACCCACAGCAGTACTCTCCAGAGCAGGGCCTCTGTGCCACTGGCGGGAGGGGCGCTCTAGGGTGATACATGATCAACACTTTTTATTTTAACAGTTGTATATTTAGCCTGGGTATGTATTAGTGTCATATAATAAAGAAGTTGCTGATTTTTGCCCCTGATCCCCAGGAGATACCCTCTAAATCATTGTAATTTCCCCTAATAGGTGTGTCCCTTGTCATTCAAGGTGGGCCCCAGGCTTCACCTCATAGTATAAGTTAACAGACGACTCAGGTGGGGCCAGGCACACCTGCAGTCTTCTTAGGGTGGGGCCCACAACACCACAAAGACCACTGATGTCATTAGAAGGCTGGGGCTTTGAGCCGGACCTCTGGGGGTTGGGGATGAGAGCTCTGCAGACTGAATTCAACCACATGAACACTGATTCAGTCGCTCACACCTAAATGCCAAGGATAAACAGGCATTTAAAAAGTTTTGTTAAAGTTTATTTGGGTGACAAATGATTCGTGAAAACCAAAAGTGATAAGGAGCTGGGGGGGGTGCTTATATAGGGTAACTTAGCGTTACCTATAGCAAGTGAGCAGATGGCTGACGTTAAGTTACCATTTCATATGGGGGGTCTCACAAAGCGGGGAGCAGATAGACATTGATTTGTACATCCCAATAAGCTCTCTCTACCGGACAGAAACTGGTTTATCACCAGGTATTGCTTATCTGCAGTCCTGTAGGGTATGTTCCATTCTTCCATTTTCCAGGAAAGCCCCTGCAGGTCAATTGATTTTGTTGTTGTTTTGTTTGCTTGCTTTATAGTAACAAGAAGGAAATGTTTATACCAAAAGCAATTAGGTCAATTGTTTTTTCCTCCAAAAATCCTTTCCTGGCAAGAGCTCCCTCCTGGCAATGCCATTTTATTTTACTTAACCTAAGTGATAGAACCCCAATAAAAACTCTGGTCACTGAAGCTCAGGCTTCCTTGCTTGACAATACCTTGCTGTGCCAGGAAGGTGATGTGGCCTAACCCCACAGGGAGAAGACACCAGTGCTTTGCATTTGGGAACCCTCCCAGACCTTACTCTGTCTTCTCTTAGGCTATCCTTTTCGCTATAATAAAGTTGTAACTGTAGCACTTTCTGGAGTTCCAGCAAACCTTAGAAGCTGTGGGAGTGGCTGGAATCAGAATTTGTAGCTAGATGGGCAGAAGTGCAGGTGTTCCTGGAACCCCTGAACCTGTAGCTGGTGTCTGAAAAAAGGGCCATCTTGTGGAATATGGTGCTCATGAGCTGTGGAGTCTGGACTCTGGGGGAGTTAAGTCAGAATTGCATTGTAATTAGAAAATGGTAAAGTGTATCATGCTCGGGTCTAAATGGACACTATTACTCTTCCTTTTAGAGTTTTTTTTTAAAGTGAGTTAATGTAAAGGAAATGTTAAATTAAGTAGATGGAGAGAATCATGAAGATGTTGCACAAAGGACTGAGGTTAGAAGAACACTAGGTACAGGTCAAATCTCAACTTCCTTATTTGCTTGTCTCTTGAGGTTCCTCTTTTGCCCCTACTGTTAACCCTACAGGGAAAAAACGACTTGCTCTTGTCTAATCACCTGTGCTCCCAAACGCCCAAGCCTTTCCACATGCCAGGCCCTCTACCTGCCACCCTCCTTCTCTGCTCCCAATCCCCACCTTAGGGTCTTAGCTCAAATGCCACATCCACTGGGAAGACTTCTGGGAGGCCTCCAGGCAGGCCCCATCCTCTTCGCTCTAATGTCCATGGCCCGAGCCCCACTGGGGCCATTCATTCTCTTAGTGGACTGTGTGCCTTTGCTTCCCTGACTGTCTTCCCTTGAGACTAGGAGCCCCTTTAGGACAGAGTCTACAGCCAGCTCAAATCTCTATCCTCAGCATCCACCGCAAGGTCTGGGATGCAGGAAGCAGAAAATGTTTGCTGGATGAATGTGAATAAATGTCCTGGAGGTGAGGGAACTCTACAGACCTAGGGACGTGACAGGGACACCAGGCAACAGAGGTTTTGGGGAGAAGGAGCCTGGGAGAAAGGGGTAGGGAGGTAGGAGAGTCTGAGATTTAGGGTTGCGAGAAATGGGTTTTGGGATGGGATCCGGGTATGGTCATGAAAAGGCTTTGAGGCACTTAAGTGGGATGGGAACAAAGGAACAAGAGGAATGAAACCATAAGGGCTTTACAAATATCCATTTATTCCACACCATAACCCTATGAGGTAGTTTTCATGATCTCTCCCCCAACCCATTTTACAGACAGCCCTGTGAGATGAGCAACTTGCCCAAGGGGTGCCCGCGAGTAAGGAGCGGAGTTGAGCGAGGAGGCAGGCAGTGACTGCAACTGGTGCTCGTGTCCGTGAGTCATTCAGTTCGGAGCCTGCGTGCACAAAGTAGCCAGCGAGGGTTCCCTGTCGCTGCTGCAGTCACGAGCTGCGGCAGCGGCGTGGGCTCTGCGGCGCGGGTGGAGGGGTCTCTGGGTCGCCCTCACTCTTACCACCTGCCTCGACCCAAGGACCAGCCAATCCAAGGAGGAGCCGCGGGCGGTGGCGTCGGTGCTGGCGCCGTCGCCATGGGAACAAAGGGAGTCGGCCCGCGAGCGCAGGCGCAGACGGCGGGAGGGCGCTGAACCGGCGAAAGGTGACGTAACAGCGCGCGGGGTGGGGCGGCGGGCTGGGCGCGTCAAAGCCCTGCGTCCTTCGGAGGCCGAAGAGGAGCGGCGCGCTCGGCGGCCACGGCAGCCCCGGCCGGCCCGAGACCCGGCGGCGCCACGCCGACGCGCGAAGCGGCGCCGGCGCCCGGGAGGAGCCCCTCGGCGCGCAGCGCGGCGGCCCGGCCCCGGCTCCCGGTTCCTGAGGCGCCGCCCCCGGAGCTCTGGGACTAATCGGAGTGAGAGCGCGCGGGCCCGGGCCGCGAACTCGCCAGTTGCGGAGGGCGCCGCTCACCACCCAATCCGAGGCAGACAGGTGCGAGGTCCGGAAGGCGGGGGCCAATCAGCAGCGGTTGCGACCCGTGGGGGCCGGTCTCGGCCAATAAGGAGGCTCGAGTGGCATCTTGGCGCGCCAATCGCGAGTGAGGGAGCGGCCGTGCCCGCCCGCCCTTCCGGCCGGAGCGCTATTTCCCGGGGGCGTGCGGCCCGCTTGCCAATCAGAGCGCGGCCGAGCGGCCGGGCAGCCAACCCCGCAGCAGCCGCCGGCCGGCGCCCGCCCGCGCCCAGCAGTCGGGGATGTCCTACAAGCCCATCGCCCCCGCCCCCAGCAGCACCCCCGGCTCCAGCACGCCCGGGCCCGGCACCCCGGTCCCCACAGGTGAGGAGCCAGCGCCGCCCCTCGTCGCCTCCCCGGGCGGGCGAGGTCTCCAGGAGAAGACGGCCCGCGTCCTGCAGCCCTGGGCCTGCCGCCTGCGGTCCGCGAGCCTCAGTTTCCCGGCCTGTGCAGTGGGCGCGGTCACGTGAGGGCTTGTAGGTGGAGCGCAGGGGGAGGGTTTGCCCCTGAAGTTGATCCTCCTGCAACGAAGTAGCCCCCTTGGAGGGCGTCGGGCGACTCCGGGCAGGGAGCTTGGAGCGCCGGGCGGAGGCGTCCCAGCCCCGCGCTGACCGCTGCCCTCTTCCTCGCGCGGGTTGCAGCCGGCAGTGTCCCGTCGCCGTCGGGCTCGGTCCCGGGAGCCGCCGCCCCCTTCAGACCACTGTTTAACGACTTTGGGCCGCCCTCCATGGGCTACGTGCAGGTGAGTGCGGCCCACGGCGGGCCGAGGGCGGCTGGCAGGCCGCCCGGGGCCTGAGCTCACCGCCCTGTCCCCTTTTGACGTAGGCGATGAAGCCCCCCGGTGCCCAGGGCTCCCAGAGCACCTACACAGATCTGCTGTCGGTCATAGAGGAGATGGGCAAAGAGATCCGGCCCACCTATGCTGGCAGCAAGAGCGCCATGGAGCGCCTGAAGAGAGGTAAGCGAGGCCGTCCGCCCTGCCCTGCCCTGGACACACACGGGGCACACCTTCCTCAGGGAAGGGCGGGCAGCCCCAGGCCAAAGCTGGAGCCAAACCCGGAGCTGTGTCCCTGCCCAGAGAGGCCTTTTGAATTGAACTGAAGTTGAGGCCGTTCTCAGGAAGGGACCTGGGAATTCATATTCATAGCTAATCTCATCCAGCCCCTCATTTGATTTTGGTCCCTCTTACAGTAGGGGGGGGGGGTGGGCGCCCCCGTATTCCTCGGGTGGGGGGCGGGGAGACTGGAGGGTCTCCGAGGCCAGGTGTGTTACTTCCTGGCCCCCACCCCAGGCATCATCCATGCCCGGGCCCTAGTCAGAGAGTGCCTGGCTGAGACAGAGCGGAACGCCCGCACGTAACAGGAAGCGCCTCCGCCTCGGCGTCTGGACCTTGCCTGGCCGCTGCAGAGCACCTGCTTCTTCCTGGCCTTCACCCCGAGTTGCACTTCCCATCCTGGGCTTCCTGTCCTGCGTCCCTGGTGTGTGCCCTCCAGGAACCAGGAGGCAGCTCCCGCTCCTGTGAGCAGCACTAGCTGGGGCCCCGTGCAATAGTTAGCAGTGAGGTCACCTGTGAGTCCCACCCATGACCTGCTGACAGCATTGATCCATCTGGAGCCTGCTTTCTGGGGCCCTACCACTCAGCACTTTCCCAGCACGTCTCTACCTTGTCCCTGTCCCCCTTCTCTCTGAGCAAGGCCTAGGAAGGCCTGTCACCTCCCTGCCTTGACTCCTGGGCCATAGCAACTCTTTTCTCAGTGTGTCTTTTGCTAATAAACCCTTTTTGTATAAATACTAAATGATTTGGAGTTGTTTTCTCAGCCCTGAGCCTTTCTGGGTCCGGTTCTGTCTGCCTAGGGGAGCCAGGCAGACGGAAAGAGGAGACCCAGGGAGGGGGAAGGGAGGGTGGGGTGGGTTGAGGCTGAGGCTGGTCTGGCCTGCTGCCCAATGCACCCTGGGCGCGGCCCTGCCCCTCTTGCCCACGGCCCTCTCTGCTCTAAATAGCGGGAAGGTTTGAGCTCTGCTCGCCTTCGTGCGGTGCCGCCAGGGGGCAGTGCAGGGCCTCGGCTGCCTGCACAGCTGGAGGGCACTGCCTGCTGGCCTGGGCCTGGAGGGTTCTGCCCCCAGGTTAGCAGTGATCCTGGCTGGGTGGAAATGCCAGTTCACTGGAGCCGCCCCCTTAGTGGGCGTTAATGCCCTAAAGCCCTAGACTCTCCTCAATACACCCCATCCCTGACTTCTGGGGGGCTGGAGGAGAGCCCCAGCTTCCCTCCCGCAGCTACACTTTGCTGGGAAGTAGTGTAAGGATGGAGGCCCTGCTCGGTGCTGCCATCCACTGTCCCAGCACCTTGGGGCGGGTTGGGTGTGGCCTTCTGAGCCCAGTGCCTGTGGCCTTTGCCCTGGGATTGTGGCTGCTGGGCCAGATTTGTGGGGCAGGCCTCGAGGCACTTGTCGGCTGGCTCCAGGCTCCAGGCTTCCGCCGCCGGCCTCTGCCCTGGGCCTGTGCTGAGTAACCCCAGGCCTGGGGCCCTGCGGAGGCAGTCACCAGCTTCTGGTCAGAGGGGAAGGGGAGGCACTTCCCCTGCCCTGAGTCGCGGGCTCCTGGCGCCGCAGCGGGAGAGGGGCTGCGGCCCGTGGGGATGGGACCTGCCGAACCCAACTCCACCCCTTCATGGTAAACGGGTGGAGATGGGGGCCTGGAGGGCCGGGGGCGGGGTGCCCAAGCAGCACCCGGAGCCAGAAGCGCCTCCGCTCCCCACCCCTCCCCTCCCCACCTCCGCTGCGGGTGGGGAAGGAAGGCCGGGGTCACCCCCCCTCCGCCGCGGGCCGGGACCCTGCCGCGGTGGCGAAGGCCAGCGGGCCCAGGAAGGGGGCGGGGCGGCCGCGGTGACGCGGCGGGGAGGGGACGGCGGGGGCGCGGGCGGGCGGGCCGGGAGGAAGGTCGGGGCCATGGGCCCGCGCTGCGCGGCCACGGGGGCCGGCCACTGCTGGAGCTCGAGGCCGGGGCTGGGGGCGCTCCGGGCTCCGACCCGCGGCTCGGCCGCTCCGGCCCGGGCCGGGTGAGGGGCGCCCGCCCCAGGCTAGAGGTGAGCCGGGACGTGAGCGGGCGGGCCAAGAGCGCGGCGCGGGCCGGGGACGCCGGGGACAGAGGGAAGTGGGGCCCGCGGGGCCTCTCGCCTGCCGCGGGGGGTGGGGAGTGGCCGGGGGTTGGGTGCCTGCAGCCGAGCCGCGGCGCGGGACCGGGGCGCAGGTGGGCGGCGCGGCTCGCCCGCGGCGGGGGCCCATGGGACATCAAGGGGAGCCAGTCCTGCCTCAAGCCTGAGGAGGGGTCAGCTCTGGGGAGCGTGATGGGGCGGCGGGGGCCCGGAACAGACACGGGCAGGGGCCGGGCGGGGACAGGCAGAGCCGAGGGGCGCGGGGACTCACTGGTTCGGGAGGGTAGGTCCTGCTGCGGGGGCTGGGGACTCGCGCAGGGATGCCGAGGAGTGGGGCGCACGGGTCCTGTCCGCGCTGAGACACCTCGGGGGACAAGGCTGGAAGAGGACGTGCGGGGGACCCGGAGCCCATCGACTCGGGGAAGGGGATGCAGGGGGCAGGCGGGCCCGGGAGGAGGGGGCCGGGGCTCCGGGGGCAGGTCCCCGAGGGGGCCCGGGACGCGGGGGCTCGGACGCGGCGGCGGGAGAGGCGGGGCTGGCTCCCGCGGCCGCGCGCGCCGCTCCGGGGGGCCCGCGTCAGCGCGCGGTTGCCAAGGCGACGGGCGGCGGGGGGCGGGGGCCGCGCGGAAAGGAGGTCAGCGCTTGGCCTCGTGCGGCTCGCGTTGCCTCCCCCGCGGCGGGCCCGGGCATGGGGTCCCGCGGCCCGAGCCCCCCGGCGGGCGCCCCGCACTGACGGCCGCGCCGTGCCCCGCGCCAGGCGGAGCGGAGGCCGCGCGCGGCCCGCCGAGCGCCCTCAGGATGCTCATCAAGGAGTACCACATCCTGCTGCCCATGAGCCTGGACGAGTACCAGGTGGCCCAGCTCTACATGATCCAGGTGAGGGCCGCGCGCAAGCCGGGCACCTCCAGGCGCGCTCCAGGGCCCCGGGCCGGCTCACCCCCCACCCCCAGTCCCGCCTGGAGCCCCGGCGAGGAGAAGGGGCTCCACTGTTCCATGTGGGGGTAAGGCTGTGGGAAAAGGGCCAGAGGGCTGAGGGCCCTGTGCCCTGGGGCCCTGGACGCTCAGCCCACGCATGCTCTCCTGTAGCCTCCTGGACCTGGAATCTCACGGGGTGGGGAAAGGAGGGAAGAGTGGGAGCAGGGAGTGAGGGGGGGGGAGGTGAGAGGAAGGCTGGGGGGACCTGGAGAGGGTACAGGGTCCTGGCAGCCCCAGGAGTCAGGGAGAGGGGCCAAGGATAGGACCGAGGGAGATGAGGGGCTGGCACAGGGTGTTGGGATGTCGGGGGTGGGAGTGGGGGTAGGTGGAGGGGCGGTCCCTGGGATCTGCATCCGAGGCCAGGGGCTAGCAGCCGGCTTCAGGGGCCCTGAGGGAGCCAAGTCAGCTCCAGAGCTGGCCAGGGCAGGGTCTGGGTGCTCTCCAGCTCTGAGGGGTGTGGCAGGAGCTGGGATTGGGATCCCAGGGAGGGGAGGCCAGAGAGACGGGGCCCTTCTCCTTTCTTCCATTCGCTCCAGGCTTCCTTGCTGCTGCTTGGGCCTATCCATGCTGCTGCCACCTTTTGGCCTTGTAGGGGCTTCCCCTCTGCCTCCAACACTCACCCCCCCTGCCCCACCCCAACACTGAACCCTCCCTCACCTTCAAGGCTGGTCCTGTGACCTTCTCAATTAAAATTAAAATGACAACCCCCTAGCTCTCACCTGATACAACCTTCTTCTTTTCCACAGCCCTTACCACCTTCAAACATACCACATAATCTGCTTTTGTGTGTCTTGCCCTCCACTAGAACAGAATTTCCACAAGGACAGAGATCTTTGCCCTGCTGGCCATCTGATCCCAATCAATATAATGCCAGACAATGCCGGGCTCAGAGGAGAGGCACTGAATTAATATTTGAAAGACTGAAGGAGTGTGGGCTCGCAGAACTCCTGGTCCCAGGGGTCTGCAGGGACTGGGATCGGGATTCAGGAGTCAAGAGGGCTGGGACTGGGATCCCAGAGCTGTGCAGGGAGCCAGGCCCAGTGGGGAGTCCCAGGAGATGAGTGGGGGAAGGCCTGTGCCCCGGGCCTGAGCGCCCCATTCTGCTCGACCCTGGGCCACAGAAAAAGAGCCGGGAGGAGTCGAGCGGCGAGGGCAGCGGCGTGGAGATCCTGGCTAACCGGCCGTACACAGATGGGCCCGGCGGCAGCGGGCAGTACACGCACAAGGTCTACCACGTGGGCTCGCACATCCCAGGCTGGTTCCGGGCACTGCTGCCCAAGGCCGCTCTGCAGGTGGAGGAGGAGTCCTGGAACGCTTATCCCTACACCCGAACCCGGTGAGTGGGTGGGCCCGGCGCCGTGAGGGCACCGTGGACGGGGTCGTGACCCCCACCCCTGTCCTCCGCCAGGTATACCTGCCCCTTCGTCGAGAAATTCTCCATCGAAATAGAGACCTATTACCTGCCTGACGGGGGACAGCAGCCAAATGTCTTCAATCTGAGCGGGGCTGAGAGAAGGCAGCGCATCCTGGGTGAGGCCTGGAGCTGGGGCACAAGATGAGGACCCTGCTGCCTGCACGGGCAGGTCCCAGGCTCTCTCTGGTCTTCACTTCCTGTCCGTGAAAGGCTGCCCTCCCATTCCCGAGGCAGGGCAGGGTTTGAGGGGTCTGGGGTTGCTCAATGCTTGCCCCCACCCCCACCCCAGACACCATTGACATCGTGCGGGACGCAGTGGCCCCGGGCGAGTACAAAGCCGAAGAGGACCCCCGGCTGTACCGCTCGGTCAAGACGGGCCGAGGGCCGCTGGCTGACGACTGGGCGCGGACGTCGGCCCAGACGGGGCCCCTCATGTGCGCCTACAAGCTGTGCAAGGTGGAGTTCCGCTACTGGGGCATGCAGGCCAAGATCGAGCAGTTCATCCACGACGTCGGTGAGCACTCAGCCACGGGAGGGGCTGCTGCACCGGCCCCGTGTCCGAGCCTGAGAGTTCTCCGACTCCCAGGGGACCCAGGAGCATGCAGCCATCACTTCCATTTGGGGGGGTGGGCACCGAGGCAGAGGAGCCACCCGGCCTAGCCAGAGAGAGCAAAGCCTTGCAGTTTGGGTGAGTCAGGAGGGCAGAAAGCTGGGGACATGACTTTCAGAGATGCCGCTGCTTCTACTAAGATTCTAAGATTCTCCTTTGTTCTGGGAGTCAAGTGAGACTGCTAGGGAATCTCAGGGTCACAGCGCAACCCGGCAATACACTAAAGAGTGCAGGGGGAAGCAGCTGTGGCTCAATCAGTAGGGCTCCCGTTTACCATATGGGGGGCCCCGGGTTCGGTTCCCGGGGCCTCCTGGTGAGGGCAGGCCCACCCGCACAGCGTGGTTGGCTGACCCAGCGAGCACAAGCAGCAAGGGGGGGATAAATGAATAAATAAATAAAATCTTAAAAAAAATAATAATAATAATAATAAAAAAATAAAGAGTGCAGGCTCCGGGGCTGTGAGCCTGAGGTTTTTACCCTCCCACTCCCACCTCCGGAGTCCCAGCTGCTGGAGGTCCGGGGGCCCGTGTTCTATGCCTTGCTTTAAATGTGACCCCACAGCTCCTGCTGCTCAGCTCTGCCCCATCCCGCAGGTCTGAGGGTGAGCAAACTCCACCCCCACAGGTAGAAGGCCGATCCCTGGAGAGGGGGCCATCCAGGGTCCGGGGTCCTGGGTTCTCCCGACTCCCTAGGGAACCTCCAGGCAGCTGCCTCCCAGCTCTGTGCCGTACCACTGTCAATGAGGAGGAGCTGGAGGGCTGGTAGTGAGAGAGCAGTCGCAACCTGCCAGGCCCTTTGCCAATGACTTTTCATGCAGGGCCCCTTAGCGCCACTAATGCCCCTTCAAGGGAGGGACTGGTATTCCCATTTCACAGATGAGGAAGTTCAGCTCAGAGAGTAATGCAGGCTCGTTGTCTTGCATTTAGTAAATACAGGACAGCTCAAATAAGAAAATTAAAATCACACACATACAACGATGAAGATTCTGACAGATTTCCTTCCAGAAGTTGAAGGTGATAATTCAGTTGTTATTACTTTATTTTCTTGGACTCTGAAAGGCTTTATCTGCTTAGGATGAAAACAGCCCAGAATGGGCACCATCTTTTGCTACAACCTTCATTAAGTGCTAACACTTCTGTTAACTATTAACACCTTCATTAACAATCAACAATTTCATTAACTGTTAATGCCTTAATTGTTAACTCTTAGAAGCCAGCTGAAAGAGAGCAAGAACAAGCAGTAGTTCCAGCCTTCAGGGTGTGGGTAGAGTCAGTGCCTGAGATTTGGGGTGTCCAGAGGAATAAAGAGGCAGTGGGTGAGCAGGGAGGGTGCAGGAAGCCAGGTGCCCCGGTTTCCACTCCCATCCCCTGGATGACGCTGGCCCTGCCCTGCTTTGTGGCTCTGGGCGGTAGCAGCTCAGGGGAGCCACTGCCCAGGCACGAGGGCTGCACATGTGGCTGCAGCAGTGGCGGCAGTGAGACCTGGAGCAGCCAGTGCGCTGAAGCCCGGGCACCCACAGGTCTGCGCCGGGTGATGCTGCGAGCCCACCGCCAGGCCTGGTGCTGGCAGGACGAGTGGACGGAGCTGAGCATGGCTGACATCCGGGCCCTGGAGGAGGAGACCGCCCGCATGCTGGCCCAGCGCATGGCCAAGTGCAACACGGGCCACGAGGGGCCTGAGGCCCCACCCCCGGGGAGGCCGGGTACCGAGGCCCGGGTCGGCCATGCCGGCACCCCCGACGGGCCCGAGCTACCCCCCGACCCCGATGCCTCCCCCGACGCCAGCTTCGGCAAGCAGTGGTCTTCATCCTCCCGCTCCTCTCACTCGTCCCAGCACGGAGGTGAGGCTGGGGGGCGGCTGGGAGGGGTGGCCCCCCTGGGCCGGGCTCCCAGGAGGCTGAGCCGGCCCTGCAGGGGGCGTGTCCCCCCAGAGCCTGTCCGAGTGGCGCATGCAGAACATCGCCCGCGACTCTGAGAACAGCTCCGAGGAGGAGTTCTTTGATGCCCACGGTGAGCCCGCGGCCCCGGGGAGCTGGGGGGGCGCAGGGAGCATCCCTGAGAGCAGCACCCCCCCCCATAACACAGCCCCCTGGCTCCTCAGAAGGCTTCTCGGACAGTGACGAGGTTTTCCCCAAGGAAATGACCAAGTGGAACTCCAATGACTTCATCGATGCCTTTGCGTCCCCCACGGAGGCCGAGGGGGCACCAGGTGAGGCTCCCGCATCAGGCCACCTGCCAGCCAGCACCCCTGGTGCAGCCGGAGGGCCGGCCCTTCCCCTCCGCCTACAACTGGAATCTCAGAGAATCCAATTTGACTCAACAAACACTCGTCTCTGGGCACGGCTGGCTCTCTGCTGGGCACCAGGGGAACAACTTGGTCATGAGTTTATTGGGGTCCTAAGATGCAGGTCCATCCAGAGAGGGTGGTCATTAAATACACACATGAATAATGAAGGGCCAGTGGATGGAAGGATGGGTGGATGGGTGACTGGTTCTCCTCAACATGCAGCCACAGCACAAAGGATGGAGGGATTAATCTGGAACCTGGGAAGGTTTCATGTGGGGGGCGAGGTATAAGCAGGGTTTTGATGATGGAAATGTTCTCTATCCGACCTGTCCAACATGGCAGCCACTAGCCACACGTGGCTACCAAGCACTTGAAATGTGGCTCATGTCTGAGAAACTGATTTTTTTTTCCCATTTAATTCATTTAAATTTAAACAGCCGCACGAGGCCAGTGGTACCACATTGGACAGGGCAGGGTTAGAAGTTTGCCAGAGCAAGCAAGGCATGGTGGGGAGAGCTGTGCCTGGCAGTGGGACCAGCACAAAGGTCTAGAAATGTGAAATGACCTGTGCGAATCGGGTGTGAGAAGGTCAGGGAGAGATAAGAGGGTCTCATCTCAGGCATACACCAGAATAGGGGTGCCTGGGGTGCCAGAGGAAGGGATGGCCAGGACCCCCCCACCCAGGCCCTCTCACAGGCTTTCCCTTGCCCTACAGAGCCTGGAACTGAGGCCACCAAAGGCATTGGGGACGGGGCCCGAGCAGCCAGGGACTCGGAGGTGAGTGTGTGAGCATGTCACTTCCCCGTGTCACTGTCTGCCGCCCACTGGCCTGTCCACTGCCCCGACGCACCAGGCCCCCGTCTGCCCCCACAGGGTCCAGATGGAGCTGGGGAGCCGGGACCTGAGGCCTGTGCAGTCCACGCCCTCTTCCTCATCCTGCACAGTGGCAACATCCTGGACTTGGGCCCTGGAGATGCCAACTCCAAGCAGGCAGACGTGCAGACGCTGAGCGTGGCCTTCGAGGCCGTCACCCGCATCCACTTCCCCGAGGCGCTGGGCCACGTGGCGCTGCGCCTGGTGCCCTGCCCACCCATCTGCGCCGCCGCCTTTGCCCTTGTCTCCAAGTACTGGCCAGTGTTGGAGGGCTGGGGGGCACACGGGGCTCCCTAGGCGAGAGACCCGGGGGGAGAGGGGCAGGGGGCGGGAAGCCGGACACCTGGGCTCTCAGCCTGCCTGGCCGCTGGGCCTCAGTCTCCACTCAGCGGCTCCATTGCAAAGGCCTGCCTCATGGTACAGAGATGTGGGGGCCTGCGGAGGGCTGGAGGCTCCCCACCCATGCCCCTCCTCCTCCTGCAGCCTGAGCCCCTACAGCCACGATGGCGACAGCCTCTCCCGCTCACAGGACCACATCCCGCTGGCCGCCCTGCCACTGCTGGCCACCTCGTCCTCCCGCTACCAGGGTGCCGTGGCCACCGTCATCGCCCGCACCAACCAGGCCTATGCCGCCTTCCTGCGCTCGCCGGAGGGTGCCGGCTTTTGCGGGCAGGTCAGGGCTCAGGGACGTCCCCAGGGAGCCTGATACCGAGTCATCCATCTGCCTGCCCTCCCCTGCAGCCCATGGCCAGGGCCTGGCTGGGGCTGGTGGCGAGACCTCTCTGGATGCCACCTGCCCTCTCACCCAGGTGGTGCTGATCGGAGACGGCGTTGGAGGAATCCTGGGCTTTGACGCGCTCTGCCACAGTGCCAACGTGGGCACCGGGAGCCGGGGCAGCAGCCGCCGCGGGAGCATGGTCAGTGTGGCCTCGGGACAGGGGCTGCTCTCTCCCTTTCTAGGTCTCTGCCCCCTGAACGTGACCTCTCCACAGGCAGGTCCCCTGCTGCCCCTGCAGCATCTCCTCTAGGGCTCTGCCCTGCCTTCTTTCTTCAGGGCCCTGCCCAATCTCCAAGCCTCCCTCCTTCCCGCTTCCAAATAAGTAGAAATTGGATGGGCTCCAGGCCTAATGAGGTTTCTGTCCCCTGTTCCCTTTAGAACAACGAGCTGCTTTCCCCTGAGGTCGGCCCAGTGCGGGACCCCCTGGCAGATGGGGCAGAGGGGCTGGGCCGGGCCAGTCCGGAACCTTCCACCCTGCCTGCCCAGCGTATGCCCTGTGATGTGGCCAGTCCTGAGCTGGAGGGCTCCCAGAACAGGTGACACACATCTCAGCCTCGTAGCTCCCACTAAGGGCTCAGGCTGGACTGTGGAGCCCCTGCACTGAGCACCCCACCCCCACCCCCCCGCAGCCTCCAGGCGGCTGCCTCCCCGGGGGAGCCTCGGCGAGCAAGCACAGCCTCCTGCCCCCCCATGGCGGGCGAGGCTCCCGATGGCCCCACCTGCGCTGCCCGCCTGGACTTCAAGGTCTCCGGCTTCTTCCTCTTCGGCTCCCCACTGGGCCTGGTGCTGGCTTTGCGCAAAACTGTGATGCCCGCCTTGGAGGGTAAGCGCCCAGGGTGGGCATGGGGCCACCCCTCGTCCTTTGTTGGACCAGATTAGTTTCCATCTCATCTGATCTTCCATCTCAGCCGAGATGCCGGCATTATTATTGTGCAAATTAAATGCTTTGGCTAGAGAAGAGGAAACTGAGGCCCAGAGAGGAGAAGAGTCGCTGAGGCCGAGTTTCCTAGAGTGCACTGGAAGGAACTTGACTCCCACAAGATGTTCTGCATGAGAAGGGGTCGGGCAAGCACAGGAAATACTGTGTCCTGAGCCACAGCAGCAAATCAAAGGCTCAAAGCTTCTTTGCCCAGAGGCTACCTGAGCAGGACCCTCGCGACCTCCCAGCGAGTGCCACTCCTTCCTCCTAGAATACCCAGCTAACCCCCCTACGCACCCTTCTCTATCTTCTGCGCACCCAGTGGCACAGATGCGCCCAGCCTGTGAACAGATCTACAATCTCTTCCACGCGGCCGACCCCTGCGCCTCCCGCCTCGAGCCCCTGCTGGCCCCCAAGTTCCAGGCCATCGCCCCACTGGCCGTGCCCCGCTACCAGAAGTTCCCCCTGGGAGACGGCTCGTCCTTGCTGCTGGGTACACCCTAACCAAGATACAGGGGGGAGGGAGGACACCAACAAGAAGGAGGGGGGCCCCACCCCAGGGAATAGGAGGTAGCTCCCACATCATCAGTACCTGCTCATGTCATCTCTCCCTGGACCAGGGACCACGACCCTGGCCCCTTGGTGGGGGTTTGGTCTGGATCTCGAGGACCCTCTGACATTCTCTGCCCAGGAGTGGAGGCCAGTGGTGGTGACTGAGATAGAGAGAGGAGGCTGAGGGACAGTGGTACTCCCCAGGGTGTGTGTGCTGCAGTGCCTGTGAGTAGGTACACTGTCTCCATATGCACTTGCAGCGTAGATGGGGACAGGTGTTGGCTTGAGCATGCACAGGTGTGCGTGCTAGCTAGTAACTCTCGGGCCCCAGGAGACACATGGGCATTCTGGTGGGAATGCAACCAGCTGATAGGGTGAGCCCTTAGGAAAGCAAGCTCCCCATGTGTCACCCCACCCAGCTATGGGGCAGTCTGGCCTCAGCCAAGAGCTGACCAGGAAGGGGATGGCCAGCAGAGCATGGCCAGCAGAGCAGATGGTGGAGGTGTAGGGCCTGAACTGCCCTGGGACCCCGGGATGGGGTGACAGGAGGGCAGGCTTGGCCCAGTGGGGGGGTGGCTGCTGAGGTTGCCCCTCCACCTGCAGCCGACACCCTGCAGACCCACTCGGGCCTCTTTCTGGAGGAGCTGGAGATGTTGGTGCCCTCGACACCCACCTCAGCCAGCGGTGCCTTCTGGAAGGGCAGTGAGTTAGGTGCAGAGCCGCCCGCCCAGCCAGCCGCCCCCAGCACCACCAGTGAGGTGGTCAGGAGTAAGTCAGCCAGCCACCATGCTGGGTGGTCCGGCCTGAGAGAGGACCCTGATCTGCCCCCAAAGTCCTGCTGAAATACCCTGTCCCCGAGCCTCCCCCTCTGGTCCCCCACCTGGCACCCATCCCTGACAAGGCAAAGAGCCGGCTGGGAAGGAAGAGGGAGGGGAGGTGTCCCAGCTGTGCAGGTGGGTACAGGGCAGGAGCCCAGCTCCTCACTGCCCACCATGGCCGTGCAGTCCTGGAGCGGTGGTGGGGGACCAAGCGGATTGACTACTCACTGTACTGCCCCGAGGCGCTCACCGCCTTCCCCACCGTCACGCTGCCCCACCTCTTCCACGCCAGCTACTGGGAGTCGGCCGACGTGGTGGCCTTCATCCTGCGCCAGGTCGGCCTGGGGTGGACGGGGGAAGCGGGGAAGGGACGAGGGGCAGCCCCGGGTCCGGCCCCCCGAGTTCATGGGGCCTCACCCCGTGCTGCGCAGGTGATAGAGAAGGAGCGGCCCCAGCTGGCCGAGTGCGAGGAGCCGTCCATCTACAGCCCGGCCTTCCCCAGGGAGAAGTGGCAGCGCAAGCGCACGCAGGTCAAGATCCGGGTACGCCCCGCAAGCCCGAGCCCTGCGCCCCCCAGCACAGCTCTCCCCTCTGCCCTCTCGGGGCGTCGCCCCCTTTCCTAACGCTCTTAAGACCACAGCCCGCATCCTAAGTCGGGGTCCTCCACCTGGCGCGCGCGCACTCCGCAGCACTCTTGGCCCCTTGGCCCTGTGGGCCAAGCCAGGAGGCTCAGTACCCCAAGACCTCATTTCCCAACCCCCAGGCTAGGCGTGGAGCCTGCGCCCACTCCCACGCCGCGCTGCCCCGCATCCCTTCCTGCCCCTCTCCCGCAGCCGCCCCACCCTGCTGCGCCCGATCCCCCGCCCCAGCTGCCCCCGCGTCCCGTCCTGCCCTGGCCGCGGGCCCACCCCGTCTCCTCCCGCCAGAACGTCACTTCCAACCACCGGGCGAGCGACACGGTGGTGTGCGAGGGTCGCCCCCAGGTGCTGAACGGGCGCTTCATGTACGGACCCCTGGACGTGGTCACGCTCACCGGGGAGAAGGTCAGGACCCTGCGGCCCCAGCCCCCAGCAGGCCCAGCCGGGCTCCCGGCCCTGCCTCCTGTCCCGGGAACAGCTCCGCGCCCTGCCCCGGCAGCACCCCCGACGACAGGCCCCTCGGCGCTCCACCCCACGGACCCCCGGCCCCCTGTCCCGGCCAGGTGGACGTCTACGTCATGACGCAGCCGCTGTCCGGCAAGTGGATCCACTTCGGCACCGAGGTCACCAGCAGCTCGGGCCGCCTGGCCTTCCCGGTGCCCCCCGAGCGCGCGCTGGGCATCGGCGTCTACCCGGTGCGCATGGTGGTCAGGTGAGCACGCGGCGGGGGCTCGGGGGGCGGGGCTCAGCCAGGCCCCGCCCCCTCACGCCCCCCCACCCCCGGCCGCAGGGGCGACCACACCTACGCTGAGTGCTGCCTGACGGTGGTGGCCCGCGGCACCGAGGCCGTGGTCTTCAGCATCGACGGCTCCTTCACCGCCAGCGTCTCCATCATGGGCAGTGACCCCAAGGTGCGGGCCGGCGCCGTGGACGTGGTCAGGTAGGCGCCCCCCACCCCTGCAGGGCCGCACCCCTCCACCCCCCGCCACCGCGCTGACCACTGTCCGCGCTCCGCAGGCACTGGCAGGACGCGGGCTTCCTGATCGTGTATGTCACGGGCCGGCCCGACATGCAGAAGCACCGCGTGGTGGCCTGGCTGTCGCAGCACAACTTCCCCCACGGCGTCGTCTCCTTCTGCGACGGCCTCACGCACGACCCACTGCGCCAGAAGGCCATGTTCCTGCAGAGCCTGGTGCAGGAGGTGCGGGCGGTCGGGGGAGTGGCCAGGGGAGGCCCCGTCCCCGCGGTCTGTCACTAGAGGCCATTGTGGTCCTGCAGCCTCGCTGGCTCTGGTTGGACTGCCTGGTCCCACCACTCCGCCCACCCCCTGGGGCAGCTGACAGGCCTCTCTGGCCACAGGTGGAGCTCAACATCGTGGCTGGCTACGGGTCCCCCAAAGATGTGGCCGTCTACGCGGCGCTGGGCCTGTCCCCTGGACAGACTTACATAGTGGGCCGCGTTGTCCGAAAGCTGCAGGCGCAGTGCCAGGTGAGGGCTGGGAGGAGGGGCTGGGCAGACCGCCAGGGCTCTGTGTCATGGGCCTGGACCTTTCTGAGACAGTTTCCTGACAATGGCACTGACCTTGTCAGCTTATCCTGAGAATCCCACAATTAACCATCCCAGCATGCCCAGGGCTGGGCACAGAGCGATACCTGGTAAATGTTAGCCTTGGTTATTTTCCCCCAAGATCCCATTTTGCAGATGAGAAAACTGAAGCCTGGAGAGGGGCAGAACAAGGAGGAAACCCAAGGTGTCCTGGCACCCTGCCTGGGGTTCTGTCCGGAGAGAGGAGTCAGGGTCAGGCTGTGCCAGACATGCTGACCAGTCCCCACCTGCCTCAGAAGCCTGGGGAGGGCAGGGGAGGGCAGCGCAGGGCCCCAGGCAAGCTGTCCCCTCATCCCTGTCCCCTCTGCCTGCAGTTCCTATCGGATGGCTATGTGGCCCACCTGGGCCAGCTGGAGACGGGCTCCCACCCTCACGCCCCCACAGGACCCCAGAGGGCAGCCTTGGCCAAGAGCGGCTATGGCGTGGCTGCCCCGGTGGACTTCTTACGCAAACAGAGCCAGCTACTCCGCTCCAGAGGCCCTAGCCAAGCGGAGCGCGAGGGCCCGGGGACGCCACCCTCCACGCTCTCACGTGGCAAGGCCCGGAGCATCAGCCTCAAGTTGGACAGCGAAGAGTGAGAGCTGAGCTGGGGCTGAGCCTGGGTGATTTATTCCCACACCCGAGGGGCCAGAAGGGCCGCGTGTGGGAGGCTGGGAGCTCAGGCCTCGGGTTGCCCTGGCCCACCAGCCCCACCCCCTGCACCTTTGTCTGTCCCTCAGTGTTACTTCCCTGTCATGTGCGGGGACCCAACGGGGGCGGGGGGGGGGAAGGGAGGGAGTGGGCAAGGGCCCAGAGATTTTTCCAGCGTGTGTAAACCCATGAAAATAAACACCACCTGCATCCTACCTGCTTGCCATCACAGGGAGCAGAGCCACAGTTGACAGCTCAGGGGGGCACTGAAGTGCAGAGAGGGACAGGGACCTGGCCAGGGTCATAGGGCAGGACAGAGGCAGGGCCAGGACAGGGGCCTGGGCCCTGAAAACCTCAGGGTGGGCTGCCTCTCCTCTACCCTACCCTCGGCAACCCTCCCTACCCCAGTCAGTCTTGGCCTCCCACCAAAACCCCTGCCTCCAGATGCTGAGGCCCGGGGAGGATGGGCTGCAGGGTAGGGTCTGCACTGGGAGACCACCTCACTTGGGCACAGCTCTTCCTCCCCGTCTCTCCTTCCTACCCCACCCAAGTTCCCAGGCAGAGGCCTACCCAGCGGCTGCCTCCCTATGCAGCCTCATCCTCCAGTTTCTGCCTATGGTCACCTCACTCACGTGGGATCTGCTGGGTGTCCTCTTATCTTCCCCTCCTCCCTCAGACCCCTTCCGTCTCCCACCACGCCATGCTGCATGGCAAGGACCATGGGTCCTAAGGACCCACCAGAGAGACTCAGCACCAGCCTGCGAACATGCCCTCTCCCCAGTCTGCTGCCCATCCCTCCCGCCTCCCCCCAGCCCCAGCCAGGTACCCTCGTCTCCAGTGCACCTTCCTCTGGTGCCTCCCCCAAGCCCCCGCCTAGGACTCCTGGCCCTGTCCAACCCCAGCTGTCCAGGGCCGCAGCCCTCTGTGCTCTAAACCAATCCTGCCATGGTTCCCCCCTGGCTTCCTGGGACAACCCCAAGCCCCTCACCTGGCCCTAAAGGTCCTCCCCAATTGGGACCTTCCAGGGTCACCTCCACACACACTCAGACACAGCGCAGCCCTCATGCCACTGCCAACCGCAGCCTTGTAAAGTTCCGCCCCTAAATGCTTTTCTTCACCTCCCTGGGCCCTAGATGCAGCTCGAGTTCCTGTCCCTCCCAGAGGAAGCCTCCCCACTGGCCACCTGGCTTGTACCTGCCTTAGTGCCCCCTCAACACTGGAGGCTCCCAGGTGCCACAGCCCTGGCCAGTGAGAACCGCCTCCTCCCTTCTCTGTCAGGGGCACTGAGTTTCAGGGAGGTCTCAGAGCTAGTGAGTGGGGAGCTGGGACTAGACCCCTGATCCTTTGCCTCCCAGGACCAGGACATCCCAGGTGGTGTACCTGGCTTTCCCGATGGATTAGCTCGGCAGACCCAGAGAGAGATAAATAAGGCCTTTATACAGAGAGAGCTGGTGTCGTGGGGGCAGGCGGGCAGGTAGGCTGGCAGCGGCAGCCATGGGCTTGGCAGGGTGGGGCAGGGCTGGGCAGCCCTGTTAGTGGGAGAAGATGCCCCGGAAGCGGGCCTTGTCCTCCTCGTCCTTCTGCCGCATTCGTGCCTCCAGGGCCCGCAGCTCACGGCTCACGATGGGTGCCAAGGCTGGGTCGAGCTCCAGCACCTTGGCAAAGTCAGCCTGGGCTTCCTGGGCATTCCACACGGCTGCGTGGGCCTTGCCCCGTTTGAAGTAAGCCTTCACGTTGTCTGCAGGGGACACCGGTGGGCAGTGGACAAGTAAGGACAAGAGTGGGATCCCAGCCAGCTGCCCAGCCTCGCTTCCCCTGGCTCCATGGACCTAGCACGAGAAACCCTGCCCGACCCCACATTACACCATTCATGCCTTAGCGGCATGGCAGGGCCAGTGCCCCGGATGGGGGTTTATTTGATCAGGCTCTCATGGGAGCTCAGAATGGAGACTGCCGAGGGCTCGGTCTCGGGCCCCCGTGTCCAGTAGTGACGGGGGGAGGAGGTGGCTCCCTGGCCCACCAGTCCACCCCAGCAGTCTAGCGCCCACTGCTCACCGTCGTACTTGTTGAGGATGGAGGAACAGTGGTCCAGTACTTCGTAATACTCTTTGGCCACCAGCTTGCACTGGCAGTAGTTGAGCAGCAGAGGCGTGATCTGCTGATCTAGCTGAATCCAGTCAGGGGATCCGGGCTGTTCCTGGGGGCAGCGGGAGAGGAAGAGGTAGGGAGCCCTGGCCCCCCGGACCCGCCACCTGCCCATCTCCACTTGCCCCAGGGCAGCACCTTCATCTGCAGGTTCTTGAGGCAGGCGATGGCGTCGTAGTACTTGGCGGCGGCCTCTGTCACCTGCCCCTCGCGGTACAGCCGGTTGCCCTCCTGGTGGATGACCGGCACCGCCTTGGCCTTCTCCTCATCCGTCATGGCCCAGGGGTCCTGCTGGTAGGTGCCAGGATTCTCCACCTGCCAGAGCACAGGCCGAGTCAGGGCAAGGCCCCAGGGATGCTGTGGCTTCTCCAGCTGCAGGCCTGCCCAGCACCCAGGCCGGCAGGGCCTCCGCCGTCAGACAGTGGAGGCAGAACCACCTGCTCGTTCGCCAGCTGGTCAACAAACGCCTATGGAGCATCTCCTTTAGAAACAAAGCAGGAACAGGATGGTGGAAGTCCCTGCCCTCACAGAGCTTCTGTTCCAAGGGAAGAGTCCTCAAACAGGTAAGGGACACAGAATTCCTCCGTGACTTCAGATCACGGCACAGGCCGAAAAGGAAACAATCAGCATGAGCATCGAGAATAAAGAGCAGAGTGGGCAGGGACAGCCTGTTGGGAGAGATGCTGCCTGAAACCTGAAGGAGGGATAACCTGGGGGCGGCCGGGTCCCCCACAAGGGTCCTGCACCTGTCTCCAATCCCTCCCCCAGGAGTCCATCTGCTGACTCCCCGCCCCCGGGCAGGGCCAGTGCCCCCTGAGGCTGGGCAAGGCGCCTGGAGGCTTGGCAGCTGCTCACCTTAAGCATCTCGATGTGGAAGATGAGAGGCTGGGGGTTCTGCTGCAGGGCCTCCAGGTCGGCATGGCCCAGGGAGCCATGCTCGTGCATCTGGGCGATGCCGCAGCAGTGCCGCTGCCCCTCCAGGGGGTCCTTGCCCGCCGCAATGTTGCGGAGACTCTTGGCCACCAGCGGGTACAGGACCACATGCTGCAGGAGGGCAGGTGGGCGCCAGGGGCTCTGTCAGCAGGGGCCCGGCCCCCTCCTGGGACATCCCCCTCTGAGGCCCAGAGAGGGGAAGCAACTGGCTCAGCCCACCCCCTCGGGACGCCCCCCACCTCTCAGCCCTTGCTCCCAGTGAAGCTCCCTGGCCCAAATAGGCCTGTCAGGAGGCTGGTGTGGTGCTGGGGAGACAGCTGGTGATGGCCCAGCCAGGTCGGGGGCCCCTGGGGACAGGGAATAGGGCACAGCTGAACAGACAGGGCAGGCACCTTGACGTCACAGAGGAACTGGGCGATCTCCCCTTCACGCATGGTGCACACGACGGTCTCCCACACGGGCAGCTTGAACTTCTTGCCGATGATGAGCTCCATGGGCTTGCCGCGTGTCCAGCTGTCATCCAGCACGTTGCCCTCCTCGTTGCTATGCAGCGTCCGGTAGTGGAATGTGGCCTGTGGGCCGCATGCCGGGTCGGGGAGGGGCCCAAAGGACAAGCTCTGCCCCCAAAACACAGGACTCACCTAGGAGTCTCCACAGACCTTGCAGTTGACTTTACTCCACTACCCAGGTGAGGCTAAGTCACAGGGAAGCAAGGGGCCCAAGCCACATGGCTAGTGGGTGGTGGGCGGGACTGGAACCCCAGCAGCCTGGCTTCAGTCACCCCTTCAACAGATAGGGACGGCGCTCCTACAGTGTGCCCAAGCTCTGTGCTAGACTCCAGGATCCAGCGATGAACAACAGAGGCCAAATTCCTTGCCCGAAGGGAGTTCACATTCCAGAGGACGGACAGGGACAACAATCAATAGGATGTATTATGCCAGGGGGAGCCGATGCTGGGGGTCAGTATACAAGCTACGGACCACATGGCTCGGCAATACCACTACTAGGTGTATCCCCAAAGAATTGAAGGCAGGGACTCACACAGATATTTGGACATCACTCCACAGCATTATTCATGATAGCCAAAAGGTAGACGCAACCCGAGTGTCCAACAACAAAGAATGGACTAAAAGAAATGTGGTATATACATGCAATGGAAAATTACTCAGCCCTGAAAAAGAATGAATTCCTGACGCATGCTACAGCATGGGTGAACCTTGAAGACATCATGTTGAGTGAAATAAGCCAGACACAAAAGGACAAATATTGTATGATTTCTTTTATATGTAAAACTTAGACTCAACAAATTCATAGACAGAAAGCAGAACAGTGGTTACCAGGCATGGCGGGAGGTAGGAGTGAGGAGCTAATTCTAAATAAGTGTGGGTTTTGGTTTAGATGGTGAAAATAGTTTGGAATAGATAGTGGTGACAGTTACACGTCTTGACAATGTACTTTAATTTTTTTTTTTTTTTTTTTAGGAGGTACCAGGGCTTGAACCCAGGACCTTGTACATGGGAAGCAGGCGCTCAACCACTGAGCTACATCCACTCCCGTCAATGCACTGTATGTCAAAGAAGTGTCCACTTTAAGTGGTTAAAATGATTTTTTGTTATGTATATTTTATCAACGTTAAAAATAAATACATTTTAAAAAACACAAGCTAGAGCAGGATAAGGGAAATGGGGAGGGCTGGAATAAGGAGCACAGGGCTCGTCAACACAGTGGTCAGGGAGGTGACATTTATGCAAAGACGTGAAGGGAGTAAGGGAATGGGCCCGGCAAATATCTGGGCTAGGAGGGGTGTGAAGTTTCTAGGCCAAAAGGACAGCAAATGCTAAAGTCTAGCAGTGGGACAGTGTTTATAATGTGTTCAAGAAGTGACAAGGAAAAATAATATTCATTGTTTACCTGAAATTCAAATTTTTTTTTTTTTTTTTTTTTTTTAAAGATTTTTTATTTATTTATTCATTTATCCCCCCCTTGCTGCTTGTGCTCGCTGGGTCAGCTAACCACGCCATGCGGGCGGGCTTGCCTTCACCAGGAGGCCCCGGGAACCGAACCCTGGGCCTCCCATATGGTAAACGGGAGCCCTACTGATTGAGCCACAGCCGCTTCCCTGAAATTCAAATTTAACTGGACATCTGTATTTTATCTGGCAACCCTAAACCCAAGTAGTTTGAGTCCAGAGCTCTTCTCTCAGCCACACTGCCAGTGGTTCTCAAAAAAAAAAAACAGCAGCCAGGAGGCCATTGTGGAGATGCAGAGCGAACGAGGGAAGCGAATGTATGGTGTCACAGCAGTTGGCTGGGGTGAAGACTGTCTTTCACTCTGAGCGAGATGGAGGCCGCTGGGGGGCTCTGAGCAATGAAGGGCACGACTGGACTTGGGTTCTGCTGCTGGGATGAGAACAGACTGGGGGGTAAGGGGTTGGCGAGGACAAGAGCAGGGAGGCGAGTTAGGGGCTTTCTGCAACAGTCCAGGGAGACGATGGCGGCTTGGACCAGCGTGGGGAGAAGTGGTCAGAGCCTGGATATAATCTGAGTATGTGCTGTGGGATGTGAGAGAAGCCACGAGTGACACCAAAGTTTTTGGCCTGAGCAACCAGAAGGACAGGGGCCATTAACTGAGATGGGGAAGGCCTGGTGGCACAGGTCAAATGTGAGGTGCCAACCAGAAATCCCAGCAGAGATGGTGAGTTGGGAGCTGGATATCAAGTTCAGTGGAGGGAAGTGGCTGTGGCTCAGGTGGTCGGGCTCCCGTTTACCATATGGGAGGCCCCAGGTTCAATTCCCGGGGCCTCCTGGTGAAGGCAAGCCGGCCTGCGTGGCGTGGTTAGCTGACACAGCAAGATGTCCCAACAAAGGGAGACAAGCAGACAAAGAAAAATGCAAAGCAAAATGGACACAGCGAGCACAAGCAGCAAGAGGGGGATAAATAAAATAAATAGAATAAAAAATAAAATATCTTTAAAAAAAAAAAAAAAAGCTTATTTAAGGGCCAGCGATATACAGAGTGTTTTTAAAGAGGTGAAACTGGATGAGATCGTCTGGGGGTAACTGCAGAGACAACACTGAGGACTGAACCCTTGACAGGATATGAAGAGGATGCCACACTCTTGGCCAGCACACCGTGCTGCCCCTCTGGCCTACCTCGGTTTCCGCATCAACAAGTGGTATCAACAATTTACCTCCCTACACTGTGGGAATTCAAGGATATAAACTTATAAAGCATTTAGCAGAGTGAGCACTTAGTACCAGTGGCTGGTTATTTAATAAAGTCTGTTCTCACCACGCCTTTGGTCACAGCTTTTCACTACCTTTATCACGTTCTCTCCCTCTGGTGTCTGTTCCCTCCAGTATCTCCCTTACCAGGCTGTCAGCTCCAGCCCCTTCTCAGGCCACCCCTGTTCCCCCAGCAAATAGGGCTGTGCACACACACCTCTCTCTTCCCAAAGAAGAGCCCTCTTTTTTTCCAATTTTGTTTCTTTTTTAAAGAGCCCTCTTAATGTACCAATGATCACTAGAGTTGTGCAGCCCCCTCCAGAGCCCGCGCACGGAGTCGTGCCCGCCAAGGGCCGGGAGCTGGGCACCGAGTGCATGCCCATTCACAGGAGACATTAATTTGGTGTCCCCAGAACCCGCCAGGGCCTTTTCATGGGCTCAGTAAACATCTCCTTCTCTGTGCTGGGCACAGGGGCTGCCTCTGGGAAGCTCCTCAGTTCTACAGACTGGCGACGACGCAAGGCCCTTGGGATGCAGGGACTTGCGAGAGCGCAGGCAGGGAAGCCTGGAGGAGCAGGACGTTTGGGGGAGGGGGTCCGCGATGGCGCCCGGGCCTGGATGGAGAAAACGGGGAGGTGGGGGGTCCTTTCCGGCCTTCATCTGCCCGAGGGGCGCCACGCAGAGCAGCCGGAAAGTTGCCAAAGGGCTCCAGGTGGCCGACCGGACTTCTGGGCCCACTGCCGGGTTTGTGCGGCCCGGCGCCTGTGTGCCCGTCTGCATGATGGTGGTGGTTCTAGACGTTCTCAGAAGGCCTTTCCATCTATCAAATATCCTGAACCTGGAGGCCACGAGGTGCCCGGGCTGCCCGCGCGGACACTACAGCGCACGGCCCGCCCGGGGTCTCCAGCGCACGGCCCGCCCGGGGACTCCAGCGCACGGCCCGCCCGG
>JAKSZT010053990.1:6947598-6964593 GCA_026826555.1 Tolypeutes matacus | reverse complement strand
GGGGCGGGGCGGCGGCGGCGCGGCGCAGGCGGGCGCGGATGGCGGCGGCGCAGGGCGGCTGAGCGGGCCGGGGCCATGAGCGCCGCCCGGCCCCAGTTCAGCATCGATGACGCCTTCGAGCTGTCCCTGGAGGACGCGGGGCCCGGGCCCGAGTCCAGCGCGGTCGCCCGCTTCGGGCCGCTGCACTTCGAGCGCCGGGCCCGGTTCGAGGTGGCTGACGAGGACAAGCAGTCCGGGCTGCGCTACCAGGTGACCGACCCGGCCCACCTCACCTCCCGGCCCCGTCCGGACCGGACCCTGGGTGGGATCCCAAGCCGGACCCCGGAGAGCCCCGTTTCCGGGGAGAATCTGCCTGGTGGCCCCAGCCGGAGCAGAAGACGCCCCCTCCCCGGACGTGCCCCAGAGCCCTGCCCAGACCCACATCCCCACCCGCCCGGCTCGGGCCTCACCCCCCACCCCAGCTGGAGAGCCCACCTGGAGACCCCACCCTCCGTACTCTGACCCAAAGCCTTGCCCACACTCGGGAGCACCCGCTTCAGTCCCAGGCCAGATGAAATAATGGAGCCTACACTCCCCCCTCAGTCCTGGGAGCGCCCCCTGTCCTCCAGAGCTGGAGCCCCCACTCACATGACAAGCCTTCCCTCTCCGGAGTCCAGCTAAACCAGGAATCCTCATCTTCCCAGAGACCCTTCACCAACCCTAGGATCCTTTCCTTGGAGATCTGGACCAGATTTCTATGTCCCAAATCGGGGAACCGTGGGTCTGGCCTTACCTGACACCCTAAATGCAGAGCCTCCACTCTGGACCCCTGAAATATCCTGAGAGCTTCACCCTGATTCCCAAATTTGGGAGATCTGGTCCTAGGGCCCATGCTGGGAGCCCTCAACTGGCCCCTGCCGCCCCGCTCCCCAAGCCCCCAACGCCCGCCTCCCACGTGGGTTTCGGTTTCTGTGAATCACCAAACCCGTTCTGCTGGAGGGTGGAGGGCCAGTGAGCAGCTGTCGGGCGACCGGCAGACAGCTGTGGGGCCTGCTGCCTCCTCTCCCCAAGAGGGGTGGGAAGAAGGGCCTGAGCCTGCGGCCACTCTGAGCCCTGTGTTCTGGAACAGAACCTGGAGAATGATGTGGATGGAGCCCAGGCCTCTCCGGAGCCGGATGGGGGGATCAGCACCAGGTCAGGGCCAGGTGGGGACCCACCTGTATTCCAGCCCCACACCTCCAGCTCCTGTTGTGCCAGGGACCTCCGCCCAGCCCCCCACCCTGCCTGACTCAGCTTCCTCACATCCTGTCCTACAGGGATTCCTGGTCTGGCCCCTATTCCCGTCATGGGCTCCCCTGGCCTGCAGGGTCACCTAGTCCCCAGCCTGGCCTGGCCCCTACCTTCCCACAGGTCCCCTGGCCTGCAGGAACCCCTAGCCCCATCCCCCAGCCCTGCAGAAACCCGCAGCCCTTGAACTGATCCTCTTTCTGCACCGTTAGGGCCCTTTTTCCTACAGGGACACCATCTGCCCTAGTCCCTGCACTACCCCCTGCCACTTCCTCATGCCTCCTTGCCCCCTCCTCCATCATTGCGCCACCTGTCCTGCAGGGACTCAGGCCGAACCTCCATCCGCAGCTCCCAGTGGTCCTTTAGCACCAGCATCAGCAGCCAGCACTCCTACAACGCCTGCTGCAGGTGAGCCCCTGTCCTCTTGAGCCCCCCCAGCATCCCAGCCACCTGCTGCCCCTGGGGCCTCTGCCTCTCCCGTACCTCCTCCTGACACCCCTTTCACATCCATCCCTCTCTCCTGCCCACCCACCAGCTGGACCCAACACCCTTTGATCCAGAAGAACCGCCGGGTAGTGCTGGCCGCCTTCCTGCTCCTGCTGCTGGGGCTGGGTGAGTGCCCCTGAGGGTCCGCCACCTAATCCTTGAGAGGGGCAGCCCTCCTTGGTGCAGGCTCTGCATCCTTCTTGGCACCCTGAGCCTCCCAGCATCCTGGGGAGGCAGCTGGCTGGTATCACCCCACTCCCATTTTACAGGTGAGGAAACTGAGGCCTTGAGAGGGACAGGCTCCTGGTCATACAGACAGGAGGCCACACATGGCTGAAAACGGAACCTGGTTCAGAGCTCCAAAGAGCTGTGGATTCTTTCTTTCTTTTTTTTTGCCTTTGCCTCTTTATGCCATCATTCAGTCAGCACGATATCCTGAACTACTCTGTTTCGGTCTTGGGGATAAAGCGGAGAAAAGAATAGCTAGAGATGGACAGAGTCCCTGCCCTCAGGGTGCTTTCACTCCTGTGGGGAGTTCACATGGTGGTTGGTCAGTGTAGGCTGAGGTGGACACTGGGGTTTATAGAGAACGGAAGAGTAATGGCTGCCACGTGTGCCTCGACTCGCCTCTCAGAGGGGAGACGGGGCCTGAGGTCACACAGCAAGTAAGGGAGGCCCAGGCCCTGTGGCCAGGGACTGAGTGCCCTGCCAGCCTGGGCCATGGGGCATCTGTCACCACCCCCTCCTCTGGAGTCTGAGAGCTGGTGGGGATCTCCTCTCCTACCCGCATTGATCCCATAGGGAAACTGAGGCCCAGGGCAGGCCTAGATGTCACAGATGCTTCTGACTCCAAGGCTCCTCATTCTTTGGGGCTAAGGAGGCAGGGTCCCCAGAAAGGATCTAGAATTGGGGTCAGAAGGAACCCCTAAGGAGGGGTCAGATATAGCTGCTGCCCTGGCTTCCTTTCCCTTCTCTGGAAGGTCAGAGCCCCAGGCAGCTGGGCGTCCTGCTGAGCAGCGAGCTTGCCCCCAGAGCCTATGCTCTAGGTGTGTGTGCGGGGGAGACAGCTGCCACTCCCCATCACCCCACCGCGTGCCCAGCACGAGTCATGCTGGCCGCCGTCCCCGTTTCACAGATGAGGACACAAGCAGGTGAGGGGCCTGCTTGGGTCACAGCTGAGAAGTAGATAAGCTGGGATTCAAATCCACATCAGTGAGAATGCCGGGCCTCGGGGCCACCGCGGGCCCATATGGGGACCTTTTGTAGGAATTAGTAATTAGCAGATCCCACAGCCCTAAGCCAAGGTGCACGCACTTTTGGCCCCCATCACCCCCTAGGTGGGATGATGTGCAGTGTACAAACCACACAACAGCCCATGGTGGCCCTGAGAGCCTCCTTGCTCCCGCCCCACCCCACCTCAGAGCCCACAGTCCAGTTCCCCACCTTCCCCCATTCCATTCTCTAACTGGGGACCCAGGACTCTAGGCCTGAAAAGTTGCTCCACCATGCCCTCTCTGCCTTCCTTCCCAGATACCCCCTTTCCTTGGGCCAAAGTCCACATCCCGCTGGGGGCTTACAGGCCCTGCCATATGTTTCCCTCCAGCCTGCGCTCTTGCCTGTCCACTCTCACCAAATGCTGAAAGCTTCTAGAAGGCCCCAAGTTTCCTCCAGACTCTAGGCCAGGGGATCCTAACAAGGGGTTGAAATTCAGAAAAACATTCTTGTGGGGACGTGTTGGTATGGGTGTGATATATTTTTTAAATTATACAGTGTAGTGTGGATTTGGTAAGGGGTCCGTGGTTTTCACCTGACTGGCAAAGAGGTCTGTGGAACAAAAAAAAAAGGTTAAGAACCCCTGCTCTAGGCCTTTGCAGTGCTGTTCCCTCTGCCTGGGATTCTCCTGTCCTTCCACCCGCACAGAGCAGTAGCAAAGTCCCTGGGGTCAGACAGCCTCCACCATCCAGCCGCAGGTGGGGGCCATTACTTTCCCCTCTCTGCCTCACTTTCCTCTGGTGACACAGGGATGATAGCAATACCTGCCTTGTTTGGTCAAGGTGACAAATACGGCAGTGCCTGGCCTGGCTGCCGCTGAGTGGTCAGTAAATGCTAACTGCCCTTACTGCTGCTACTGCTGCCCCTCCCCGCCTGGCCTTCCGACCTGCCTGCGGCCTCCAGGAAGCCTGTCCCTGATCCCAGGCTGATAAGGATGGCTCCCCTATCCCACACTGCCCTCCTCTGCCCCGGCCTGTCCTTACCAGCCTGCTTGTAACATCAAGGCCCCTGGCCTCCCGGGGTGGTCCACCGGGAAGCCCCAGCCCCGCCCCCCACAGAATGGGGACCCCCCGGAAGTTTGCCGGAGCAATGAAAGGCCACACCAAGGAGCAGACAAAAGCCTCTCGTTTCACAGCCATTTCCCAGGGTCTGCCAAGCGCCCAGCTCTGAGAACAGCTTGGCGAGCTTGGTGGGGAGGGGCCCTTCAGCGCAGTGGGGAGCAGCAGCCCTGGGCCTGAGCCTGGGGGGGGTGGAGGCCCCGGGCGCCGCGCTCACACCTCCGGCCCTCTGCAGTGCTGATCCTGGTCGGCGTCGGACTGCAGGTGACCCCCTCTCCAGGTGAGCGCCCCTCCGCGGGCAGGGCAGGCCGGGGGCCCCTGCCCCCTGCGCTGCGCCCTGACCGGCCCCCTGCCCCCCGCAGGTGTCTCCAGCGCCATCTTCTTCGTGCCCGGCTTCCTGTTGCTGGTCCCGGGAGGTGCGCGGGCCCCGGGGGCGGGGCCGGGGCGCCTTGGGGGCGGGGCCGGGGCGGGGCCTCGGCGCTGACAGACCCCGCCCCGCAGTCTACCACGTGATCTTCATCTACTGCGCGGTCAAGGGCCAGCGGGGCTTCCAGTTCTTCTACCTGCCCTACTTCGAGAAGTGAGGCGGCTCCCGGGGGCTCCTCGGATCGCACCCCGTCCCGTTCTCTCATCTCACGGCAGAAGCCGCCCCTCCAGGACCCTCGAAGCCCCTGCCCCATCTGGAGTTAGCGCAGGAAGTTTGGGTGGTGCAAGGCCCGGACCTTCTACCTGGGCCCGGGCAAGTCGCCCCTGGCCTGCTCAGTGCCTTAACTTCTTCCTGGGCCCTGGGGTTCCTGGGCTGGTGTTTCTTTGTGCTAATAAACGGGTAGTTGATTTTAACAGAGACTATTGCACTCTTTCTCCTGGCCAGGCCTGGCCAGCCCACCAACCCCGCCACAGCCCCCCTCCACAAAGGCTGAGAAAAGGACCCCAGGACCACCGCTCCTGGTGACACAGAGCCCTAATGCGCCAGCCACATGGCAAGAGAGGGGCGGAGCTGGGCCCGCAAGCTTGGGGAGGCCTGTTTCCTCCCCCCATCCCAGCCCTGACCCTGCCTCCACCCTGGGCCTGGCCTAGGGTGCTCTTGGGGCCCTGGGCTGCCACAGCCAGCCCGGAATGTGGGCCATGACAGGGCAGCAGCCCAGGCCCGGCTTCCTAGTCGCCTCCCACCTGCAACCCTCCGGCCCCCCAGGTTGAGGGAACCAGGAGGCAGGGCCAGTAGGACAGACAGAACCACATAACGTTAAAAACAGACCATCTCAATCTTAAGAGCTGAGAGAAAGAATCCTGGAGGACCTTGAAATCTAAGAGCATCCCAGTCCCGGCTCATCAGGCTCTGCATGCAGTCCTCACCACCTCAGCCCCATTTTACAGATGAGGAAGCCAAGGCCAGTGAAAGAGCGACTCACCCGACAGCAGCTAGTGGGCAGTATCCAGAATTAGGGCTGTAACTCCAGCTCCCCTTCTGTGGCACCGTAGGGGAGAGGGTAGAGCTGGTGTGGTCACCTGCCCGGCAGCCACAAGTCCTGTTCCTGGACACACACGTTTAGTCTGTCTCCCCCACTGAGACAGATGAGCAAGAAGGGGCCAGCCCTGGCTACCGCTGTGTCCACAACCACAGCCCTGGGACTCTTTGAGTGAATGCCCCCCCCCCCGGAGGCCTGTTCCTGCTCCTGTCCTCTCCTAGTCACCCAGACCCCCACCCTTAGCCCTGAGTTGATACCTGTTTGGGGTTGGATGCAGGAACCCCTAAACCAGTAGTTCTCAATCTACCTGTAGTGCAGGACCAGTTCTAATTTCTAACTCATGACAGACCAAAATTTCTGTAAAATAAAATAAAAACTAGGAAAATGAAACAAAAAGTGAAAGACATACAGAATCCAGGCCCACAGTTTTTATCATCAGATTAATTGGGCATAAAATCACATTTCAATACATATAATTCAGAACAAGCATAGAAAAAAAGAAAACAGTTCCAAAAGCCATTCATTGAAAGTGAGCAAACGGGCAATAAATAGAGTCATTACGCTCCTATCTCATTGTGCAGTTTTAACCAAGTTCTTATATGTCGACACCACGAGTCAGCCTGCTCTAGTTCCCAGGCGAATTCTTTTAATTTCATCACGGTACCATGTACACAACGTAAAATCTCCCACCATTTTAACCGCTTTCATGTGTGCGACTCCACGACGTTCATCACACAACGCTGTGCCTCCACCACCACCATCCATTACCCAAACTTTCCCACCACCCTGGGCAGCTCAGCATGATTTTTGTATTTTTTGATGGTCAGGTAAAAAGTCAAAAAGTAATAATATTTCATGACATAAAAATTCTGTCAGATTCAAATGGTGTCCATAAGTAAGGTTTTGTTGGTGCACACACCACACCCCTTTGTTTTCGTGCTGTCTGTGGCTCTCTACGATTTGTAGCTTTGTGCTGTGGCTACAACGGCAGGATTGAGTGGCTCCAGCCGAGCCCATTGGTCCTCAAAGCCTAGAATATTTACTCTCTGATCCTTTACAGGAAAAGTTTGCCCACCCTCGGTCTCTGGAACACTATGAACATCAGTGTTTGAAGTTTTCATGGAACCCAGGAGCTTGATTCTGGCTGGTTCATTTCTCGAAGTCAGGTTGGCTGGACAGCAACACTGCAGGGATACCTCGGTTTTTTTATTTGTTTTTTGTTTTAGGTACTGGGGCCAGGGATTGAACCCCGGACCTCGTATTTGGGAAGCCAGCACTTAATCACTGAGCCACATAGGCTCTCCCCTGAGTTGGTTTTCTCATTTGTTTGCTTGTTGTTTGATTTTGTTTGTTTGTTTTTCATATTATCTTTTTATTTAACTATTTTTAAGCACTTGGACTATTTTTGACATATTTTGTTTGTTTTTAGTAGGTACTGGGAAACTGAACCCAGGACCTCCCATGTGGAATACCGCTCGAGCCACATCTGCTCCCCCGTTTTTTTGCATTTCGCTTTATTGCGCTCTGCCAATATTGTGGTTTTGTTTGTTTGTTTGTTTGTGGAGGTACAGGGGATTGAACCCAGGACCTCGTACATGGGAAGCAGGCACTCAACCACTGAGCTACACCCACTCCCCAATGAGAGTTGTTTTTTTTTTTCGTTTGTTTTGTTTTTAGGAGGTACAGGGATCGTACATGGGAAGCAGGTCCTCAACCACTTGAGCTACATCTGCTCCCCAGTATTGTGTTTTTCACAAATTGAAGGTTTGTGGCAACCGCACAACGGGCAAGTCTATCAGCGTCATTTTTCCAACAGCATGTGCCCACTTCGTGTCTCTGTGTCTGTTAATTACAGTGTGTACATTGTTCTTTTAGACATAATGCTATTGCACACAATAGACTACAGGATAGTGTAATTGTAACTTTTATACGCACTGGGAAACCAAAAATTTCAAGGGATTTGTTTTCTTGCCCTATTTGCTTTATTGGGGAGGCCTGGAACTGAATCCACAATATTGCTGAGACATGCCTGTATTCACAGGGCACAACGATTATCTAAACACTCTCTCTCTCTCTGTCCCTCCTGAGTGAATTGCCACTCAGTTTATCCCAAATGCTTTTCACCTCAAACTCATTTTCATCTGACATTCCTGTACTTATACTAGCTTTCTTTTGGCATTTTAGCTAGTAAATCTTTTTTCCAAGCCTCACGCTCAGCCTTTCGGTTGTCATGTTTTGAATGTCTCTTGTCTCCTGTACTCAGCTGCATGGAAGAGCCTGCTACCTGCCCTTTGGGATCCCCTTCTTCCATAGTAGAAGAACTCCCAGCTACTGGCTGGACACAAACCACACAAATTAAAGTCTGCATTTCCCAGCATCCTTTGCAGTCAAGTGTGCCATGTGATAAGCTCTGCCTAATCGGACATAAGTGGTTCATATTGTTTGCTGGTTCCTGCCTCCATCCTGCCCTTTAGAAAACAAACAAATGCGCTCACACCCTAGGGATGGCAGAACAGCAAGCCGGAGGAGCCTGGGTCCCTGAGGACTGTGTAAAGCCGGTTCCACCTCTAGACTTTTCCTGTGGGGGAAAAAGCTTCCACCCAGTTTGAGGCAGTATTATTATGGGTCTCTGTTACTCACAGGGAGCCTAATCCTAATAGTGATCCTTTTTAAAAAATGCAATTTGAGACACTCTGACTTTTAAGAAGCAAATTTAATCTTCTATTTATTGTAAACACTGATTTTGAAAAGATTATTTCTTTTTTTTTTCAGTTTCTTTTTTTTAACAAATCAATTTCATTGATACATATTAATAAAGCATACAGTTCATCCAAAGTGTACAATCAGTGGTATTTGGTATAATCACACAGCTGTGCATTCATCACTTCAGTCATTATTCCAATAATAATAAACAAAAAACAGACAAACAAGAAAATTCTTCACTTCTCAATCTCTCTAGGCTTCCCCTGCAGTACGTAGCTGTAATTTCTGGCTATTCTTGCACATTTATTTATTTTTAAGCAGTTTTATTGAGATATTTTTACATACCATATGGTCTATCCAAAGTGTACAACCAGTGGCTTTTAGTATGATCACAGTGCTGTGCATTCATCACCACAAAAAATTTTAGAACCATTTCATTACTCCAAAAAAGAAAAACTCCACACCCCATATTAGTC
The DNA here is from genome assembly GCA_026826555.1 of Tolypeutes matacus. Classification (NCBI taxonomy): domain Eukaryota; kingdom Metazoa; phylum Chordata; class Mammalia; order Cingulata; family Chlamyphoridae; genus Tolypeutes; species Tolypeutes matacus. Next base: position 6,955,866 of record JAKSZT010053990.1, on the reverse strand, counting down.
ACCTCTCAATCCCTCTGTCCTTCCCCAGCCCTACATAACCACTAATCTAATTTCACCTTTAGATTGATTTATATTTACATTTTATATAAATGGAATCATACAGTATGTAGTACTTTGTGTCTGGTTTCTTTCACTTAGTGTAATGGTTTTTTGGTGTGTGTTTAATATTAACATCTTATAGGAATAATATACACTTGCTCAGTTTCAAAGAAAAATGTAACATGGGACTGTATAGCACAGTAAAACCACATGTGAAATGTGAATCTGGGTAAAATTGAATATATAAGACTGCTTTTCTTTGGAAGGATTATTTCTGCCTTCTGTTTCAATGTTTTCTATTTTTTTTTTCCCCTTTGCTTTTTCCCTCTGTTCTAGCCTTCTGTTGGTTTAATCACAAATTCCTTGTTTCCCCTTTTTCCTCCTATTATATTAACAGTTACCTTTAGATGGTTAACAAAATCTAAAGTTAAATTACCCTCCTCTATAACAACAATAAAAAAGGATTTTGGCATGCCAAAGCATCCTGTCCCATCTTCCATTTTATTTTGTCTATTATTTTAGTCTCTCCTTGTTTTTAAAATCTCCCAAATTAGTTTTATTTTTGTTGTTGTTGTTATTTTTTAACACCTAAGGCTTCTTTAGCTCTACTGATATGTTTACTGATTTCTTTCCTATTTTTCACCACATATTCTGCCTGCCTTCTTACTGAAGCCATCTCTTCAACAAGGATGTGTGGGTAGGAAACGCTTTTTCAGCCTTTGTTTGTTGAAAAAGGTCTATATTTTACCTTTCTTCATGAATAATGATTGAGGTGGGTATAGGCTTCTTGGCTGAGGTTTGTTTTCTTTCCCCCTTTGGCTGACAATTTTTCCTCTGCACTTTGAACAATTTATTCCATTGCCAGCTGGCAGCTATTGTTGCCAATGAAAAGTCTTTGGAATGTCTAATTGGTGGTCCTTTGTAAGTAATCTTACTTTTCTCTTGAATTTTTTTTTTTTTCCCCCCAAAAAAGATTTTCTTTTTGTATTCTGCCAATTCACTGGGTTGTATCTGGATATAGATTTTTTTAAAAAAATTCTTCTCTGGCTCCAATGTGCTCTCTCAAGGTGAGGACTTAATTCATTGTTTAGTTATAGAAAAATATTAGTCATCATCTCTTTGAATACTGCCTCATGCCCACTTTCCATATTCTCTCCTTATGAGATTCTTCATGATTTTTAATAACCCCTTGATATTTTCCTTTTTTTTTTATCCATCAGTTCTACATTTTGGATGATTTCTCAGATCTAGCTTTCAGTTCTTTAATTTTCTCAAATTGTGTCTAATCTGCTATTATCTTATCCACTGATTTTTTCCCCCCATTCCAATGGCTACATCTTAATTTCTAAAAGGTCTGCTGGCTTCTTTTTTAAATCTTCCTATTTTTTTTTTTTTTTCATGCTATTATTGCAAGTTGGTCTCTCTTCCTTCTTTTATCCCAAAATCTTTTACATTCATTTTATGGTCCGTTATAGACTGCGCCGTTATTCTCCTGTTTGTTGCATCTGCCGAGTAAGTGTTTGGTTGTATGGTTTGTAATTTTTTATCCTGAGTTCCTCTTCAGGAGTGGAGGGTGATTTCAGAAATCGCACGAGCCCTGGGTTGAGAGAGTGCCCTCCTCGGCGGTTTTCCAAGTCCTTCAGCTTTTCCCACCATGGGAGGTAGACTACCCTCAGCTGGACGTGCAGCCTGGGCTTCGGGGTTCTCTGGGGTGCCCTTGTTCCCACTCCAGGCCCTGCACATCGAGGCAGCTCTCTTGCCAGTCCTCAGGCTGGTCAGTGGCGCTCTAGTTCGGTCTCCCTTTTGGGAACAGGACGGCCTGGTGAAGCCCTGTGAAGCTCTGCAATGTGTTCAGGAGGCTGACTTCTTGCTCCCCACACTCGTGCAGGTCATTTGTCTGTCATGGGCTCTGGAGCTCAGGCTCCAGAGCCGCCAGCCATCCAGATCGGAAACCCCCATGGTGGTGGCTCCCTGCTACCATCCTGACTTTGATTTCTCTGTCTTTGGCAGCTGGGGTCATCCCTTCTTTCTCTCAAGTTCAGCTATTTTTTCATTTCTGCACACGAGTAGTGGGAACAGGCCAGCCAGCCTCCCAATTTACCACGTTCCTAGAGGTTCCCCCCACACCATCCTTGAATGCTGCCACTTCCAGGGAACTCCCTACCTCCTAATAGATTGAAGAGCTCCAAAGCTCACACTGGGGAACAGCAGGCAGTTGAGGGCAGGTTTCCTCCCAGCAGCTCGGGTCAGGGCAAGGTGAGGATGAGGGTGGGCAGGTGACATCATGAGCAGGTGCTCTTCTATCCATGGGGTCCATTGGGGGAGGGATCGCAGCAAGAGCCCTGCTGGGGTCTGGGGCCAGCGGGGTGCCTGGGTCTCCATCCTGGAGCCTCAGTGGATGGACAGCATCATCACAAACTCTGCGGGAGGGAAGGGGAGGGGCTTAGGCCCGTCTGGCCAGGGAGGCCAGGAGGCCTTGGGGTCACCCTGGGAGCGAGAGGGGTGTGGGGGACACTCACCATCAAAGTCTATGGTGCCGTCCCCATTGAGGTCTACCTCGCGGAGCATCTCCTCCAGCTCGGGGCCCGCCAGCGGCTCCCCCAGTAGAGCAGGTGCTGCCTGCCGCAGCTCTGCCACCGTGATCCGTCCATCCCCGTCCCTGTCAAACTAGGGTCCCGGAAGTACTCAGTCCCTCCCACCCCCAAATGCTTCTGCAGGTACCTGGCTCCACTCCTGCCATCTCCTCTGCCTGCATGCCTCCCACCTTTGCCCATCCAGCTCTCCCCAGCTTCCCAAGCTGAGATGGCTTGCCCCCTGCTCCAGGAAGCCTCCCTGGTCAGACCACCCCACCACCCCTCAGGTCCCAGGTGGGAGTGAGCCGAGTCCTCTCTGACCGCCCCCCTGGGTCCTGGGCCCACCCCCTCCAGGGCCCTTGGCCTCCAGGGGATGGAGGCCTCCCGAGCCTCGCCCCGCCTGAGTGAGAGGCCACCAAGGCTGCCAGCCAGTTCCCGCCCGCCTGGGCCGCGGCCCCCACCTCCCGGAAGGCGACGTGCAGCTCCCGCACACCCAGCATGTGTGCTGTCTCCTCCCTCAGCTTGGGGCTCATCAGGTCCACAAAGTCCTCGAAGTCCATGCGGCCACCCACTGCGGACCCAGGCAGAGTGTCACGGACAGCCCGAGGGCCAGACCCTCCCAGGCTCTGCATTCAGGAAGAAATAGCTGAGTCTGCGCCCGGGTACCAGGGCGGCCAGGGCTGTTTCTGCTCTCAGGGTGGGGGAACGGGACCAGGCTTTGGAGTCAGACAGCCCCGGGTTTAAATCCTGGCTCAGCCACGGATCACGCATGAGCAGGGGTGGCTGCTAAACCTCCTCCCTCATCCTAGAATGGGGATGAGGGAATCTCTCCATGGGGTACTGTCGGGATCAGAGTTCATGGCCATGAAGGGCTGCAACCCAGTAGGTCGGCAATAAAAGCCACTGGCAAAGCACACCCATGTAGCCCCCCTGTGCTAAGATGCCCTCCATTAAAAGGCAACATGGGAGCGGCTGTGGCTTAAGTGGTTGAGCACCTACTTCCCACGTACAAGGGTGCAGGTTCGATCACCGATACCTCCTAAAAACAAAACAAACAAACTAAAAAACCAACTCTAGGGAGCCCTTGTAGCTCAGTCTTTGAGCGCTGGCTTCCCACATATGAGGTTCCGGGTTCATTCCCTGGCCCTAGTACCTAAAAAAAAAATCACCAGTGGTGGAATAACAACTTGGGGGCTAAGGAAAAGAAGCAGCACACTAAATGTTCCCATCAGTGGTGACTCCCATCCAGATTTTAGAAAGTGTAAAGAGAAACAGGGCAGGTCTTCTGGAATGGAGAGAGAGCATGACAAATTAGTGAATGGCAATTACACAAGCGCCCGTCACAAATTTAGTCACAGAGAACAGCCAGGGTTCCGTCACGCCGGGCCCAGCCTGGACATGGGGCCCCGCGGCCCTGGCATCACCCCCTGGGTGGTTTATTGGGGGCTCCAGAAATGGGGCTCATTGAACCTCAGGAGGCTGTTTCCTCCCCAGACCGACTCTGATTCCGGCAGCAGCCACCACGGCTGCTGGGGGTGGGAGCACATTGCCCCCCAGCCTCCCCAGGGAGAGGCCCCACTGGGCAGGGTCCCTGAGAGGGTCCCAGCAGAGAGAGGCCTGTAAGGATCCAGGGTGCCTGGGCCGGGCAGGGAGGAAGGGGTCAGGTGGGGAGCGCAGGGGCGTGGTGGCGGGTTCCTCAGCCTGAGCGCTGGGGACCTGCCCTTGCCTGCCCACCACACCGGGAAGGTGGTGGAAACTGTCCCCCTACCCCACCCCCATGGACTCCCAGGGCCTCAGGGGCCCTCAGAAAACCCTCCCACCATCCCTCGTGGTCCCCCTGACCCCTGAGGCTCAGAAAGGCCGGGCGGGGAGGTGAGCCACTGACTGCGCATCTTGACGAGCTGCGAGATCTCCAGGAGCTCCATCTCGGTGGGCATGTAGCCCAGCTCCCGCATGCAAGCGCCCAGCTCCCGGGGGCCGATGCAGCCATCCTGGTCAGTGTCGAATTCCTCGAAGGCGGCCTGCAGCTCTGTGGGGGGCTGAGGTCAGGCTCAGGACGCTGGGCGCGGAGGCAGCCCCCTCCCCAGGCCAGCAGCAAGGGCCACTCACCGTCCAGCTCCTCGGGGCCCAGCTCACGGTCCTGCAGGCAGAGAATGCGGCCTGTCCCCAGGGTCATCCCAGCTCGGGTCCCACCCCGTCCTTCCCCCTCCAGGCCCAGTGCCCCCACTCCTGCTCCTGCAGCTTGGAGCTCCCGCCCTGGGCTGGAGTTACTAGATCAGGGCGCCCCCCCCTCCAGTCCCCGCCAGCCTGAGGCCTGACCTTCCCAAAGACACGGTTGAGCAGGGGCCAGTATGTCCTCTGGGCCGCATCGTGCTGGGGGACAGGACGGTGCCGGTGGGACTGGCGACGAGAGGCTGGCCTGGGGGTCCCAGGTGGAGGCTCCTGCTGCCCCTCTCCGCTCCTAGGAGGATTTTTGCTGCTCCCTGGACCCTCAGGGCCCTGGACGGCAGTCTGCTTCCTGGAGCTGCCGGTGCCCTTCTGTGACCCTCGGAGGCCCCTCTCCCTTGTGCTCCTTCTCCTGGTCAAGGCTGGCCCCTCAGCACCACCCCTGGGAGCCACCCCTCCTGCAGGGGACTTCTGGGGGCCGGGGGCTGGGTCTGGGCAGTGCTGCCCCCTCGCCGGCCCTGTGGCCATGTGGGGAGGGAGTGCAGGGCTCAGAGACGTGGCCCCACTGGGCACCCTTGGTTCTCGGGTCCCACAAAGCGGCTTACCTGCTCCCACCGCCTGCTAGCCTGGGTCCAGGCCCCAAGATGGATTAGGCTAAGTGAGGTCGACAGCCCAGGCCCTAATTCCCAGACCCTGCCTGGGGTGGCCAGGGCAGAGCCAGGCAGGTCAAGAGGCAGTAAGCAACAAGGGCTGCTGGGCCTGACGGGTGCCACGAGCTCCCAGCGCCAGCTCGGCCACTTAGTAGCTGGGAGCCCCAGCCAACTGACCTCTCCAGACCTCAGTTTCCTCATCTATAAAATGGGGAGAACACTGCTGGAGGGACAGGGACAAAACCCAGCCTCATGAAGCAGGACTCAGCCCAGCCAGGAGGACAGGGAAGGCATCGCAGGCAGGAGAGGAGTGGGCAAAACTGAGAGGTGGGAAGTGGAACCCCCTCTGGGTGACTGCCTGCCTGGAGCAGATGGCATGTGAGGTGAGGGTGAGAGGCCAGATCACAGAGGCCTCAAATGCTGACTGGAGGGCATGGTTGGGGATATCAAAAGAGGTGGGTGCTTGGGGACCCCAGAGCCTGCCCCTGGCCTGGAGGGGCCTGGAGTGAGGGGTTTCCAGCTGTCCAGCCGTGGGGGGGGGGCCGGGGCTGGCCAGTCACCTGGCCCGACTGGGCCGGGGTTAGGGTTTCCCGGTGAGCAGCCCCATGAAAGATTGATGTCCTGTCGGCTTGGGTTTCGTGCCCGCCCGCCTTAGCGCCGCCGGGTGCCATGCTCCAGGCCCCAGCAAGGGGCCCAGTGGACGGCTGAGGGGCTGGGCAGGCGGCACGCCCTGCTCCTTCCGGCCGTCGGCCTGCGCCTCACAGGTAAGCCAGGCCTCGGCGGCCCCAGGGACCCCGGCTCTGAGCCGAGAGGGGCTGGAGCTTGCAGAGTAGGGCCTGCCTGGGGAGGAGCCCGGAGGCCCCGGAGGCATTCAGCCTTACTGGGGCCTTGCTTCCCCCCCACTCGGTGCTGGCACCAGGGCTTTCTCCATGCTCTCCCTCTGCCAGCCTGGGGGGTGGGGGTCAGCAGACCTCTTGGGTCCCAGGCCTGGCTGTGCCCAGACCCCCTTACTCTCAACCCACTGCTGAGCCTTCTGCCCCTGTTTCTGTTTAGTAAGGAGGGGAGAGAGGGACATGGGGGGATGGGCGGGGAACTCACCTTAGTCCAGGAGTTGAACTTGCGGGGAGGGAGGGGTCTTCTCCTGCCCTAGACTCCCTGGCCACCCTCAGGCTCCTATGGGCTCATGGGATCCCCTGACCCCTCCCCTCCTGGAATTGTAAACACTTGAACCCCAGCATACTGGAGAAAAAGGGGACTTGCAATAAGCTAGCCACATGGTTTTCAAACTGTGTTCCCTGGAACCCTAGGGGATGCTCTCCCTTCCATCTGAGTACCCCCTTTTAGTTCATATTTGAGTTCCACTATAATATTTCACTTCAAGAAAAGATTCAACAGCCTCAGAAAGACATTTGAAAGCCTCTGGTTTAGCCTACTTGGGCACACCGGGATTCCGTGGGGTAGAATGGTTAGTCCAGGTTTGAGTTTTGGTACCTCCCTCCCTCTCCTCACCTTTAAAATGGATTGTATGAGCACTAGATGAGGTCCCAATTAAATTAAAGTCCCTGATACACGCTTACCAACTCATTAGAAACCCAGAGAGGGGCAGCAGCCTGCCTGGAGATGCACAGCAGCCTCTCTCTGATAACCATTCGTTAGTTTGCTCATCCACTTAATCATTTGCTAGGCTCCCACTCCAGGCCCAGCGGTCCACTGGGGACCTCAGATGGACACTGCTATGGAAGCCAGCCTGGGCGCCACTGGCCATGGACCCCGCACAGAGCTCGACAATGAGGACCATTACCCGCAGGGTGGCTGGGACACGGTCTTCCTGGTGGCCCTGCTGCTCCTGGGGCTGCCAGCCAATGGGCTGATGGCGTGGCTGGCCGGCTCCCAGGCCCGGCACGGAGCAGGCACGCGCCTCGCCCTGCTCCTGCTCAGCCTGGCCCTCTCTGACTTTTTGTTCCTGGCGACAGCAGCCTTCCAGATCCTGGAGATCCAGCACGGAGGGCACTGGCCGCTGGGGACGGCCGCCTGCCGCTTCTACTACTTCCTGTGGGGAGTGTCCTACTCCTCTGGCCTCTTCCTGCTGGCAGCCCTCAGCCTGGACTGCTGCCTGTTGGCGCTGTGCCCGCACTGGTACCCAGGGCGCCGCCCCACCCGCCTGCCCCTCTGGGTCTGTGCCGGGGTCTGGGTGCTGGCCACGCTCTTCAGTGTGCCCTGGCTGGTCTTCCCCGAGGCCGCCGTCTGGTGGTACGACCTTGTCATCTGCCTGGACTTCTGGGACAGCGAGGAGCTGCCGCTGCGGATGCTGGAGATCCTGGGTGGCTTCCTGCCTTTCCTCCTGCTACTCGTCTGCCACGTGCTTACCCAGGCTGCCGCCTGCCGCACCTGCTGTCGCCACCCACCGCAGCCTGCCACCCACCGTGGCTTCGCCCGCGTGGCCAAGACCATTTTGTCGGCCTACGTGGTCCTGCGGCTGCCCTACCAGCTGGCGCAGCTGCTGTACCTGGCTTTCCTGTGGGACATCTACCCTGGCTACCTGCTCTGGGAGGCCCTGGTGTACTCGGATTACCTGATCCTGCTCAACAGCTGCCTCAGCCCCTTCCTCTGCCTCCTGGCCAGCACTGACCTCCGGGTCCTGCTGCACTCGGTGCTCTCCTCCTTTGCAGCCGCTGTCTGTGAGGAACGGCCTGGCAGCTTCACACCAGCTGAGCCACAGACCCAAGTGGACTCTGGAGGCCAGACTCTGCCTGGGTTAATGTCTGGGGCCTGGCTGCAGGTGACCCCCACGGCCCAACCGCAGTCAGATTCCGTGGCCCAGCCGCAGGTGACCCCCACGG
>JAKSZT010053990.1:6925834-6947588 GCA_026826555.1 Tolypeutes matacus | reverse complement strand
CAGATTCCGTGGCCCGGCTGCTGGTGACCCCCACGGGCCAACCGCAGGTGAAAGATGGGGCTCAGCCACAGTTGGACTCTGTGGCCCAGCCACAGTCAAACCCTGAGGCCCAGAGCGCCGGACCCGATGCCAGCTCGGCCCCTAGCCCCTCTGATGAGCCCTCCACTGCCCCAACCACAGATCCCAGCTCAGGGGCCCCTGAGAACCCAGCCACGCCTGCTTCCTCCGAAGGAGAAAGCCCCAGCAGTGCCCCCTCAGAGGAGGCCCCCTGGGCAGGCCCCACGTGAGGGCCTGGGAAAGCCCAGGCCGGCCAGAGCAGAGGATGAGCCTGCGGGAGACAGGAACCAGCCAGTCAGCAGAGCAGGGAGCTGCAGAGGAAGTCACCTTGGAAAACCCTGCCTTGTCCCTTCCGCCTGGAAGAAGGACTCCTGAGAAGTGAGAACAAAGTCGCCAAAAGTGTCAGGCAGTTTGTTGTGAGTCCCCTACCCTGGCCCCGCCAGGCTCTTCCATAGCTGCCCTTGGCACACAGTCACCCAACAGCTAAGTCACCCACAGTCCGAGCCACAGCTAAAGGTGGCCTGCTGGCTTCTGCCTCCAACACTCCCAGACCACACCGACCGTTTTCCCCTCAGCCAAGGTCTGCAGGAGGAAGATAGCAGGGGGGACTTCCCCTGGGCTTGCCCTGACTTCCCTGTCATCTTTCCGTCCCCTTCTCCTTGTCGTGCCCTCTAGCCTGGGCACAGGAGCCAAGTCCCTGCAGAGAAGGGAGGAAGCCAGGAGTCAGCAACCCCAAGCAAGACCTCAAGGCCTTAGTGGCCCACAAGCCGGCCTGGCATGGCCAAGTCCTCCCCCCCTGACCCCTAGCCCTAAAAGGCAGTGAAGCTGGAGTAAGACTTCCCTCAGGAGGGTGGTGGGGAGCAGAGGCAGGAGGTACCGAGCTCAGATTCGAGCCTGGCTCTGCCACGTGCTAGCTGAGCAACTCTGGGCATGCTACTTTGCCCTCTGAGCTCCTGTTTCTTCATCTGCAAAATGGGATGTTGTGAGGATTCATTGAAAAAGTGTGCCAAAAGCCTGGCACATGGAAGGGATCCTGTGGGCAGCTGCTCTCTTCCTTCCCTGGCATACGGGAGTTCCCAGGAGAATGGGATGGGAAGAGGCAGCTGGGAAACCATCAGAGGGCCTGAGCCTCTGGGATCCCGTGAGCTAAAGGACAGATCAAATGTACCCACAACTGCTCTGGGCTGTGGACCCCAGGCTGCCTGCAAGAGCATGGGGCCACCTCTGCCCTTTGGGGGCCTCCATAGGACTTCAAAGTTTGGCTCTAGGGTTCAGCTGGCATCCACCCGGCCCCTGCCCACCACTGCCAGGGCTGGCTGCCTCCCTCCCTCTGAGCCGCTTCCATGTGCTCAGTCCAGGGGCACAGATGGGAGCAGGCACAGGCACAAGTGGGTACAAAGGGCCAAGTCTCCCTGGAGGCCACACGGCATCTCCAGGGCAGAACACACCTCTTCTCTCTTGGGCCACTGGAGGAAAAACTAGGAAGTACTGAAGGTCTTCTGGTCCCCACTCCACTTCCCTTTCCACATCGTCACCCCTTCTTGACACCCATCCCAACCAGCTTCCTCCTAATCCCCTGTGTTCCAAAATCACGCCCCTTTCCCCCTCTCCCCACCCAATCCCTTCCCATTAGCTCAGCGCCACGACTTCAGCAGCTGAGAGGCGCCTTCACCTCCGAGTGTAAATGATGACAATGACATTCCATGGGCTGCCCCTTCCCACGGTGCTGGCATTTTAGAAAGGCGGATCTGGGTTGCAGTTCCTGGCTCTCGCTGAGCCTCACTTTTAGTGAACATGTTCTTCTTGTGGGGTTGGCTGTGGTTTTCATTAGATGAGCCCATGGATGGGAAGAGGGCTGGGTAGGGGGGTGGTAAGGCCACAGCATAATGGGAGCATTTCTTCCTGGTGGAATTTGGGGAACTGAGGCAGGTGGGAGAGAGATTTCTGGGCAGGGAGTCTCATTCGTTTCATTCAACAAATCTTCGCCGAGGACTTGCTATGTGCCTTTCCAGCCAGCCTTCCATTTGGGGTGGGGTAGCGGGGGTAAGGGTGTGGCCTCTGGTGCCCTCGGGGTTTGTTTTGATCCTGGCTCTGCCACTCACCAGCTGTGTGACCCTCAGCAAGTCCCTTCTCCTCTTTGTGACTCAGTGTTCTCATCTGTAAAACGAGGATTTTAGTAATGGTACCCACGTCCCAGGGATGTGATCCCCAAGAAGTGCTTATTCCTTGCCTGGCACATAGTAGGTGTTCAATAATTGTTAGCCATAGTCTGGTTTTCCCAGGGAGCACCCCCAGGCCTCATCAAGGTCCGAAGGCAATATCAACCCACGCGGCCTGCAGGTATCCTGCCCACCAGGTGTTGTCCTCATCACCACACTGCCTCCTCCTCGCCCATAAAAGCTTTCACACTCTTCCCCTTCCACTCCCCGCCTCCACACACACACACACACAATGGAGTGCACACTGCCTGAGTGCAGGGCCTGGACTTCTATGCCCCTTGTGGCACTCTGCGGTGTCCTTCTCCCCTCTCCGAGTTACAGCTTCTCAGGCAAAGCCTTTCAATATGGCAGGCAGATTAGAGAATAAAACCTCAGTGCCAGCACCTTCCTTCTGCTCTGGTCCACACGCCAAATCCTGGCCCTTGGGGAGGCCAAGCCTACCACCAAGGTCCACAAGGGGAATCCCACCCACAGTGGATAACTGGCATCCAGGTGAGGGCAGGAGCAGCAACCAGAAGAAATGATGCCCTGCAAGGTTTTGCAGGTTGAAGAGGAGTTCTGGTGGCCCAAGGAGGAGGGCTTTGTGTTGGGGGAAACATGTGCGCCCAAAGCCTGAGGGCATGAAAGGCAGAAGGCTCACCTCCAAGACATTCTATGGCCCCCCACCTCAGCCTGATACACCCCATGGGGCAGGACTCCTGTTGCCCTCTGGGAGAGTCAGCCTTTCTCTAGGTGAGAGATCCCTCGCTCTCCATCAAAAGGACCAGACGCTGATTCTCAGAGCTGTGAATATGAACATTTTTCAGTTTTATCTTCAGGGCTGCTGTTCATTCATTCATTCAACATACATTAATTGAACACCTACTGTGTTGGGGTACTGTGTGCTGGATGCTGGGGCGAGAGTGGGGGAAATGAGGCAAAGTCTTGCCCTCAATTTACTGACTTCCTAGTGGAGCAAGGTAGGCAAAACAAAAATGCACAAAGAATTACATAATGTACCATCAGGTAGTAAGTAGTAGGGGCCCCTGGGGTGGGGGTAAGTAAGGGTCAGCAAGTGACTGAATGGGAGGGGTTCAGAGAAGATGGAGGAAGTGAAATTTGCGCAGAGACCTGGAGGAAGTTAGGGATGGAGGCTTTTCAAAATCTGGGGAAGGGCTTCCACATGGAGGGAACAGGATGTGCCAAGGCCCTGGGGTGGGAATGGGAGTGATGTGCTCCAGGGACAGGAGGGTCAGTGACACTGGGCCACATGTAGGGAGGGGATGGCAGTAGGTGCTGAGAGGTGGGGGGGGGAGGCAGGGGCAGGGGTCTGTACATTTTATTTCATGTATGGTAATGGGGAACCAAACAGATGGGGATGGGGTGTGTGAGGGGGTGGTGGTCTTGGGCAGGCCCCTGCCACTCTGAGCTGGTGCGATGGGGGGAACAAGTGATGATGGGACCCAGCAGTATCCCCAACCAGCCCCAGGCGAGGCTCCCTTGGAGATCTGCCCCCCACCATTCTTTCTGGCAGGGGGATCTCACCCATCGCCCCGTGGTCCCTGGGCCTGGCCCCAGCAGGGTGGTGGACACTATAGAAAGTTATGGGGGAGGTGGCTGATGCCTCGGGGCTATGGATCGCGGGAGAGGGGACAAAGAGCAGCCTCTGAGGAACCTCTAGGGACCCCTAAGCCCCCCAGGCTGGGGCAGGATGGATGTGGCTCTGAGCAGGCCAGTCTGGGCTCCTTGTCACAAGGAGAGAGGTGTGTGCCCTGACCTCCGGGCCTCCTCGGGACACGGGAACCTGCGGGGCGAGCCCCCTGCTATTCTCGGTGAGGAGGAGGAGGCCGGGAAGGCTGCGAGGCTGGGGCCTGGCGCGCACTCCTCCAAACAGTGCTCTTTCAGCCGCTTTACGAACGAGGCCCGTGAGTACAGCAAGTGTCCCTATAGGCTTGGAGTCGGGGTGGGTGAGGGCATCACGGTGGGGGCGGGAGGCGGGGCTCCACCCAGGGCTGCCGACCCCGCGGATGCTGCAAAGAGCAGCACAGGCGGGAAGAGCCCGGGGATCCCGGCCCCCGCCCGGCCCCGCCCGGCCCCTGGCCCTGCGGCGACAGAGGGCTCTCCGCGCCCGTCGCCCCGGGTCTCTCGGGCCTGGCACTCGGGCCCCGCCCCGCGGCGCGTGACCGCGGCCCCGCCCCCGCGAGCCCCCGCGCCGCCCCGCCCCCGCCCCCGCCCCGGGCCCCGGCTCCTCTGTCACTTCCTGATTCCCGCTTCCTGCTTCCCAGAGACCGGGATCCGGAGCCGCCCCAGGCCGGTGCCGCAGCCCCCGGCGCCCTCCGGTGAGCGCAGCGGGCCCCGGGGCGGGGGGCGCGGGTCCGGGGAGCCCTCCGTCTGCTGCGCCCCGCTCTCAGCCCCGGTTCCCGGGGGCTGCCCAGCCTGTCCCCTCCACCGGGGTCCCCTGGAAGGTGGCGCCGGGCTCGCCTGGACCCCGCGCAGAGGCCGCTGTGGGATGCGCTGCAGCCGGGAGCGGAGGCCCGGCCCCACCAGGCCTTCGGCCGGTCTCAGCTCCCTGCAGCAGGCCCACCCGAGGGCTGGGGCCTGGGGGGGTCCCCCCGGTGCAGACCTCGCCTGCCCCCGGCTACGTCCTCCCCATCACTCAGACTCCAGCCCCTGGGCAGGTCTGGCTGGACCTGGGAAGAGCTGAGCTCTCTTCTCTGCCTGGGCCTCCGCACCTCCCACCCACATCCCCGAGCCCCTCAGGACTCAGCAGTGGCCCAGGCCAGGAGTCACTGCAGTCCCCTGCTCAGATCACCTCCAGGGGTGGGACAGCCAGGGTCCAGTCCTGTGACCTTATTTTGTAACTGGGGAAACTGAGACCCAGGCAGGTCCCCAGTCACACCCTGCCACTTCTCTTCATTCAGCCCTGGGAGGACTGCGGGGTGGGGGGGCGCTGGGTGGGTGCTGACCCAGGGTCTCTGCCGTGCAGACATGTCCTTCCGCAAAGTGGTTCGGCAGAGCAAGTTCCGGCATGTATTTGGGCAGCCGGTCAAAAATGACCAGTGCTACGAGGACATCCGAGTGTCCCGGGTGACCTGGGACAGCACCTTCTGCGCAGTCAACCCCAAGTTCCTGGCGGTGATCGTGGAGGCCAGCGGTGGGGGTGCCTTCCTCGTGCTCCCCTTGAGCAAGGTGGGCTCTGGCAGGGCCAGGGAGGGCTGTGGTCCCCCCACACCCCGAGGCCCATCATCCCCTCTGGCCTGTCCGTCACACTATGACCACCCAGATGTCACAGATGTGTGAGTGCAGACAGAGAAAGTGTTTTATTGTTTTATTGCCATCAAGTGAGTCAGTGTCAGAGGCAGTAAATGTTTCCTGCTCACCTGGTGGGCAGGGCACTGTCACCTTGCCCTCACCCTGACTGACCTTTCCACTCCCCTGTGGGGCAGGCCAGGCCTGTCATTCCACGGAGTGCCCCTGACTGCCCCTCCCCTGCCCGCAGACTGGCCGCATTGACAAAGCCTACCCGACGGTGTGTGGGCACACGGGCCCTGTGCTGGACATCGACTGGTGTCCCCACAGCGACGAAGTCATCGCCAGCGGTTCAGAGGACTGCACGGTCATGGTGAGGCGCGGGGCCCAGCCAGACCGGGCTCGGGGTGGGGTTGAGGCCTCAGGGACAGGCAGAGGCCCCACCGTCCCCGCCCCCCCCCCGCAGGTGTGGCAGATCCCTGAGAACGGGCTGGCCTCGCCACTGACGGAGCCGGTGGTGGTGCTGGAGGGGCACACCAAGCGAGTGGGCATCGTCACCTGGCACCCAGTGGCCCGCAACGTGCTGCTCAGCGCAGGTCTGCCCCTGCCCCGCCCCCGCGCCGTGCCCCCTTGACATTGACCATCCCGGCGGCCTCCCCCGGGCCCGCGAGGTCTCGGGCAGGTGGGCAGAGGCGGCCTGGCGGGCTCACGGCCCCGCCCGCGCCCCAGGCTGTGACAACGTGGTGCTCATCTGGAACGTGGGCACCGCGGAGGAGCTGTACCGCCTGGATGCCCTGCACCCCGACCTCATCTACAACGTCTGCTGGAACCGCAACGGCAGCCTCTTCTGCTCCGCCTGCAAGGACAAGAGCGTGCGCATCATTGACCCCCGCCGCGGCACCCTCGTAGCGGTGCGTGGCCGTGGAGGCGGGATGGCTGCGGGCAGGCCCAGGGGCTCGAGCGGGGCACTGCACTGACGGGCCTGTCCCGCCCTGCTCCCCAGGAGCGGGAGAAGGCTCACGAGGGGGCTCGGCCCATGCGTGCCATCTTCCTGGCCGACGGCAAGGTGTTCACCACGGGCTTCAGCCGCATGAGCGAGCGGCAGCTGGCGCTCTGGGACCCGGTGAGTGCTGGGGCGACTTGAGTTCCCTCCCCCGCCTCTAGGACCTCACCACCTCTCCTCTCCCTGCCCCCTGGCCCTGCCACACTCCCCATTGGCTCCACCCTCCCCTGGGTCTCAGCCCATGTCGCTCCTGCTAACCGAAATGGATCCCCTCCTTGACTCACTGCGTACCAGTCAGCTCTCCTTCCAGGCCTCCTCCTCTAGGAAGCCCTCCCGGCTCCTCCCTGAGGCGCTCTCTCCCACAGACCTATGCTCTTCCACAGGGGCCTCTGGGGCCCCATGGGGGCTTGGCAGCACTGTGGTCCGGGCTTTTCACCAGAACTGGGGTCCCTAAGCGCTGGAGGTGGCCTAGAAAGCGGGTCCCGGCAGTGGAGAGGGACTGGGGGGGCTGGGCATGGCATGTGGCAGGAGCCAAAACTGAGAAGTAGAAGGGACCCCCAACATGGTTGGGGCAGCTGCTGGCGGCACGTGAGGTGGCCATGGCCACTCCTGACTGGCGCCTCGACCCGCTCGCCCCTCGTGCCAGGAGAACCTCGAGGAGCCCATGGCCCTGCAGGAGCTGGACTCGAGCAATGGAGCCCTGCTGCCCTTCTACGACCCTGACACTGGTGTGGTCTATGTCTGCGGCAAGGTGGGCCAGGCCTGGGCTGGGGGGCGGGGGCAGGGGCCCTGATGGCCGTGCACTGACACCCGCCCCCCGCTCCAGGGCGACTCCAGCATCCGGTACTTCGAAATCACAGCCGAGGCTCCCTACATCCACTTCCTGAACACGTTCACCAGCAAAGAGCCCCAGAGGGGCATGGGCTGCATGCCCAAGCGGGGCCTGGAGGTCAGCAAGTGCGAGATCGCCCGGTAAGAGGGGCTCCCGAGGGACAGGGCCTGGGGTGGGCAGCCTGGGACCCGGGTGAGAGGCTGCTGAGGAGCTGCCCAGAGGCCAGGGATCAAACACAGGGGCTGCCTGGGGGTCGGTCTACGGGAGGGGCTGGGGTGAGGCCTGGAGTGGAGTGGCCAGGAGAGCTCAGGGGGGTTCTACCTGTGGCTCTTCCCTGCCTTTCCCAGGTTCTACAAACTGCATGAGCGCAAGTGTGAGCCCATTGTCATGACTGTGCCAAGAAAGGTGAGGCTACCTGGATTCCCTGCCCCTCCCCCCGCTCCCTTCTCCAGCAGGTGGGCTGTGCAGGCATGACAGGTGAAGCCTGAGTGGGAGGTGGCCCCATGTGGGGTGTGGTCAGGGGGCTGGACAGATGCCAAGTAGGGAGCAGGTGAGGTGAGGCCCAGGGGAGCCACAGTCAGAGGACGCCATTGGGAGGGGGTGGCAACGGTGGAGATCTTCCCAGAGGACAGCTTGGCTGGAGAGTGGGCTGCTGGCAAGTGGGCCAGGTGACGGGCACAGAGGTAGGAATGGACAGAGGGACCGTGGGTGGGGATCAGGCCAGGAGCCTTGGACGGGTGTCCATGAATTCTCCAATCAATAGGTGCCAAGTCCCCCATTCAGGGTGCAGGGAGCGTCTCAGAGGCTGGCAGGGCCTGCCCAGGACTGCCCTGTCCACGGGGGCACAGACATGGGCCCTAGAACCCCAAATCCCACAAAACTACCTAGCTGGTCCCCACACCTTGCAGGGGAGAGTCTCCCAGGGGTCCTGCTCAGGAAAGTTGGGAAAGGCTCTGGAGGGAACTGTTAGTGACGTACAGAAGGGAAGTGAAAGGTCACTTACGGCCAGGCCACTGGAGGAGAGGTTGATGGAGTAGGTGCAAGCCTGGTGGCCAGAAGACTGGGGAGGGGTGGCCACTAGGGTCCCAACAGAGATGAGGCTTGAGCCAGGACAGGGGCTGTGGGACCAGAGAGGAGGGCAGAGAGGGCGGGGGAAGGCTTCAGCCTTCTGGAAGCCAGCGTGGAGGCCAGCCCCACAGCCGAGGTTCCTCCACCACCTCTGAGGTCAGGTCAGGAGAGGTCAGGGCCAAAGCGGGGAGAGCTGACGCCAGAGTGGTGGGGGCTCAGAGAGCTGCTTCCTGCCCCTGCCCCAGCCAGTGAGCAGCGAGTGATGGCAAGAGCGCCGCTCACTGCTTTGGCCCACTGGGCCCCCATCCCCTGCCCAGTCCGACCTCTTCCAGGATGACCTGTACCCCGACACGGCCGGGCCCGAGGCAGCCCTGGAGGCGGAGGAGTGGGTGAGCGGGCACGACGCCGACCCCATCCTCATCTCTCTGCGCGAGGCCTACGTGCCCAGCAAGCAGCGGGATCTGAAGGTCAGCCGGCGCAACGTGCTCTCCGACAGCCGGCCTGCCTCGGCCCCTGGCTCCGCCCGCACAGGGGCCCCCACGGCCACGGCCACGGCCGTCCACCCCAGCAGCAGACTCGCCGGAGCCGGGGTATGTGCCCCACAGGCCGGGGGCGGGGGTGTGCCTGGGCCGTGCGCTGCCCTTCTGTGTGGGCCGTGACCCACCCGATGCCCCCACAGGAGGCCGGGAAGCTGGAGGAGGTGCTGCAGGAGCTGCAGGCGCTGAAGGTGCTGGTCAAGGAGCAGGGGGAGCGCATCAGCCGCCTGGAGGAGCAGCTCGGGCACCTGGAGAACGGGGACGCGTAGGACCGGCCTCAGCGGATGCCACCCCTGCCACCTCCTCCACCCCCTCCTCACTCAGCTTCTGCTGGCTGCTGAGGGCCTGGGGTGGGCTCCGTGGCCGGTTCACCCCCACCCACGCTGTGGGCCCCGGTTCCAGCCACTGTCTGGCTTTTGCCATTGTTACTGGGGAGGATTTTTGCACCAAGGCAAGCTCGCTTGTCCTCTGAAGGACCACCTTCCCCACCCCCGCACAGCCCACTGCCCCCTCCGTGGAGGAAGTGGGAGCGATGGGTTCTATATTTTCATTCCAAATAAAATTCTCTTTCTAAAGCCAGGTTTGACCTTCCGCGGCAAGGGTGGGGCTAGGAAAGGAAGTCTGGAAGGATGGGGATGGACGAGGCCTGTGGGCATCACGGATGGGAGAGAGGTCTCGGGGTGTGACCAGACCCCACAGTGTCGCTCACCTCAGCTCTCTTCAGGGGAAACCGAGGCAGAAGACGAGTGGATACCTCAGCGCCATGTCCTGCTTTAGGCCGGGTACCCGGTTCCTCCTCCTGCCCACAGGCCCTCTGGCCCAGCCTCGCCCCACGAGAGGCCTGTGAAAACGGCGGCGGTGTGCCTTGGGGTGGTCTCAGAGGCCCGGGAGCCCCCACCAGTGAGGGCTGGGCGGGGTAGCACGGGCAGGAAGCGGAAGCCTCGGAACCCCTAGCTGCTGCCGGGCGCGCGAGAGCTCACTTCTCGCTCAACCCCGCCAGAGCTGGAGGTGGGCGCCCAGCATGGAGGCCGGCAGACCAATGGTGAGCGCCGGGGCCCGCTGGGTTCTTGGGGTGGGGCGGCAGGAGGTCAGGGCTGGAATGTCGGGGCCCTGGAGCTAAAAAAGGATCCCCCCGCCTGGGCCCAGGGGCCGAAGAAGCCAGGCAGAGGCAGAGGTGAGAGACCCAGGAGAGGTGAGCAGAAGCGCTCACCTCGCCTCACCTCACCCCGCCTCTGGGCTGTGCCTCCCTGGGGCTCAGGCCCCCAATGCCCCACTCCAGGCCTGGTCCCCCTTCAAGACCCTCTCCCAGGCTCCTCCCTGGGAGCTGGGATGCAGCCACAGCCCCGCTTGCCCCCCCTGCCGCCTGGGCAGACAGGGCCCGGGGTTGTGGGGGAAGGTTTGCACCCAGCACCCCTCATGCCCCACAACCCCCCTCCCACCTTGTTCCAACCGCAGGCTTCCTCTGGCAGCTGCACCCGCCCCCCCAGCCCCCAGCCCTGCACACCCGAGGTCCCCGGGGACGGGGCACTGAGCGGAAGCACTGCAGCTGGGGCAGCCCCCTGGCTGGGAGGGAAGGAAGTAGAGTGGCCTCGGCCCCCGCCCCAACAGTCTGGGGCCTGCTGAGTGGAGAATGAACTTTCCCCCCTTCCTGGGTTGGTCCAGGACCCCCCTCCACCCGGAGCCTCGGGGGAAAAACCTTCCTCTCTGACACCAGCCTTGCGGGCTCCTCCCCCCATAGCCCAAGCGGCCTGTCTTGGCCCTGTCAGCCGATGCCCACTTACTGGGTCCCAGGTATTGCTTTAGGCGCTTGAACCACTTAGTGAACGAAACACAAAAAAACCTGTCTCCCTGCAGTTTACAGGCTAGCGGGGTGGGGCATACAAGAAACAAACCTAAGACGGAAGCAGAGTTAATCCAGCGTGCACGAGGGCTGGGCGAGGAAAGCAGGTGGAGGGACCTGTGGGGATACAGGGCGGCCAGGCAGGCCCCACTCGGGGGACGCCAGGTGGCTAGGAGCGGACGGGTCTTCCAGGCAGAGGGAACGGCCAGTGCAAAGGCCGCAGGCAAGAGTGGGCTCGGGGCGCACGGAGCCAGGCTCCCGTGCAGTGGAGGGGAAGGTGGCCTGGGCCCCCGCCTCAGTGATGAGCCCCACGCCCCTCTCCCCGCAGGCTCTACCCTGCGCCCTGGGGCTCGGGCTGCTGCTGGCCCTGCCAGGGGCCCTGGGCTCAGGCAGCACCAAGGACAGCAGGAGCTCCAGCTCTGTCACCATCATCCTGCTGCTGCTGCTCCTCCTGCTGCTGGTCATTGTCCTGGCCTTGGCCTGGCGTCGCCTCAGCCGTGACTCCGGAGGCTACTACCACCCAGTTCGCCTGGGGGCTGCACTGTGGGGCCGCACACGCCGCCTGCTGTGGGCCAGCCCCCCAGGCCGCTGGGTTCGGGAACGGGTAGGGTCACCAGACAACGACCCGGAGCGGCCGGAGGACACCCAAGACTACACAGTGCATGGCAGTCCCGAGGAGGCTGAACCCCGGGAGGAGGGGCAGTGGCGTGGAGAGGGGCTAGGCCCAGAGCGGGCCGGGGAAGCGCACGACAGTGACAGCGACGGCGGCCTGGGCCTCAGCACCCGGGGGCCGGCAGGCTCAGGGGGCAGTGCCGAGGCCCTGCTCAGCGACCTGCATGCCTTTGCAGGCAGCGCGGCCTGGGATGACAGCGCCAGGGCTGCCGGGGGCCAGGGCCTCCACGTCACCGCGCTGTAGGGCCAGCCTCGGCTCCCCTGCCCTGCCCGGCCACATGCTCACTGGGCCTCTGCTCCCAAGCCGCCCCTGCTGGACGTGGCCTGCCCTGGCCCCGTCGTCACCACACGCCTGCACGGAGAGCCCCGGACTGTAACTCCCCCACCAGATCCTGTCCCTGAGGCTCTATCTCCTCCCCACCCCCACAGGAAGGCAACCCACCCACGGGGCGGAGGGCAGCTGTTTGAAATAAAGCCTCCAGCCCTGCAGTGCCCTGGTCCTGTGGCAACCCTCCCGCCCCAAGCAGGGCCCCCTGGCCTGACCTCTTCCCACTCCTGCCCCCAGAAGTCAAAGGAGGAGCCAGGTTTGTGCCATGATTGAGTCCTTTAATTCTCCAAGGGCAGAGCTCCAGCTGCAGGCCCCACCAGGTGGCTGGACCCTCTGCCAGCAGCAGCAGCCCATGCCCCTCTGCTCATGATTCAGGGGCTACAGCCACCCCAACACGGACACACACTCTCTCCCCCACTCCAGAGCCCCAGACAAACTCCAGGTCTCGGGGACTGGTCCAGGGTCCTGCGGCCCCCACAGCCTGCCAGGAAGGGACTCAACAGATACCCTCAGCTCCACCCATCCTGCTAGCGCCCAGGGCGTCCGCGGCTCCTCTTGCACTTCTTGGCCCCAGAAGGCGGACGGATGGGGAGGGGGGCAGTGGTTGAGGGTGGCGGTGGTGGCGGCAGGAGTGGAGGTAGAGGTGGCTCCCCAGGCTCCAGTGGACCGGGGCTGGGCCGGAACCCCTCAAAGGGGGAGAACTTCAGGGGGCTGCAGGGAAAAGAGGGCAGGGTCAGAGCCCCCTAGGCTCCCAGGGGCCTGCGGGAGCTGGGTCAGGCAGAGGGCAGAATCCTTCCCACTGCCTGGGTGCACAGGGAGCTTGCAGAGGACCCCTGGCAATGAGGATACTGAAGCCAGTGCTGGTAAGAGCCGTGGCCTGGACAGTGACGGGAGAACCAAAGCCAGACCAGCCTTCTGCCTGTTGTGGTCCTGCCCCAGCTCCACACTCCCCTCTGCCCTGCGGTACCTGATGGGGGTCCGCGGGCTGCTGTGGAGGCGCCTCGGGGAGCGCAGCTTGGGCTGGAAGGAGAAGCCCTCCTTGATGCTATCCAGGACAGAAGGTGCCACGTACGTGAAGCCCTGGGGAACAGAGGCAGGGCCGGGCAGTGCTCAGTGCCCGCCATGCCTTAGCCACATCCCTGCCCTTGACCCCAGGCCCTCACCAGGAAAGCCTGGTTGGCGCTCTCACTGAGAGCCATGTCGTCTGGGCTGTCCACTGGCGTCTGCCGCGTGAAGCGGGTGTCAAACTGGCTCACGTCCTCTTCTGACTGCTGTGGGCAGACCGAGAGGCCGGGGTCAGGCGCGTCTGAGCTGTGGGCCCTCAGGCCACCCCTGGCCACTGGGACTTGTACTCACCAGAGAGGGTCTGAATGGGGGATCCACGCGGCGGGCCAAGAGGTCATCCCAATTGATGTGCCGGAAGAAGGGGTGCCTCTGTGGAAAGGGCGTCCCCAAACATGCCAACATTTCACTCTCCCTGGCTCCCTCACTACATCCTCCTGCCCTAGAGCCCTGCCCCGTTCCCCCATCACCCTGGGAGGCTCGACCCTGCCCCTGGTGGTGATGCCAGACTGACCTGCACATCAGCAGCGTCCCCTGGGCCACCCCCGATCCGTTGGCTAGGATTCCGTTTCAGAAACTAGGGGGCAAGGGCAGAGGGTGAGGGCTTGGGGAGAGGTACTGCTGGTGTGCTCCCCCACGTCCCCAGGGGCTGGCTGCGTGGAGCGGGTGAGGGGAGATGGTTGGGTCCCACGACCCCTTCTCCACAAAGCCTTCTCACAGGCTCCAGCTCAGCTCACACCACCTCACAGCCTGGAAAAAGCACCTCTTGGGGAACCCTCCCCCGCTCCAGCTCCTTGATGTGCACCCCCTGGGGGAGGCTCTGTGATGGGAGAGCAGCTAGGACATTATGGACGCTCAGCTCACTAGCACTTAGACAGAGCAGAGGCCCGAGTCCACATCCTGGGCCCAAAGCCAGCACTCCCTCCAGTCCCAGCGGCACTCGGGAGCCCGGGCCAAGAAGTGAGGGGCCCCACCTTTTTGACAAGGTCCCGGGCATCCGGGGTGAGGTAGGGGGGCAACACCAGCTTCCCCTTGACAATCTTGTCCATGGTTTTCTTCCGGTTCTCTGCGGTGAAGGGTGGCTGGAGAAGGTAGAAGGGGAGAGGAGCCTTGTGGGCGCCCCATGGCCCTGCCCCTGCCCAGGCAGGGGTACCTCCCCCTGCCCCACACCCTTCCTCTCGAGGAGGCTGGACTTGCCGATCCAGTGAGCATGTCGTACATCAGGGTCCCCAGGCTCCACCAGTCCACTGCCCGGTTGTGGCCATTGCGCGTCAGAATCTCAGGGGCCCTGGGGGCCAGGTGGGACATCAGTCAGGCTGGGTACCTCTCTGGCTGTTCTCCCGACCCCCAAGCCCAGCTGAGTGTTGCTTACATGTACTCAATGGTGCCACAGAAGGTGTGGGTGATGGCACCCTCGTGAATTGACTCTTTACAGAGACCGAAATCCGTCAGTTTGATGTGCCCTGTGGAAGAGTGTTGGGGGCGGTCAGGGCCAGGCACCCCACCTGCCCCCCGGGGCTCCCCCACCCTCCCTGCAGTCTGGGGACCCAGCATGTGCACCCTGGCTGTTGAGCATGATGTTCTCGGGTTTGAGGTCCCGGTAGATGATGCCTTGGGAGTGGAGGTGTCCAAGGGCCAGTGTGATCTCTGCCAGGTAGAAACTGCAGAGACAGGACAGGGTGAAGGAGGCAAAGTTCCCTGGAGCCCCTCAAGAGGGAGAGAGGCAGGAAGAGAGGCAGGAAGTAACACCCACCAGGCCGTGTCCTCCAGGAAGATGCCCTCTCGCTCCAGATGTGTGAAGAGCTCACCGCCTGGGACACAGACATGTCAGTGGCTGCGTGGAGGACCAAGACCCTGTTCTCTCGCGGTGTCTTGGTTTCTTCTTGGGGAGAGTGGGGCTCAGAATTCCTGCCCTACCTGCCTCACAGAGCTGCCGTGGGGATTCAATTCAATTCAGCAAACATCTACCGACGCCTACTCGGTGCCTGGCCCTGGGCTGGGTGAAGCTGGGGACACAGAGGTGAAGAGACCCAGCCACTGCCCTCAGGACGCGGGGAGACAGGCATGCGCGCAGCTGCTCTAATATGCTCAGATTGAGGCAATGGTTCCGAGAGCTTCACCCCAAAATCTCAGGGAGAAGAGAGAAGATAACTCGAACCCAACGCAAGGGAACAGAGAAAGTCTCACGGATGTGGTGAGCCTTAAAGGGGGTGCTGAGCTGGGAGAGGAGGGAAAGCACAGTGTGGAGGAAGGAGCTTGCGGGGCTCCTCTGGCACAGATGGGACAGCAGCAAAGCAGGCCTGGACGCATCGTGGAGAGCAGGGGGCAGCAGGCCAAGGGGGCCAGGCTTTATCCAGACAGTTATAGAGAGCCATGGAATTCCGAGCAGGAGTGTTGGGAACAATCCCGTGCTCTAGGAAGACAACCCTGGCGGTTAGTGGACGAGACACCAGAAAGGGGGGTGAGCTGGAGACATCAAGAAGCCCAGTTAAGAAACAACTGCAACTGCCCCCCCACCCCCACACCCAAGAGAGTGGAGAGGATGGAAGACTCTGCAGGCAATGAACCAGCCAGACTTGGGACCTGGCTGGACACTGGGCACAAAGGGGAGAGGAAGAGGATGTGAAGGTCTAGTAGAAAAGGACACCACAACCCTCTGGACTTCATCCAGACTCCCACCATCCCGAGACCACCCCCCCCCAATGCAGGTGAGGGACACAACAGGCACTGGACAGACGTTTGCTGAATGAATGAAGGGGAGGGGGGTGGATGGGGGTGTGTGTGGGGTCCCCTAAGCACTCTGTGCAACCACACCTCCTCAGGACATCCCCTGGGCCCCCCAGTGCTGCCTGCGCTGGCTGCCTGCCCCTGCCCTGGCTGGACCCACACTCATACCACTGAGGCACTCGAGGATGAGGTAGAGCTTCCCACCAGTCTGGAAGGCATAAGCCAGTTCCACAATGAAGGGGTGCTTCACCGACTCTAGGATGTTCCGTTCAGCCCGTGTGTGTGCTGTGTCCTTGGCATTGCGCACAATTTTGGCCTGGAAAGGCAGGGATCAGTCAGAAGTGGGGGCACCCAGGGCCTCCTTCAGGCCCCCTAGCCATCACCCTTCTACCCTTCCATCACCCCATTTTATTTTGCCATAATCTGCCCCGCTCACAGCAACCACAGCGTGGTTCAACATCCGTCACAGGCTTTCTCTGCCTCGGCACTACTGACATTTTTGGCCAAATCATTCTTTGTGGGGGGGGCTCTGCTGTGCGTTGTAGAATGTTTAGCAGCATCCTTGGCCTCTACCCACTGGGTACTGGCAGCACCCCTCAGTCATGACAATCAAAAACGTTTCCAGACATTGCCAAATGTCCCCGTTTGAAAACTACTACATAACAATATACATCACAGTAGAAAAACCAGCAAATACCAGAGACAAGGGACACAAAGACAGGGACCATCTCCACCATCACGTTCTCTGCTGTCTTCCAGAGCCTGGCACATTAGGAATGGCAGGCACTCCATGAGCACTTGTTAGTGGAACAAACGACTCACCTTCCTCAGGACTTTCATGGCATATATTTTCCCCGAGTTGGTTCCTTGCACCTTTCGCACCTGGAACACCTGTAGAGCAGGGGAGACAGGATCAACATCTCTTTCCAAACCCTATCTTCACGAAGCCCCACCCTGGACTCAAGAGGCCCAGACCCACCCCAGGGCGGGACAATGAAGATTTCAAGACGATTCTGAGAGGATTTTCCCTTCCTTCCTTTGTGTTTCTTGTGCCAAATTCTATCAGATGCTCTGCTAGTTTTCAAGTCTAATCAGTCTGATAACCCTTTGCTGAGTCAAGACAGCCCATGAGGCCAGCAGGGAAGGAGGGAATGCCAGTACCTTGCCGTAGCCCCCCTTGCCCAGCACACGCAGCAGCTCAAAACAGTGGGGCCCTATACGCTCAGGGCCGAGGTTCACGCTGGTCTCAGTCAGCTCCACCTCTTCATAGTGTCCCACGGGTCTATCGACGCAGGAAGTTAATGGGAGCGAGGCTCCAGTACCCCCCAGGTCTCCATCCCCCGTCCCACAACATGACTCTCACTCACTCCAGGCCAGCCGCCCGCAACTCGGCAATGGGGCACACATCCTGTGGGAAACCGAGGGGTAAGAATCAGGGGAAGTGCCAGAATACCGCCCTCGGCCAGAAGAGGAGGGGGTCGGGGATGGGAGCAGGCAGAGCATGGGACAGGGACTCGGGAGGAGGGCCCGGGACAGAAAAGGGAGACCCAGGAGAAAGGGCTTGCGGGAGGGAAGAGAGTGGAAGAGAGGTCGGAGTGAGGGTGGCTCAGAGGGGCAGCGGCCAGAGGAGGATCGGGGCCTGCAGGAGCCCACTCTGGGTGAGGGAAGCCGGGGTTCCGTCCGCGGATAGGGGATAGGAGCGGCTCCGGGACGGAACCGCGCCCGGGCGGGGCACTCACCGCGGGGCTGAGCTCTGCTTCACCCTCGCCTTCGCTGCCCTCCTCCGTTTCCAGATCCAGGTCGAACACAGCCGCCATCGCGGCCCTGGCCCCGCGGGCCCCCCGGCCCGTACCTGGCCGCGCACTGACTGACAATCTGGGGCCCCGGCCTGAACGTCATCACTCCGGGACGGCGGCCGCGCGCGCCGATGACGCACTCGCGGCTTCTCCCTCCCCCGACCCGTCCGCTCCGCCTGCCTGGGAGAAAATATGGCGTCCGTCGCAAGGCTTCTCGGGAGTTGTAGTTCCAGAGCGCCGGGGTGCCCAGCATCCAGCTCGCCGAACCCTTTCGGAGGAACCCCTGTCTTCCCAGCGCAGGTGTGAGCGTAAATTCAATCCCCAGCTCTCTTGGCACCGTGCGCGGCCACCGCATGCCCTCTGCTTGTCCCTGAAAGGGAGGCTGCTGCATCAGTTCCTCCCCAACGGGCCTCTGCTCGAGGACTCTGCGAGTCAGGGCGTTTACCGGGTGCCGGCTCCCTGCCCAGGGCCGGGCTGTTGCCAGGTTCCCGCTGGACAGGGGTTTGGGTCTGGTCTGTAAACATGGACTTGTGCTGAAATACGTTCTTTTCTCAATCTAAGCACATTTAGTAATTCGGCCTCCTGCTACAGAAGAGACACACCAAGCCTGGTGTGAGATTTGGCCTGGATTCCTGTTGGCTGCGGCTCTCTGGGGCTGAACAGAGGCCAGACCTGACTTTGGGTGTAACTTCTGATTGTCCAAGGCTGGCTGAATGTGCATTCTGGTTGGATGGGGGAGGCTGGGAGTGAACTGAAACGGACAGAACTCAGGGGTCTTCAGGCTGTTGGAGGGTCATTTGGTTGGCTGTGGCCCTTGGGGTATAATTCCATGGAAGGTGACCCTCAGGTTTGGGTCCTGGTGCAGGTGTAGGGCAAGGGCCAGGCTGAAGGTCAACCCAGAGGCTTGGTGGGTGGGGGCAGTTTGCCCTTGGCTCCAGATACAGGCCCCCCTGCCCATCTCTGTCCCACCCCCAGCTGAGCCTGGCAGGTGTTGTCCCAGCAGAGAAAATCTGCCCCAGACTGCAGACGCTTCACTAGTCCATAGCCTTTATTTGGGGAGGGGGTGCTCGTGGAGCTGTCCACAGCTCCTGTGTGGTGCAGAGACAGGAGTTTTTAAAGCAGCCTCCCCTAGCTTTGGGAGGGAATGTAGACTCTCCTCTGTAGCTGTGCTTCTCCAGTGCTAGTTAGGTGTGCCAGAGGTGAAAGCTTGGAAGCTCAGCCAGGAAGGTGCATGGAGGGGGAGCGTGCATGTGTCTCATTTTTCCTCATCTGTCAAGCTGGAGCAGAAGTGTCTGCCTGGAGGCATGAGGGGAGATTACTCCTGCCCCCACTCACCTGCTTCTACTGCTCAGGCCAAATGAGGCAGGTGGAGTTTGTTTAAAAAGGGGTATAGTAAGAGGACAGGGACATTTAGTCTCAGGCTTTCTTGGGATTTGTCCAAGGCCAGGGGCCCGGCGAGGTTCTGTCCTCCTATAGGTGGCAGAAAGAGAGACAGACCTGGAGAGATGTGGGGAGGAGGGGCTGGGGTTTGGACCCACTGCCTCCTACCTGGGGGGGAGGGAGGGGGGACACCAGGAGTGGCAGCTGTTGTTGCTTCTGCAAGGCAGGAGTCCTGGGGCAGCTGTGGGCTGGACTGGGGCCTTTGGGAGGGCAGCAGGACCCAGCAGATCCCAGATACTTTCATCTGTGGTCCTCAGGCCCTGGACCAAAAAGGCCCTGCAGCTCTGGAACAGACCTGAGGCCTTAGAGTGGGCCAGGCAGGGTGGGACAGGGTAACGACAGGGAGAGAGGCAGAGAGCGCACTGGGGAACAGAGGGCACCATAGCCCTCCTCCCCCAGCGCCCCACCCCCTGCCACCTCGCCCCAGCACTATTTGAAGTGGGACAGGAAGTGGGCAACGGGGTAGTGGGGCCCGTCAATGCCCAGGCCCTGGCAGAGGCCCAGCAGGCGCAGGCGGGCCTCGGCAGGGGTGGACCCAGCGCAGGCCACATTGCAGAAGGGCTCCTCGTACTCGCCGGGCACCAGAGCCTCCTCCAGCAGATTGAGGCGCAGCACACCCTGGTCGTGCAAGGCCTGCAGGGCCTCACGGTTGGCAGTGGAACTCAGTGCACGCAGGTGCTGGGACACCAGGCACATGACGCCCACCAGGTGGCCACGGGCGCGCGGGTGGGCAGGTAGGGCAGGCCGCAGGCCGCAGGCCACCATGGCGGCAGCCAGCAGCAGGTCCACGCCATAGAGCTCCAGGATCCAGTCGCGCAGGTAGAAGCCGCCCATGCGGGGGTTGATCTCGATGAGTCGCGGCCCCACCCCGGTCAGCTTGAGCTCCACGTTGAAGACGCCGTCGAGTAGGCCACAGCCCAGGCAGCAGCGGAAGGCTGCCTGCACCAGCTGCGCCTCCTGCTCAGGCGCCAACCCGGTGGGCATGCAGGCCGCCGTCTCGGTGAAGCCAGGCAGCCTTGTGGGGCCGTTGTCGGAGACAAAGGCAGCCAGCAGCCGCCCGCCAAACACCACCAGGTCCACGTCATGCTCGGTGCCCTCCACGAACTCCATCAGCAGCATGGCATTGCCCCAGCCCAGCCCAATGCCCGGGTGGTCGGCCTCGCCCTGCAGGTCGCGGGCGATCCGGGAAAAATGCTCCTGGCACTGGGCTATGTCCTCCACCAGGCGCACGCCCACCGCGCCTGCTCCGAACTCTAGCTTCATGACGCCAGGCAGGGGCACCTGGCGGGCAGCCTGCTCCACGTCAGCCTCGCTCTTCAGCGGGCAGCAGGGCACGGCATGGAGGGAGGGTGCCGGCCAGGGGGGGCCATGGCGACGCAACAGGTGCAGTTGAGTGCGGCTCTTCTGCTTGGCCAAGCACATGGCAGCCGGGGGGCTGCAGGGCAGACCCAGTTCCTGGCACAGCAGGGCCGTGAGCACCAGGCAGTCGTCCCAGTAGGAGAAGCAGCCATCCAGCTGCAGGCCGCGTGCCCGCACCAGCTCCGCCAGCAGCCGCGCATTCTCCTCATCCCGCCGGTGCTCCGTCACGTCAAAGTGGATGAAGGTCTGCACCAGCTGGGACGCAAAGTGGTTGGGGTCCGACTCCACCAGATGCAGCTGCAGAGACCGTGGCGGGGAGAGGGGGATCAGGGGCATGCCCAGGTCCGCTGGGGGGGTGGGAGAGTGGGGAGAGGGGATGGGGCTGGGCTGTGTGCACACACAGCCAAGAGCGGTGCTAGGCCAGGGCTGAGCCTTCCCTGCCATGCTCTCTGCTGTATATCTGCTGCCCAGCCCACTGCCAAGTACACAGTACATGCTCAATAAATATTTGCTGGTGAATGAATAAAGGGAAGGTGCCAGGAGGACAGGGGGACACCTAGACCAGCCTAGAGGAGAGGGAAGCACCTGGAAGAGGCAATGCTTGAGCTGGGAGCCAAAGAATAAGAGTCAGGAGAGGAGACCGGGAGAGGTAGGTGCTGGAGGGAGAGGGCAAGAGCTGGGTGGGAGGGGCTGGGGTGCCAAGGGGAGGGGCATTCACCCACAAGTGCCAACCGGGCAATCCCATGGGGCCCCACACACAAGGCAGTTGGTACCCAAGGCAGCTAAGGAGAGAGAGTGGGTGGCGCCTGTCTAAGGAACTGGCAGCGAAAGGAATGACATTCTAGAGAGAGAAAACGAGCCAGGCAGGGAGCCAAGAGGCACAGGAATGGCTGGAGGGGCGCGGGGCCCACTGTGGTGGATTAGGGCCAGCCCCAGAAGGGCCGAGACGTGTGACCTCCGAAACGCATCTCTTCGGTGGCGCTAAGAAGGTGTGGCCCCCCACCCGTGCAATGTGGGGTGCCTGCTGCCCTACACGGATCTGGAACGTGCTCCCCGGCACCCTCCTCAGGCCCTGGGACCCAGCCTCAGGAATTCCACCTCAAAGAGCCGATCCTGCCGCCAGGATGGAGCCCGCTCCTCAGCCGGGCCTTCAAGGCCGCCCCGCGCCCCGCGCCCCGCGCCCCGCGCCCCCTCCTGGGCCCCGCCCACCTGCAGCCCGTAGTCGCGCGCCGCCTCCCACACGAACTTCTTGCTGACGCCGCCGGCGCCCACCAGCAGCAGCCGCTTCCCCTCCATGAGGCCGCGCGCCGAGCGCCGCAGCATCGTCTCCACCAGCGGCGCGGCCGCCGCCTCCTCGGCCGCCGGCCCCGGGCGCGGCGCGGCCCACAGCCCCTCGAGCGCGCCGCACGCCTCCAGGCACAGGCCGCCGTTCAGCTCCAGCGCCACGGGGGTCAGCGCGCGGCCGGCCGCCGTCAGCGCGAAGTCCACGCCTGGCCGGGGGGCGCGGGGCCAGCGCGGGCCGCCCCCCCTGCCGGCCCGGGGCGCGCTCGAGGGGCTGTGGGCCGCGCCGCGCCCGGGGCCGGCGGC
>JAKSZT010053990.1:6880449-6925434 GCA_026826555.1 Tolypeutes matacus | reverse complement strand
CCTGGCCCCGCCCCGACCTCGGCCTCCACTCACCGAGGAAGTCGGTGCGGGCCCGGCGCCCGCCGCGCTGCTCGGCGCTCAGGCCGGCCTCCAGGGCCAGCACCGCGGCCAGCGCGGCCTCGGCCGCCGCCTTGACGCGCCGCCGCACGTCCGCAGCCTGCGCCGCCTCGCCCAGGCCGCACTGGGCCAGCGCCGCCTCCAGCGTCCGCGGCAGACAGCTCTGGTGCCGCAGCGGCCGGTCCCCGCGGCCCACGCCGCACACCACCTGGGCAGGCCGCGGCTCAGGGGCGCCGGCGTCGGGGGCCCGCCCCGGGTGCTCCCGCCTCCCCCAGCGCCCACAGCCGGGCCAGGCCCCTCATTGGAGAAGCCCCGTTCTCCGGTGTGACTCCAGCTGCGCAAGCCACCCTCCCTGGCTGGTTCCCAGGCCCCACTGGGGATCCAACCCAGACTTCCAGGCCCAGCTGGGACCCCTGCACTCTGAGGGCTTCTAGTTCCTACTGCCCTCTGGCTCTGTGCCTCCCAGGGGTGCCCCAGCCCCAGCATCTCCCCTGGAAGCCTCTGCTAGGCTCCAGGGGAGCTTCTAGGGTGGCAAAGTCCCGGGGTTGGTCCCCAAACCTTCTTGGGGTCCCCTGCTGGGAGGACCCTCCTAAAGGGTTCCGGGCACTAGAGGTTTGTCAGGGTTGCTGGGACTCCCTCCCCTGAGGCAAGAGCTCCCTGGGAAGAGGGTTCCTCCCTGGCCCTGGTTCCCAGGATGAGCCTGAGCACAGAGACAGGGGCTCCTGGTGAGGGAGGGGTGCACACACGATTGGAGGAGAGGATCCAGGAGCCCCACCCCCACCCCCAGAGGCAACCAGGACCCCCCTGAAGTTTAGTCTCCTTTCTCTGCCCAGAGACCACCCGGGGGTCCTTGTCAGTTGAGTGGGGCTGGGCTGGAGTACGGGTGGGCAGGACCTGGACGGACAAGGGGACAAGGATTTGCTCTCACCTTGCTCAGCAGGGGCCGGTCACCCTGTGTGCGACACACCACGGCACAGATCCGCACAGCCAGCTCGGGGCCGGGCGGGGGACTACCTGGGGAAAGACAGTGAGGCCGGAACTCAGCGCCGGAGCCAGGAGGCCGAGCCCGGTTCCCACCCCTGGGCGGCCCGAGAGGCTCTCACCTGGGAAGGGCAGCCGGGCAGGTGGGCAAACCGCCTCCACCAGGACGCTCTCCTCCTCCTCCAGCTTCTCTAGCAATGCCAGCACAGTGTCCACCACTGCACCCAGCTCTGCCCGTGGGTGCAGGCGCCAGGCCTGCCGCCCCCGCCAGCGCCAACCACTGAGCTTCACGGCCACCTGGGCAGCCAGAAGGGGAAAGGGGCCATCTCAGCACCACCCCATGTACTTGCAGGGTAGGGTGCTCAGACCATAGGAGCCGAGGGGTTAACTGAGGTAGGATGGCAGGGGGTTGTCACAGTGAGCAGCAGGGCTGAAAGTCGGGACGCCTTCCCAGCAAGACGTGGTACCCGGCCACCGGGGCCACCCTCCTTCATTTGTCCAGGCCTCGGGGATGGGGTCCTGTTACCTGCAGGGTGTCCCCCAGGCCCTCAGAGTGCAGGAAGGCCCCTACTTCCTCCGTCACCAGTGCCTCCTGGCCCTCTTTGCCACTCAGCTCCACCAGCCGCAGCCCTGGGCTGACCTCCTCTCCCCGCAACAGCGCTGGCGGCTTATAGGTGAAAGCCAGGGTAGCTGGCACGGCCACGCCACCCTGCTGGGCCAGCAACCGCCTGGTCAGCAGCCGGTCCTCCAGCAGCCGGGCCAGCTCGGCCGAGGCTCCTGTGGGGCAGGCCAGATCGCGGGCCAGCTCAGCTGCCTCCCGACCCCTGCCGGGCCCCGGCCCCAGGCCTGCCAGGAAGTAGGTGGCACGACGAGGGGGCACGAAGTCGTCCAGGAATGTCAGGCCCCCAGGGTGGAAGCTCACGGCCTTGGAGACCAGCAGGGCGGCCTCACCCGGATGCCCAGGGGCTGGCACCTTTGTCAGCCAAGCAGGAGACAGGCACAGGAGCATGTTTCCTGCAGGCAGAGGGAGGCAAGTGGCTGGCCAGGGGAGGCCGAGCACCCCCATGCCCACCTCCTCGCCCCTGGGCTGTGGGGGCAGCTGCTCTCAGAACCCACCCACCCCCACTCAGAGCGCGGCAGTTGTTCCAGGGGAATGCAGGCAGCTGCCAGCAGCAGCGGGTATTTTGGGATGTGGCCGGGCCAGGGCAGGGCTGCCCTTTCTGTGGGAGGGGGTGGGGAACTTGGGCACACACTCACCGGGGCTCTGGATCCCACCCTCCAGCAGCACGGACAGAAAGGTGCTGGGGGATCCCAGAACGCACAGGGTCACCTCGGCCCCAGGGCAGCCTTGGGGGAAGAGAACGGCCCAGCTCACCGGGGGGCTCCCCTGGCTGTTTCTCTGCGCATCTTCCCCCACCTCCACACCCCTGCCCTCGCCCTGGGATCCCAGGTCCCAGGATACTGAGAAGAAGCTGGAGAGGGGAGGGGGAGCTGCTTGCCCTTCCCCACCCCCTGAGGCCAGCTCCTTTCTCCCTGCACCTGCTCTGGAAGGCGCTGGAGGCTGGGTGACAGGAGTCCTGAGTCCTAGCCTCAGCTCTGCCACTGACTTTGTGCAACCTGGAAGGCGGCACTGCCCCTCCCAGGCTGTGTAATGGCACCAGGAGTGAGCCTCATGGATTCTAACCGTGAAACCTCTGTCCAAGCAAAACCACTTGTGGCCACTTGATACATCAGACAGATAAGGCCGGGGGTGGGTGGGAGTGGCAGACCCTTCAAAGGAAGCCTCGCCTCCACAGGCCAGGGTTGGCAGAGGCCAGGGTCTGGAGCTCCCCGGGGGGCAGGGGCAGGGGGCTCGAGCTCTGACTTTTTTTACTGGTGCAGGTACCCTTGAAACCAGGCCTGCCTGCCTGGGGCCGAGGGAGCCAGAGCGTGGGAGAAGGGGCCACCCTGGGCAGATAGGCAGGTACCCCTTTCCCCCCAGGGATGAGACGCAGGCTGGGCTGAGGCCCCACCCCCCACCCCCACGGGCAGCCCCCTGCGTGGAGCACCTGTGCGGGGCACCTGGCTGCGGTCCTGGGTCTCCGGGAGGCCAGCGTGCTGCAGACAGCTCTGCAGGAGGCTGTAGTAATAGGAAGTCCAGGCCCGGGCCTCGGCCCCCTCGGGGGAACCCTTGCAGTCCAGGCCCACATCCTGGTGCCAGGAGCCTGGGAAGCAGCCCGTGGGTGGGAGGCCAGAGCCCCCTCCCCACGGGCCCTGCTCTTCCTCCAGGTCCTTGGAGCCCAGGGGGCAGTCCCACTCGGGACCCAGCAGATCCAGGGAGAGCTGGGAGGGGGACAGAAGTGGTGGGTCTTGGGTAGAGCAGGCAAGGGGGCACCTCAAATCACCCAAGGCCGATGCCCCACCTGTCAGCCCTGGGTCATGTTTGGGGCAGACACTCCATGGAACCAGGAGAGGATGGAGCTGGGCTGAGGGACCCAGGCTCGTCACGGGCATCGTGTCGGGGAGTGCTTTGCAAACTGTTAGGGACCGGCTCCCTGGGGTGGGGTGGGGAGCAGTGTCTGCTGGCCTGACCACTGGGTCCTTCCACCCCATGCCGGGCTCTGCCCTGGCTTGGTTCACAAGGGCAGAGCTTTTTGTTTTGTTCATCGAGGTAGCCCCAGCACCTCAAACAGAGCCTGGCATACAGTAGCTGCTCAATAAATGTTGGTTGCATGAAGACGATGATGTACGGACCACTAACTCATTTCTCTCTGGGTTTCTGTGGTCCCTCTACCAGCATGAGAGTTCTGAAACCTATTAAGTAGATGAATCTGTTTCATTGTCACCCCCCAGTAGGCCTTGAGGACCTACTGCGCACCCAGCCCGGTGCCAGGTTTTGGGAGGACACAGACTGGTGCCCTTTTCCCCAGATGGTTTGAGTCAGGGATTTACTTCCTTGGGATGAAATCTTACACCCCTGCCCATCTCAGAGACCTGGGCCAGCCATGCCCTGGCTGACTCCCACAGGGCCCCTGGGAAGCTCAGTGGGAACACAGGTGGGGACACTTATGCCTTGCAGTCCCTGGGCCTGGAGTGGGAGGCCTGGCAGCTGAGCCTGGCTCCAAAGGACAGGCTGGGCCACCTTGGGCACACTGCAAGGCCCCTCTAGGTCTTGTGGGTGGCTGGAGCCTGCTCTGCCCCAACCCGGGGGTACTGACGAGGCTTGGACTCGAGAAAACCTCCTTGGTCACTGGGAGACAGTGTGCTGTGGCTGTGGCTGGGTGTGCCGTGGCTGTGGCCGGGACAGCAGAGGTTGGGTCTCACACCTGGGCTTGAACCCCAGCTTGCCAGGGTCAAACGTGGGCCCTCCGAGCCTTCACCTAGCAGGTGGGCTCCCCGAGGGCCTGGACTTGGGGGTCTCTGCACATAGCAGGTGCTCAATGAATATTGGCTGAATGAATGAATGTCATGGGCTGAGGAGGGAGATGCTTCTCCCACAGGGTGGAGAGTCCAGGGGATACAGGGAGCTGGTTATGGGTGCAAGTTGCCTGCACACGGCAGCCCCCAGGGTTAGGCTGCCCTCGGGACCCTCCCTCTGTCCAGGGACTTGGGCCTTTTGGGGGAGGGGACTCACCATCTTGCAGGTGGAGAGGCTGAGAGACTGATGGCACAGACAGAGGGACAGAGAAGCAAAGGAGGTAGTCAGGGCAGCTGGGTCCCTAATCCCTACCCCCTCAGCCCCTAAGACTTTGGTGCTGGAGACGTGGCCGCCACCGTGCCTCTGCCCTGTCCCTGCCGGGCTGCCGCCAGGTTTCTGAGGCGGCCCCCCACCCCCACCCCAAGGAGGCAGAGCCTTTCTGCCCCCAGCACCCCGGCGCCCATGATCCCGGGTGCCGCAGGGGCAGCTTCTGCTCAGCCCCTCCAGCGAGGGCGCCGGGGCTCCCATGGGCGGGGGAGTGGGCTGGAGGGTCCCCGTCCCCGCGGCCCCTGCCCGGCAGCCCCCCTCCCTGGCTCGCCCGGGGTGGGCAGGAGCCGGGGTACCTGGCGGGCGGCAGCGGCTCGGCGGGGCTCGGCGCGCGGACAGCGGCGCGGGCAGGGCGGGCGGCGGCGGCACCGAGCGGGGCCGGGGCGGCGCCGTCTTTTATAGAAGCGTCCGGGCCCCGCTTGGCGTCGGGCGGGGCCGTGGGCGGAGGGCAGCGCCGACAGACGGACCGACCCACGCGCCCGCCGCCGGGACCGCGCCTGCCCCTCCCTCCAAACCATACTCCACCAATCCCCGGGCCTGGGGCGCCGGGGCGGGGAGGGGGCAGCTTCAGGCACCCGGGCAGAGTGAGACGGAGGGACAGGTGCAAATGGAGAGGGTCACAGACAGGGGCAGGGACACACACAGTCCCGTGATGGAGGAAGGCGATGGAGGGATGGCAAGGGGAGAGGAGGAGGGCGGGGAGCAGCGGGAGGGGAGGGGGGGGGGGGTGGAGGTGGCGGCGGCTGGTACTGGGGGTGCCCCTGGGGGGGGGGGGGGCCCGGGAAAGGGGGACGGGCACGCCGTGGGTGCCGAGCCCTGCCCTGGGAAGGAGTCCTGGGCCCCCCAGCATCCCCTGCACTGCAGCTGTCCATCCTCCTGGGCCACCATCCCTTACGTCTGTGGGGTCCCTCCACACTCCCCCTGCCCTCGCTGCCCAAGTGGGGGGTCCTCAGTTAAGAGGCCTACGTGAGGGCAGGCCCAGGTCCCACGGATGCCCTCTGCCTTGCAGGGGGGTTGGGAGGGGAGGGTGTGGCCAGGTCCCCATGGGTCACAGTGGGGCTGAGCGCAAGGGGGTGTCTGCGAGAGCAACCCGCAGGCCAGAGGCACACCTGCAGCTGCACCCCAGTCCCCACCAAGGCACAGAGCCACGCCCAGGTGCACACACCCAGGGCTGGCTGAGGGCCACAGACTAGCCCAAACACACCCGGGGCCCCATGCGCTCTCCTGGAGTGTGTCCCACAGGCCGGCTTCCAGTCTTAGGCCGTGGGACGTGGCCACCTCCCCTTTTGGGTCAGAGCCTCACTTTCCTCCTGCCTAAAAGGGGGCTGTGGTGAGGATTAGCTCAGGCACCGGGGGGGGGGGGCAGCACCCGGAGGCTATTCCCCTCACACCCCAAACTCGCGCTCTCTCCCTGGCTGTCTCAGGGTTGGAGGAGCCCTTGCTGTCCCCCCTGAGCCTCCTGGTCTCGGGAGAGTACTGAGGGGCTCGCACCCCAGGGGGAGGGGTCATGTTGGGGCCCTTCTGCAACTGTATACGGAGCAGTCTTTGAGCACCGTTCAGAGGGGGCAGTGGCTGATCCAGGGTCACCAGCCCTGCCCATGTTTCCCACACAGCTTTCTAGAGCTTCTCAGGGCCCTCCCAACTCTGGAATGGGGGTGGACATCCCGGGAAGATCTGTTTCCTTGCTGCATGGGTGGCCTGAGAGCCAGAGCAATCCCACCAGTGGGTGGCAGGTGTGTGTGTGTGGGGGGCACAGATGTCACCCAAGAGCATGAGCTAGACCCCAAACAGCTAGGCAGCCCCTGGGGACCTCCGTCTCTGTCTTCTACAGGTGAGGCAAGCTAGACTCAAAGAGGTGGTGTCACCTGCCCAAGGTCACACAGCAGGTGAGAGGCAGAGCAGCCTGGCACCTGGTATGGAGCTGCGAGGAGGTATTTGCTAGGTGGACGCAAGGAGGCTAATCAGGGTGGGGCAACTGCAGCTTAAGTTCAGGGCATACCTGTTGTCCCTTCCAGGACAGCCCCCAAGGTTACCTGAGGCTGAGGTGATCCAGATCAGGGCTGGGTGAGGAGCAGCCCAGCTGGAGCCAGCAGTCATCGCCCTCACACGGAGACTAGTGGAGTACTTTGCAGGGACCCAGGTCTGGCCTCTGAGCATTTGGGACAGGGGGGATTTGGGGTGAATCCTCTGGGGTGGGTGGTAGTGCAGGATGGAGACCGTGGGTTCCCCGCCCCGGTCAAGGCAGGAGTCCATTTGCCCTTCCATTTCTGTGCCTGCCCCCCACCTGACCCCTAGGACAGAAGTCTCTGGGTGCCATCCTAGCTTCGGTGCCCGCAGGCTGAGTGCTCTTGGGCACATGGCTTCCCTTCTCTGAGCCTGTTTCCAGGCAGGTGTGCAGGGAGCCAGGACTGCCAGCAGTCACTGAGTATGGTTGTGCAGGCTGCTCACTGAACAAAGGCACTGGCCGAGAGCTCAGGCCCCACTCTGCTGAGCTGCGCGTCCCGGTGGAGTGCCTGTGCTGGAGTAGGGGGCATCTCTTCCCACTGGCACGGAAGCGCTATGGGGCTGGCCCAGCCCCATGGGGAGGCCCGTGAGAGGTGTGTATGAACACATTACCCCCTGACCCTTTGGCTCAGGGTCCCTGCGGAGATGGCTCATAATGAGACCTACAGAAGAGCTGCCCGCAAATGTTTCTCCCCAGGCCCCTGCAGAGGTGCTCTGTCGGAGACCACCTGTGACCTGCCGCCCCCGGGCCCCTCCCAGCTGCATGGCAGATGCCTGGGCCCAGGGCTGAGGCTGCCACATTGCTGCTGCCCACTGTGCAGGAGAGGAGACAGGGCACTTGCGGGCAGACTCTGGGGGCGCCTTCCCCCCACCCTACCTGCTACAGTGCCTGTGACTCCAGCACTAGACTTCCCTCTCTGAGGTCAAGGCCTCGCCTCTAGAAGGCACGGGCGATCCAGCTGTGATCTTGGGCTGGTGCTCATTCCCTGAGCTCCATTTCGGGTGCAGTGGTGGGGTCATCTGAGAAGGGTTTTGTGAACTGCAGGTAAGGGTCTTATTAAACTGCAGGTATCCCAGTGGATGGGGAGAAGGGAGTTTCCGGAGCTCCCTGTAACTCCCGAAGCCCCAACAGCTGTCCCACACTCAGAGGGGCCCAGGCAGGGACAGGGCTGGGGTTGGGAGCAGGAGGGGGACAGCCCCAGCCAGCAGGCCCAGGCAGGTGCCCAGAGGGGGAGGCTGTTTGTGGCTGCCAGCAATGAGGGTCTGCCACTGGCAGCAAGGCCTTGGGCAGGTGCCCTCCCCTCCAGGGCCTCAGTTTCCCCCAGGGCTGGATCTCAGCAGATTCAGGTTGGAACCCTCTGTGATTCCCTCCTCCTGGCTGTAGACTTGTTGAGGGTGGGATGGCTCAGCTCCAGACCCAGGGCCTGGCCTGGCACACGGAGGCACTGCCTGAACACACATGGAATGAATGCACCCCACAGCCTGTGGCCCTGTCACTAGAACATTCTGGATCCCGCACTCCACCTCCCAGAGTCTGACAGGTGGCCATGCCAGTGTTCCAGCACAGCCATTTATGTGTGGGGTTCCTGAGCCCTGTGCACACCCCCCCACACCCCATCTTCTGGCAAGGGCAGGACTCAGGGCACCCGGGAACAGACACTGCAGGGACCCAGGCTGCTGTGGAATCAGCCGTGTTGTCCTGGTAATGGCTCCTGTCGCAGGCACCGCAGGCCCCCTCAGGGGCAATTAGCAAGTGTGGGAGGGGGTTTCCATGGTAGCCGTCCCGAGGGGGTGCAGCCAGGGCTTAGGGAGGGGGCCAGGGCTGGCAGGGCCTTTCTCCTTTGTCCTGGGCACACTGGACCTTTGTTCCCGCCTGACTCCCTTGAGGGGCGGGACGAGGACCCTGGGTGGGGAGGGGGTGGATGTGGATTGGAGCCTCCCCAGCCCTGGGGGCCCTGAACCAGCCTGGATGGAGGAGAAGGGGGGCAGAATAAGGGAATGGGGCCCCATCCTGGGCCCAGCATCCACTTGGGGAGCCCTTCCTCTGTACCTGCCCCCAGGAGGCTGGGCATGGCGGCTCACAGTGGGCGCCCGTGGCTGGTAAACACCTTCCCCAGCAGCCAGCGGGAGGCCACGGCTGTCCCTGGGGAGGGAACCAGGGCGGGAACAGAAGGGGGGGCTGCGTGGATTGGGGGACAGAAGGAGGGAAAGGGCAGCAGGGGATGGGGGCAATTGAGCCAAGTTCTCTCCAAGTGTCTGCTCAGTTAGGCTTTATTGCAGATCTCCCCAGGGGTCCTCTGGGGCCACCCAGCCAGCCTCCCTCACCCTGACTTCTGTGCTTGCGAGGGCCCAGGTACCAGGTCAGCTCCATAGGCTGCTGGTGGGCCTGGATGCCAGCAAGCCTGCCTCCTGTGACCTTCCTTCGTCCTTGTGCCTGATGCTGGGTCAAAGGAATGAATCAGTCCAATGAGTGCGGGGCCGCTCCCCCCCCCACTGCCCCCTTGATGGGAAGGGAGCTGAGGTGAAGCCAAATCCCAACAGTAAAGTGGCATCAGCCTCACAGCCGCTCAGCCTTGGGGGGCACTGAGTTCGTGGTGCCTTCAGAAGCGGGTGTCCAGGAAGGAGGAGGAGCCTCGATGGGACCTGGGGGGCCCCTCGATAGGGGGGCCGCGGGCCCGAGTCAGGAGCCCATGGAAAGTCTTGCCTCGGGTCTGGGGCTTGCGCCGAGGCGGTCTGGGCTCCTCCGGGGGCTGCACCACGATGCGGGGCACCTCGGGGCCCGGCCTGGCGCCTCCCCGCGCCCCTGCCAGCTGCTGGGCCTCAAAGATGGCTTGGGCCCCGGGAAGGCGGGCCTGCGGTCGAGGGGGTGGCCCGGACGCCGTCTTGGGCAGCTGCCCCAGCTGGGCCCTGATCTCCCGCTGCAGGTCCTGCTCGGACAGGGCCACGCTGTGCACCTGTGGGGAGCGGGCGGTGCTGGTTGGTGTGACCGTGCCCGGGCTGGAGGGGCGAGGCAGGAAACCATGAGGTCCCCACGGGGCACGCGGTCCACAACCCCAGGAAGTGGCTGAGGGTGAAGAGTGGGGGGAGCCACAGAAAGCCACTGGAGGCCTGGGGTTTGCATGTTCTCTGCAGCTCGGGGGACAGGATCTGAGCTCCCAGCCTCAGTTCTCACGTTGGCTTCCAGCTGTGGGACTCAGGTCCCCTGCTGTGCGGCAGGGGCTGGGGACACCCACCTGGGACATGAACACCTCCTCCTGCAGCTGGGTGGGGGGGATGGCTCGAAGGGCGCCGAGCGTCTCCAGGAGCCCCGGGCAGGCCAGGCGCTGTTCTGCGGTGCCCAGTGCCAGGCGCACCAGCGTCAGCCCCACCCGAAACAGCACCTTCGCGCCTGCGGTGGGGGAGGGGTGTCACTCAGCGCGGGCCCGGCCCCCCCCACCCCGCA
Organism: Tolypeutes matacus; assembly: GCA_026826555.1. NCBI lineage: Eukaryota > Metazoa > Chordata > Mammalia > Cingulata > Chlamyphoridae > Tolypeutes > Tolypeutes matacus. Next base: position 6,915,226 of record JAKSZT010053990.1, on the reverse strand, counting down.
GCCAGCCTGACTCGCCACCACCTGCAGCTCTGCACCCCTCAACTTGGGCCAGGAGTGACTGAGGGAAGGACTGCAATTTGAGGAGCACAGGCCTCTGTGCTGGCTGAGGGCCTCGTGCCCAGTCTTCTCTCTTTGGGCCTCAGTTTCCCTGCCTCTAAAAGGAAAGGCCGGGGTGGGTGCCCTTTAGCCTTTCCAGCTCAGATCTGTGACCCTTTGACTCCAGGCAGATTCTAGAAAGAGCTCCTTCCCTCTGGACCAAGGCCCCGCCCTTGGAGCCTCAGAATTCCTTCCTGGCAGCCTCAAATCTGCTGGGAAGAGCCACCAGGGGGTCAGCAAAGCCTAAAGACAACTGTGACTAGTGACGGGGCAGTCGTGACAGTCACAGTCGTTGTTGAAGGGCGCCCTGGCAGTGCTTGGCCCTGCCCCTCCTTACTCCTCCCACCCTGGGAGGGGGCGGGGATCAGCTCAGCCCCACCCTCGAGGTCTGAGGCTGGCCTGGATGTGACCTGTAGATAGGGACTGGGACAGAGCCCTAAGGCAGTCAGCCGTCCCCTCCCAGTGGGGAAGCCCTGGAGCAGGTGCCCAATAAACGCACCTGTGGATTTCTACCATTCCTGAGGTGCACGGCCTCCCATCCCGGGAAGAACAGGAGGAGGTTTCTGTGTGGGGAGGTCACTGATGGGAGGTGCCGGGGCAGACCCCCAAAGGCCCTGGGAGTCCAGCCCAGTTCTGCCTGGCTCCTCGCCCCCTTCTTGGCCTGGGCCCCAGCGTTCACCTCTCCCCACGCCCCCTCCTCCATCACCTGTCGCCTGGACCCTGCAGTCTGCTCCCCACCTCGCCTCCCCACTGCAAACGTGCATCCTCCATAGAACTCCCAGAAGCATCTTTTAAAAGAGCAGTTAGTTGCCTCCTGCCACTCCCCAACACTGCCTAGTGCCTCCCCACGTTTCGTCTTCTTCCTGGCACTTTAAAGCAATCTATCAGTATCTTGTTAATGTGGTTATGTCACCACCAGTCCCCAGCCCCGTGGAATGTGGGTCTCACTTGCAGGCAGCCCCAGTTTCCAGGGCAGCACCAAAGAGCACCCAGCAAACGGCCGTGGGAAAATGCCGCCTAGTCTGGGTGCCCACAGCCTCGCCCCAGCACTGAGCTGCCAGTGTCTCCAGCCTTTGCATGTGCTCTCAGCTAGGGACGCCCCTTCCCCAGCTCCTGCCCATCTGCCTCCCTGGAAGCCTCCCCTGGCGCCAGCCTCCATCCTCACAGGACTCAGTTCACTGCCCATGGGCCCTCCTGGCCCCTACTGGGCGCTCCTTGAGGGCAGGGCCTGGGCCTCGAGCCAGACCCCGGGCCCTGCACAGAGGGCGGCCAGCGAACAAATGCCACGGCCATCACCGTCGTCTCATCCCAGCCGGCCCCGTGAGCAGCCCCGCTAAGCCCCCCGGGCTGCGTGCTCCCCAAGGCTGCGGCCCCGCCCCCCCCCCCGGGCGCCCCACTCACCCTCACTGAGGAAGGCGTCCCAAATGCGCAGCACCGTGGGAAAGGGCAGGGAGCGGGCGAAGAGGCACAGGAACCACTCGGGCAGGTAGAGCAGGGGTCCGACGCCCACCTGCTGCAGGTGCTTGTGCACACGCGGGACCAGCCGCCGCAGCAGCGCCGTGAACACCTCGGCGTCCAGCCGCACGGCCTCCTGCGGTCACGTCCATCAGCTCGGGCCGCCGGGCATCCCCTCTTCCAAACCCCAGGCCCCAGCCCGCCTCCCCCCGACCCCGTGCCAGCCTCCCAGCCCCCGGCCCAGCCCGCAGTGCCCCCAACCCAGCCTCTCACCATGTGGGGCCCATAGTAGCCCGGGAGGTAGACCTCGCAGATCTGCACCAGGCACCAAAAGGCCTCCTGGGGGGAGGGGGGGCACAGGCCCCTGAGTACACCTCACGGAGGGGAGGGCAGGACAGGACTGAGGGGCGCAGGGGCCTGGACCCAGGGTCGCTCCTACCCTGGCAGTGCCTGGGAGGTTCTTCCCAAAAGCCTCTCCCCTGGGCTCAACTCAAGGCCTGGTGGCAGGTTTACGGGGCTGGGAGTCACATGGCTTGGGGTGGTAAATTCGAGGGTCCCCAAGTTCAAGTCCTGAGTTCCAGGTTCATTAGGCCCAGGGTCAGGTCCCAGGGTTCAAAATCAGGAGTCGTGAGATCAAAGTGATAAAGTCGAGTCCCATTTGAGTCCTGAAGTCAAGGTCATCGGGGTTGAATGTCACTGAAGGTGGCAGTCACGAGACCCTGGGTCACTGAGACAGGGTCTGGGAGTCAATGATCACCCATCCCTGAGGTCAGAGTCCCTGGAGTCGGGGGTCATGGGCCCAGAGCTCAGGATCATGGGGGGTCTGGGTCATTGGAGGTCGGGGCATCAGTCTCAGGTCCCTGGAACAGGGTCAAGGTCACTCACCTCTGGGGGCAGGTGCATGAGCAGCACGGCAGCCACAGGGCCTTGGGCCTGGCAGTAGCCCTGTTCTGGCCGATACAGGGTGTAGGCCTTGAGAACCTGCTGGAGCCCCTGCTGCCTGTGCCAGGAGACCCCGTTAGGGACCAGTCCCCCAGGTGTCCCTGGCCCACCCTCCAGTGGCCTCCATCCAGGCCTCAGCCTCCCTGAGCCTTGCTGGCTCCCCTGAGATGCAAGGGTGAGAAGCTGGGCCGGGCGGCTGAGGGACTGGGGTCCCTGGGCATCGCTGGCCTCGTACCCGTGACCTTGGGGTGACACAAACATCTCGTGCAGGGGAAACTGGCGGTGCAGGTCCCTGCCAATGGTCTCCATCCACTGTGGGTCTCCGGGGGCCGAGGCCAGTTCCTGTCCGAGGGGGGGCGCCGGGCAGGAGGGTGGGTGTGAGGGCTTGGAGTGGCAAGGGGCTCTGGGAAGGGGAGGCAGGAGCCCTGCCCACTCCCTCACCTGATAGGTGCCAGGGCTGTTCTCCTGACACACGTGGGCCCCGCACAGCAGGGGCCAGCACCGGGCACGCAGGGCTGAGGGGATACCTTTCCGACACTGCATCTTCACCTGTGGGCGAGGCCGAGGGCTCCATCAGGCCGGCCTCACTGGCCTCGCCTGCTCCCGTGGGCCGGCCCCCAGCACGGTGCATCCTGGGGCAGGGGGCCACTTTGGGGGGCAGGGAGCAGAGGCAGCACCTGCTGGGACTCAGGATGGGGAGCTTTAGCCAGGGGCTGGCTCAAGGCCGAGGGGAACAGACCACCTTCCCCCTCACCTTCTTGTACCGCCGTGACATGGTTTTCTCCCAGTGTGAGGTCATCTCCACCCACTTCATCTCCCGCTGGCGGATGAGGTCTGCAGGGGGCTGACCCGGACTGGGGACACATGCACAGGTTACCTAGGGTCCACCCCTGCCACCCTCCACGCTCCCCACGTGAGCCCAGCTCCTGCTCCTGCTGATGACCTGTGACCGGGAGTCGGTAATGGTTGTCATGGGGACGGGAAAGGATGTGGCTCTGATGTGGGCGGAAGCAGGAGAGACTGAGGGGTGTGCGGGTGTGCACTGGGGGAGGGGCTGGCTGGCTATTCCCCTGTCCCCCAGGACAGGGACACAGACAACTCAGAAGGGAAGCTGGTTGGTCAGCGCCCTGGGCTGGCAGCCAGGGGTCCTGAGTTTGAATCTGGTTCTGTCTCTGATTTGCTGTGTGACTTCGGTCAAATTCCTACCGTCTCTGTTTTCCTGTCTGCCCGTTTGGGGAGGGGGGGAGGTGTTGTGGGTTCTATAGTTTGGATCAAAGATTCCTGGACCAGAGACTAAAAGGGGAAGGATATTTAGCCCCAAGGGTGGGTGCAAAACCCTTGGAGGTTTGGGAGTACAAGAGATGCACAGGAACACGCCCCCACCCCCCAGGCACACACACCAGCCTTTCCCACCTGAGAGTTCCGCCTGAAGGAGTAAAGAGAGGTGATAGGCTCAGAGTCCGGCTCAGTCCCTACGGCCAGACCCTCCCAGGACCCGTGAAGGCCTTACTCCCGAATGCAGCCCCCACTCCCATCCTCAGTCCCCGCATCCCCACCGCACCCCACTTACCCTGGCTCCACTGAGCTGCCCCCAATGAAGCCATAGCGGTCAGCCTGGCGATACGGGCCGGGCCCGCTCAGCTCAGAGTCGGACCCCAAAGAGCTGGAGTCATCCTGCTGCTCGGAGGGCTGCACCAGGTCCTGCCCCAGGGCCTGGGCCATGGCGCCCCCGGACCCCAGATGCTACAGGCCGCGGCTGCGAGACTTGGGGAGAGCCGGCCTAAGGGGCGGCTCCTGGTCAGCCTGGGGCCCCGGGCTCCCGTCCAGGCAGTTCCCAGCCCCAGGGCCAGAACGAGGGCTTCAGGGTATGTCCCCAGGGCCCTGACAGCCCCTCTCTTTTTGAGGTGGGGGGAGGCCCTGAAGTGGCAGAGAGACCGGACCTCTGTATGGAGCGGGAGCCGCAGCCCCAGGCCCAGCCCCTCCCCGGGCAGCCCAGCTCACCTCCTCGCTGCACCTGACGGCCTCCTCTCACTTCCTCCTCGGCCCCAGCTACAGCAAGCGGCTGGGGCCCCTCCCAGGGTGGGGGGGTGTCCCCCCTTCCTCTCTGAGGCTCTTCCTGCCAGCCCAGTGCCCCTGAGCGCGGGGCTCCTCCCGCCCTCCCTGCGGGCAGGCTGGGGCTCCTGGGGGCGTGCTGGGCGGCTGCCCCCGGCTTTGGGGTCACTGGCACGGGAAACGCCCAGGGCAGCGCGCCCGCGGGAACTGCGGCTGGCTTTAGGTGGGCTCTTTGCGCAGGACCCCTCTTAACAGGCCGCGGGCCGCACGGTCGTGCTGCTCGCGAGGTAACTGCGGGGCTCATCTCGCGCCCACCGCAGGCCGGGAGGCCCAGCGCCTTGCTGCCTCAGTTTCCTTGTGTGCGCTTGGGGGATCGAACGTGCGGTGTGTCAGGGGCCGGAGCGGGCTGGGGTTCCACGCGCTGGTTCAAGCTCTCGTACCACCCTCCACCCAGGAGGAGGGAGGGGAAGGGCCCACCAAGCTTTCAAAGCGGAAAACAACTTCCGCGGCCCTTCCGGCCCCTCAGCCTCGGCGCCCGGGCGGGGCGAGTCCCCCAGGGGGCGGGAGCAGGCCTGGCCCCGCCCCCTCCCGCCCCGGCAAGCCCCGCCCCGCCCCCCGAGGCCCCGCCCCCTCCCGCCCCCGAACGCCCTGGCAAGCCCCGCCCCGCCGCCCGAGGCCCCGCCCCCGGGCCGGCGCGGCCCCTGCACCTCCCGTCCAGCGGCGGCGCTAGAGCGCGTGGGCAGGGGCGGCGGGGGGCGGGCCGGGGGCGGGCCGGGGCGGGCCGCGCGGCGCGGAAGGGGAGCCAGGCCGGAAGGCGGCGGCGGGAGGGCGGGAGGCAGGCGCGGGCCCGGAGCTGCAGGGCCGGAGCGGCGGCGCGGCCATGGCCGACAGCGAGAAGCTCAACCTGGACTCTATCATCGGGCGCCTGCTGGAAGGTTAGCCGAGGCCGGCGACGGCCGCGCCCGCCGCGCCTGGCCCCCTGCCCGGAAGTGGCGCGCGGGCCGCCCTGCCCCTCCCGGGCCAGCTCAGGCAGGGCGGGGACGGGCCGCGAGGTCCCGCGGGCGCCCGGAGGGGTCCGGGGCCCGCCCGAGCACACGGAGCGGCCCCTGTCCCGGGGGCGCGGGGCTGGCCTGGAGCAGCCCAGCCCGGGGAAGGGGGTTCTGCGCTGCTGGGTTTTGGGTGGGGGGACCTTGAGGAGAGTTGGGTCCTGTGTTGGGGGCGTGAGGCAGGTCCTGGGAGGCACAGCGGCAAGAGCTAGCCCCGGTCGAGGAGACGTCCCGGGAGACCCAGACGCCCCCAGAGGTGCCCGTGGGGCTGCCCGTCACGCCGCAGCCCTGCTCCCGAGGCCAGGGTCCTGACGCCCCTCTCCACCCCCCAGTTCAGGGCTCGCGGCCCGGAAAGAACGTACAGCTGACAGAGAATGAGATCCGTGGTCTGTGCCTCAAATCCCGGGAGATTTTCCTGAGCCAGCCCATTCTTCTGGAGCTGGAGGCGCCTCTCAAGATCTGCGGTGAGCTCCCTGCCCCCCCACCCCGGGCTTCCTGAAAGTGGCATTGGCCCCCAAAGTTCCCGGATTCCTCCTCCCTCGAAGTCAGTCCAGGCCCTGCACCTGGTGCTGACCTGATTCCCTGGGTCCCAGGTGACATCCACGGTCAGTACTACGACCTCCTGCGCCTGTTTGAATACGGCGGCTTCCCACCGGAGAGCAACTACCTTTTCCTGGGGGACTACGTGGACCGGGGCAAGCAGTCATTGGAAACCATCTGCCTGTTGCTGGCCTATAAGATCAAGTACCCCGAGAACTTCTTCCTGCTCCGTGGGAACCACGAGTGTGCCAGCATCAACCGCATCTATGGCTTCTACGATGAGTGTGAGTGATCCAGGGGTCTGGCGGCTGCCCAGCTCTGGCAGTGCTCTCCCCTCTGTTCAGTGGGACCCTGCTATTGGTCTGGGGTCGACCTGATCAGTGTCTGGCAGGTGCCTGCTAACTTGAGCTTGCAGGACCCCCTGCCCCGCCCTCCTGGCATGGGGCCTAGCACCGGGGAGGGTTTGGTGAATGGACGCTGACTAGAGGGCAGCCCGCGTTCTTAATGCTTTGCCCCAAGATCCTGCCTGGTGACAACCCCACCCCTAGGACATCTATCACTTAAGCACTTAGGGTACCAATCTGGGCTGGGATCCATGGACAAGCTGAGACAAGCCAGATAAGCCAGATGAGGTCTCGGCCTGGCCCTGCTCATGGGGTGACGGGGATGTGCTAACCCTGGGGTCCCAGACAGAACTCTGGGGTGCCTGTGGGCTGAGCCGCTTTCACCTCTATCCTGGAAGGTGGCAGGCAGAGGAGTGTGGGGGGGAGGGGAGGGTGAGCCCTGGAGGCCCAGAGACCCAGACTGATGGGGGACGGGCAGCCTTCTCACTGGCTGGCATCTCCCGTCCCTGGACAGGCAAAAGACGCTACAACATTAAACTGTGGAAAACCTTCACTGACTGTTTCAACTGCCTGCCTATAGCGGCCATAGTGGATGAGAAGATCTTCTGCTGTCACGGAGGTGAGGGGGTCTCTGGGGCCCTGGGTGCCTCCTTGATACCTGGTGCTGTGCCAGGAGAACTCGTGGGAAGCAAATGCCCCAGCCACGTCCCCAGGGGCCTTGGAATGAAGTTCAGTTGGCTGTCTTGGGGCTTGGCTTAGCTTCCACTTCTTCAGGAAGCTTCCATGCCATACCCCTGCTATGAGGCTGCCCTTTCCCCTTATATTCGGCCTCCTGCATTTAAGGAACTTAGCTCCTTTCTCCTGAGCTCTGCCCTCCTTGAGGGCAGGGGCTTCTCTGGGCTGGCTTCCCCCTGTGCTCGGGGCCTTGGCCACGCAGAGGGCAGGATGAGGGGCTCTGGTGGCCTGGGCCCCCACAAGTCCAGGAGAGGTGACAGATGGTGGTGGGAAGGGTGAGGCTAAGGCTCCCTGATGGAGGGGGTCCTGGTTTTGAGGTTTGTTTGAGCAGTTGACTCCTCCGCCCCACTCCTGTAGGCCTGTCCCCAGACCTGCAGTCCATGGAGCAGATTCGGCGGATCATGAGGCCCACAGACGTGCCTGACCAGGGCCTGCTGTGCGACCTGCTGTGGTCGGACCCTGACAAGGACGTGCAGGGCTGGGGCGAGAATGACCGCGGCGTCTCCTTTACCTTTGGGGCTGAGGTGGTGGCCAAGTTCCTGCACAAGCATGACTTGGACCTCATCTGCCGGGCACACCAGGTGGGCTGGCTGCTCTGGGGGGCAGGTGGTGGGGTCAGGACAGGGCTGCACCGGCTGGACTGACCGCTCCCATCCTCACCAGGTGGTAGAAGATGGCTACGAGTTCTTTGCCAAGCGGCAGCTGGTGACACTTTTCTCAGCTCCCAACTACTGTGGCGAGTTTGACAATGCAGGCGCCATGATGAGTGTGGACGAGACCCTCATGTGCTCCTTCCAGGTGGGTGTGGGGGAACAAAGGGCCCAGGGCACCCAGGGCTCAGCCTTGGGAGCCTGACCAGCTCTGTCTCTTTTCTAGATCCTCAAGCCCGCCGACAAGAACAAGGGGAAATATGGGCAGTTCAGTGGCCTGAACCCTGGGGGCCGGCCCATCACCCCACCCCGCAACTCCGCCAAAGCCAAGAAGTAGCCTCCGGGCCGCTCCTCCGCCCCAGATGATGGATTGACTGTGCAGAAGTCATGCTGCCACGGGGGGCAGGCCAGCCTCTTGGGCCACCTGTTATGGGGAACACAGAGCCTTGGTATTTTTTTTTTTTTTTAATGAATTAATAGCAGCGTCCGACCCCCCAGGGCTCCTTCCTGCCTGCGCCCATGGTGGCCGCTGGCCGGAGCCTGGGGCTGAGGCTGCAGCTCAGGGCAAAGGGAGGCCAGCTGATGGGTCTCCAGCCTGGCCTGGCCTCAGGGCTGGCAGCCGGGTCCTGGGGCAACCCATCTGGTCTCTTGAATAAAGGTCAAAGCTGGATTCTCGCCATGGCTTCTGTCTCCCTGATCCCAGACGCAAGGCCTGGCAGCCCTTCTGCAGGCCACTCGGTTGGAAGGCACTGGGCACTGGGCCCCAGCCAGGCAACCCCCAGCCACATGGTCAGGCCCACAGGATTCTTCGAATTCTAAGCCAGGGTCAGCGAGTATTAGGAAAGCAAGAACAGTCTGCGCAGATCACAGAAGTGTGTCCCGGGCTGGAGAAAAAGCAGAGGGGCAGTGGCCAGCAGTGCACTGTGGCCTTCTCATGGGCTTGGTCCTCACCTCACTGGGGGAAGGTTGGGGGACGAGGACCCAGCCCAGTCACACTCAGTGGGGAGAGCGCTCAGGAGCTGACCAGGCACAGCCGGGAGAGGGACAAACAGCCTGGAGCTGGGGCCCCCTTGACCACCCACTGCCTGGGCCTGCAGGGAGCGCTAGGGCCTCCTCTAATCCAGGGCCGCTGGACACAGGCTTCAGGTTCCCTGCTCAGCCTTCGCCCTCACTGTCTTCAGCCAGCACGGGGCTGGGGCCCTGGGGGGAGTGTACCGGGGCCAGGATGGAGCCAAAGAACAGTGAGCGGAACTGGAATGAGAACAGAGAGAGGAGTGAATTCTGGAGACTGTTTCCTTCCTTCTCTCCTCCTGTCCCTCCTCCCCTCCTGTCCCTCCACCCCCCTGCCCCTACCTTCTTCGGTGGAGGAGTCCCAGGCACTGAACTGGGCTCGGCTTCATCTTCCTCTTCTGAGTGGGGGCCAGGTGAAAGCGAGATGGGGGGCAGAGCCCGCGAGCCCTCATTGCCCCCCGTGGTTTCCATGGCGATCATGTAAGAGTCAATGTCATCGTTGGCAAAGTCATCCAGGTGGGGTGTGCTGCAGGCAGAGGTGGTTTGAGTGTGGGAGCCGGGAGCAGGGAGAAGAGGAGGCAGAGACAAGACCCTGCCTGGGAAGGCTGGGGTGGTGGCAGCCTCCTGGGCTATAGCGATCTGATGGTTTTATTACTTCCTGGTTTGCTTGGAGGAGAGAGAACAGGAGCTAAGTGATAGCTTCCTTGAATCTGGCACTAGAATCTGCTTGCTCAGAGTTCTGGTAGGAGCCTGAGAAGAGGCAGCCTGGGGGCCAGTTTAGCCTGGCTGGGGAGGGGGGCAGTTCCTTCAAGCCTGGCCACAGGGGCCCAAGCCCCCCCCCCCAGGGGACAGGAGCTGGAGTGCGCTGGGGCCTAGGGACAGGCTGGGCCCGGGGCCAGGCCGACTTCCTCTGCTTAAACTACACTGGGCCCAGCCTCCCCAACCCACCTGCCGTTCCAGCCACCTGCTTCCCCACCCCAGGCAGCCCCCTGCCTCAGCCTGGGAGGAGACTCAGAGGGGGAGGTCTCAGCCAAAGAAGGAAGCCGGCAGGGCCCTGGGGACGCCCCCCCCCCGGGTGGGAGGGGTCTCTGAGCACAGCTGAGCTCAGGCTGAGCCTGCAGGGCTGGAAGCCATGAGCAGGAATAGCCAGGGCCTGACAGGAAGTGGGGGAGGGTGCAGTGCTGGGAGCAGCAGGCTCAGGCCAGGGTGCAGGGATGGGCAGTGGGAGGAGTGGGCCAGGGGGCACTCTCACCTGTGAGCCTGGAGCTGGGGCACTGGCAGGCGGCGCCCCGGGGAGCCCAGGGCCTGGGAGGGCACATCCACCTCGGAAAGCGTGGCCAAGACGAAGTGGCCGTCAAGCAGGGAGTCCTCAATGGTGAAGATGGCTGGCCTGGGCAAGCGACCAGGCCCCAGGGAAGGTCAGGGCCCTTTGGCTCCTAGCATCCCAGAACCTTCCCCTTCCCTGGCCTGGGGCTGGGAGTTACCTGCCAGGAGCATCAAAGTGAATGCTCAGAGACAAATTTGCTGACTCAGCAAAGCTCAGGAGCCCCTGGGAGAGAAAAGGCAGAGAGAGAGAGAGATGGGGGTGGTGCGGGTGGGGGTAGGGGAGTGGGGGTTGGGGGTGGCAGCAGGATAGCCAGTGGGGGGGGGACAGCTTACCCGGAATTCCTTGAGGCAGAAGGTGATGGCCACTCCTTCTTGGGCCTGCAGCTGCTGGAACTCCTCTTCCCCAATGCTCACCTCAGTCACCATGGCTTTGACCTTGCTGTCTGCAGGGACGGAAACAGGAGGAACGTGGGCCCCGCCCCTCCCCTCTTACACCTCAGCCCTGCTCCCTGTCCCAGGCCATGCCTCTCTGTGGCCCGGTTCCCTCACCTGCCTCCTCCTCCAGGTAGCTGCGCAGGATGACTCTGCGGCCACCGCCAATACCCAGAGTCACTTCAGCCAGTGCAGGGGGGAAGGGCAGAACTGCCTCCCCCAGGACCCTGTGAGGACGGCACAACGTCACAGCCAGCCCAGCAGCCTTGCTCTCCAAGGACTCAAGGCAGGGCAGGTAGACGCACACAGCCGCGTAAGGAGAACCAACTCTGGGCAGGCCTGGTCACACACGGGAAAGAAGGAAAGGGAGTAGGCCTGCACGGGCCCCGCCCCGTCTACAGCTCCCAGGCTCTTGTGGCAGAGAAATTCCCTGCAAGGTGGAAAGGGACAGGTGCAGACATGGGCAGAGCCCAGAAAAGAAAAGCTATTTGCACCAGACAGAACCAGGCAGTCAGTGCCCGACCATGCAGGGGTGGGAGACGGATCTCAAGAGGGCGAGGAAACCACACCCACGCAGTTCCTACATGCCCACGCCGTCCCTATATGCCCACATACCCCACACCATCCCTATACACTGGCCTTCAAAGACAGCATCTGAAGCTCTTTCTATAGGGATACATAGTGATACATGTTTGCAGATGATATAGCACCAGGAACCTGCTCCACAATGAACTGGGGTTGACAGACTTGAGGTTCACCATCCTATACCATCCACTTATGTGTTTGGAATTGTCCATTAAAAAAAAAAAAAAAAAGAAACATTCATGAAAAAAAAGCAAGACCCCAAAGTCCAGGTAGGAGGTAACAGCCTTTCCTCCTCCTCTACCCAAGAGAATCCTGAGCAGTGCCACTTCAACTGAACTCAGGGCAACAGACTCTTAGGACCTAAAGGGACCTTCAAGTTACCATGTCCTAAGGCTACCAAAGAAAACGAAGAGGACTTCAGACCACTTGAACATAAGCAGGGTCCGGCATGAGGTGGGGTGAGGCCCCTCCTCCCTCAGCTGGTCCTTGCCAGGCCCCATCTCCCTGGGGTTCTGACTGCACAGAACAGCCCATCCACCCAGTCGACAGCCAGGCAGCCCCCATCCCCCCCACCCTGTCCCCTGCCTTCACCTGGGGACTCAAGGTCAGAGCCTAGGCAGGTACAGTGAGACTCTGCCAGGAGTAAGAAGAGAGCCTGCCCCACAGTGGGGCTACCCCAGAAGGATGACCAGGCCAGCGAAAGGTTTTTTTTGTTTTTTTTTTTAGGAGGTACCGGGGATTGAACCCAGGACCTTGTACGTGGAAAGCAGGCGCTCAACCCCTGAGCTACATCCACTTCCCGGCAAAGGGTTTTGAAGTCCTGAGCCCCAAAGGTTAGGGACAGACCTTTGAGGCTGCTCAGACCAGACAAAAGATTGACGGAGGTCCAGGGAATCAGCTGAGGTAGGCATGATTGGCCCGGACAGTCATGCCAGACGTCCAGAGAGAAAATGGGGCCGGGAGAGCACCCAGCCCCCTCCCCCCTCCTCCAATCCAGCCTCTGCTTTTAAAGAGCCGGCCAGATAAGGACCTGAGAGCAAACGAGGCCAGGTTAGCTCTTTGGGATCCACAGCAGTCCCCTAGGGAAAATGGAAAAAGCGTCTTCTTCAACTAACATCGAGGCCCCAAAGAAGAAAGAGAGGCCTAATGCTCAGCTGACCTGGCTGGAGCACGGAGCACGTGGGGGCACAGAGCTGAGTCGAAGACGGCCTGCAGAGACTCGCAGTCCTGGAAGGACAGGTTGTGAGTCTTCTTCACCCCTGGATGGGTACACAGGGTCTCAGTGGGCCTCGCCAACCTCCACCCCCACACCCCAGGGAGCCCTGGGCCGGCCAGCAGCCCACTCACCGTACTTGCAGTGTAGCTGAACTACCAGGCGGCTGCTCCTGGCATTCAGGGAGATGCAGCATTTCTCCACGGTCTTTTCCAGCATCACCAGCGAGCGGAAGACGGACAGGAACGACTGAGAGAGGAAGCCATCAGCCTAGCGCCGCGGCTCCCGTCAGCCAGCTCTCATGGCCCACGGAGGACCTGCTCAGAAGGGGCCCAGCTCCACCACGCCGGGAAACGGGGCCCGCAATGCATGGGACACTTGCACACTTCCAGGCCTTTGTTCCCTCTGCCTGGAATGCCTTAAAAGACTTGTTAACTTTGCAGGGACCAACTCGGATGTCACCAACCTGAGCGAGAGGCTTTCCAGTTCCCTGGCAGTCACTCGCCCTCTCCATTGCTCCAGTACCCTCTGTGGCTGTCCCTACTAGGCTCCTACTGCATTTTGCACTGGGTGACACCTATCTAAGTCTCTCCCAGCTCCTGAGTGCCCCAGGGCAGAGGAACTGCTGCTGGAGGTTCCTGGGCTGGGAGCTCACCTTCATCAGGACCTTACAGCGCAGCGGGTCTTGACCAGGGGCAGCTACCTGGTACTGCTGGAAGAAGAGTGGGGCAAAGACGAAGCAGGCATAGGCGGAGCGGGAAGAGTTCACGGTCCGGAGGGAGAGCTGGGTGTGCAGAGCCGGGACAGAGGCATGGTCAGGGGCAGCGGCAGGCCCAGCCCTCTGCCCTGCCCTCACTCACACGCTTATTCTAAAGGTCTCCACCTCCACCCTCACCCCTTGAAATCCTCCCTCTCTTTCAAGGACAGCCCTAGTCCGTACCTGTTCCCTAACTTCCACCAAGGGCCTGTTCCCTTCGCAGCCACCAGCACTCTGCCTCTTCCCCAAGTTATCCCCAAGTCTGCGGGGCCCCATCCTCCCAGCCGGGCCCCCCAGGGCAGCTGCTATCAATTCAGCAACGGGAATGGAAATTGACAGATCTGTCCACGGTCAGCACCGCGCGGGACTCGAGTCCAGGTTACCTGCGCCGTCTTGGAAGGCTCCCCCCCACAGCCCTACCCCTCACCCCGTCCTCCAGGGGTTCCAGATAGAGCTCGTCGCCGATACGGGACAGGGAGTGGACGGCCCTGCCGAGCACTGCGGGCGGAGAGAAGAGAGAAGGGGGTGAGTCTGCGCCTGGGGTCCGCCCACGTGCCCCTGCCGCCCTCCCGGCCCCAGCTCACCCTTCACGTTGCCGCCGGTGACCAGGCACTTCATGCTGCCCCAGCTCCGAACCCGGGCCCAGCCGGCGGCCGCGCTGACACCCGGGGACCAGGCTCGCTACCTCCCTACTGGCTCCCAGCGACCGCCACCGGCACCAGGGCTCCCTTCCCGCGCGCCGCCCCCGGCCAGCCCCGCCCCCGCCGCCTTATTGGTCCACACGCAGGCGCCTCCGTCACGTGAGAAAAACGCTCGCGGGCGCCACCGTCACGTGACGGGGCCCTTCGCCGGGGCGGGTCACTGTCACGTGACCTGGGAGCGCCACGGCGCCTGCGCTGCCGCTGTCTCCTGCTCCAGGCCCGCCCTTGTCCTTCGGAGCACCGGGTCCCGCACGCCCTGGGACGCGGAGAGCGGGGGTCTCGGCTCCCGGGCCCGAGGTGCCTGGTGCGGTGGAGCGAGCGCTGGTCTCGGAATACGGAGACGTGGGGGCGAGCCCGCCGGGGTCCTGTCGGGGGAATGCGGGAGCCCCAGCAACCCCGTCCGCCCCAGTCTGGGCTGCAGAGTCGGACCTACGCAGCGAGCACCAGCTCTAAATAGGGGTGAAAGCACCTTGCTGCAGGAGCCGCGTGGGAGGTGGCTGCGCACTCTGGCTTCGAGGAGGTGACACTCGATTGATCCGTGAAAAAAGAACGGAAGCTTCTTGGGGCAGAAAGGGGAGACGGGTGTACCCGGCAGAGCGAAGAGGAGGAGGAAAGGCCTAGCGGTGCGTGGGGCTGTGCCCCGTGGGGAGGGAAGCGGGGCTCTGAGCCTCGCAGAGGGGTGGGGACTGCCTGGCTGGGAAGCCTGGGAACGCTTTCCCGAAGGTAGAATCGTGGTTGTGTGGCCTTTTTAAAGACCGCGGGACTGTGCCAAGGAGGGCTGCCCCTTTCCTTGGGCTTCCGTCCCCCCATGTGAAATGGAAGAGAGGCTAGAGACGGCCTCCTGATCTCTAGTTCCCAGGAGCACACACGTTCTATGGTTCTTGGAAGGACCCTGGACTTCCCTGCCTCGCCCCTCTGGTCTTGTCAGCAGTGAGACCGCTTGTCCCTGGGCCCCTTGGCCTCCAGCTTCTGGCCCTGCAATTCTGGACCCCACTTTGTTTCTCCCTCACCCCTTCCCTAGACATTGGGGAGGTTACTCTTACCTTTCCAGAGGGATCACTGCGAATGGCACCACCTCCTACCCACGTGAACGGGGGTCCTCTCTGATACCACCCTCTCCCTCACCCCCAGGTCCAGTCCTTCAGCAAGTCCTGACCACCCCACCTCCCAAACAGCTGGCAGATCCGCCCACTCTCACCCGTCCTTCCCCGCCATGCCCCCTGGCTCAGGCCACCAGCATATCTTGCTAGGATTGTTGTGACAGCTCTCCACCTCCACACAGCAGCAAAAGTGACTTTCCTAAGATGTAGATCGTCATAACACGCACTTGCTTACACCCTCCAGGCGTTGCCAACTGCTGTGTTTACGATGAAGTCTGAACTCCTTATCCCTTTACCCCGAACCTGCAGGAGCCAGCGCTTGCCCACCTGTGCGCTGCCCCTCACTGTGCCACCTGTCTCCTGCCTTTCTCCTTTTGATGGCTTTGTGCAGCCACACTGGCCCCGCCACATCCTTTTCCATCTCGGAATCTTTTTACATGCTGTTCCCACTACTTGGGATTGCCACTCTAACTCAGCCCTTGCTTGGTCTTCTTCGTGGCACGTAGACAGCAGCTTGACGTTTGTTTATACGTTTGCTCACTTACCAAATGCCCTTGCTCCCCACCGTCACGTCAGCTCCGTGGATGGGGCTGCGTGCCTGCTTCAGTGCTGCAACCCCACCCAGGGCTCAGCCCTCAGCAGACATTCAGTAAACAAGGGTTAAGTGAATAAGCAGGTGGGTGACTCGAATAAAGCTGAGCTGCCTCTTAGGCACTCTTAGCACAGGGCTATGATGAAAAAAACATCAATCCTCCAGCCCTCTGACCACAGTATCACTCCTTCCTGTACAATAGCTGCCCCCGACTCTATCAAAAACTCAAAACAAAGCAAAAAACCTGTGCATCAGCTTTTCTTTTCTTTACCTTTTCCTCCATCTCTGGATCTCTCTTTTTTTCCTGATGTAAATCAGTAGAGCCTTCTTCCCCATCTCTGCCACTAAACCCGTTACCTGAGCAGCTCAACCAGAGCAGGAGCTAGGTATGAGAGTTCCTGCCTGGAAGGTAAGGGAGGAGAGAGCTGTGAATCCCCCCAGCCCTGTGTCCTGCCCCTGGCACCTAGGAGTCTGTAGGGTCCTGCAGCCTTAAGGTCTAGGGAGAGGGGAAGGGAGACACAAGCTCTCTAGAACCCCTGATGAGTTTCTTCAGTCACTACCACTCCCCTTCACCCCCCTCCCCCAAAAAAATCAGGAATCATCTGGACCTTCTGAAGGCCTTTAAAAACCAAACAGGAGGGAAGTGGATGTGGCTCAAGCGATTGAGCTCCTGCCTACCACATGGGAGGTCCCAGGACTGGTTCCTGGTGCCTCCTAAAGAAGACAAACAAGACAGTAAGCTGACGCGAGAGGGCAGGCGCTGCAAGCTGATGCAACAAAGTGATGCAACAAGAGACACAAGGAAAACATAAAGAGAGACACAACAAAGCAGGGAGGGAAGGTAGCTCAGGCAATTAGGTGCCTCCCTCCCACATCAGAGGCCCTGGCTTGGTTCTCTGTGCCTCCTGAAAAAAACACCAGCACACAACAAACAGTGAGTGCAAACAATGAGAGGGTGGGGAGAAATAAATAAATAAAAATTTTTTAAAAGCCAAACACGAAAAGAAACAAAAAACCAAACACCGGGGATAAAATATAATACAGCGGAGACTTTCGGGAAGATGGCGGACTAGTAAGACATGGGAATCTCTTCTCCAGAAAAATAGCTAGAGGACAGGCCGAAACAGCCCCGAAAAAGATCTTCTAGGGTTTAGGACAGCAGGTGAAAGCTGCACACCACCCCGAGGAGAGAGGGACAAAAGAGGGAAATCGTGACAACAGAACTGTGAGTTGCAAGTAGCAGCTTCTGCTGCTGCCGGCACCCTCCCCCACACTTTAGAATTCTCGGGCCTCTGGGCCTGCGACCACAGACAAAGGGGCTCCAGGGATCTACCATTCCTGGAAAGGGGAGAGAGAGGGACACAGCCTTAGGCTAACTCAGGTTCTGACTTGAAATTTGGGCTGCGGAGCCCCACGGACCCTTCCACGCGGTGGTTTGCCCTGGGAGCCTGGAAAGGACTGGAGAAATCCGATCCTCGCAACCTCCCTCTCTTCTAGCCTGGACTAATTGTTGAGGACTCCACAGGAGAGGGGAGAGAGAGCCTGGGGCTGACCCTGCTTTTGACTCAGGGGTTTGGTCTGCCCTATCCCGAGAGCCCTCCCAGGCCGGGTGGGGCTGCGCCATTGTTTGCCTTGGAGCCTGCAAGGGGCTAAAGATAAACAAACCTCCCAATCTCCTCCTCTACTAACAGGGACTGATGGTTGAGGATTCAGAGGGGAGTGGAAATATTTCCTAGCTGGGAAAAGGGGGGTGCTACGAGAGAAGTCTGGAAAACTGTCCGAAAAAGTTTGAATTACAAGGCTATTAGCTCCCCAGACAGGAAGCTCTATCACATTGGTCTGGTCTGTCACAACAAATACACTCCCACCAGGCATTGAATTGAGAGCTGCTAACGAGTGCCATCTCCTGGCAGACGAAGGAAATGCACATAAAATAAGTAGGAGAGGCTTTTCCTGGCCTCTATAGCCTCCCTGCCCAAGGCGCAAGGACACGACTCTACAACCAATTACTGGGTCCAGTGCCCAGTTTGAGCAACCAGCAGAACAATCCTAACAATCAAGGTTGAGCCAAGAATCAAACAGCTGTGGTAACTCACAGCCTCCTGCCACTAAGACCCTATAAAAGAGAAAGAGATAGAGCATCTAAGTAAAATACAACCTAACCAGATGCCTAAGCACCAGCAAAAAATTAAGAGCCATACTAAGGAAATAGAAGACATGGCCCAAGAAAAGGAATACAGCAAAGTCCCAGAAGAGATGCAGAATTTGAGAGAACTAATCAGTGAGATGAGCACAAATTTCCAAAATCAAATTAATGAGATGAAAGACAATATAGTTAAAGAGATAAATGACATCAAGAAGACATTGAGGGGTCGGATGTGGCTCAACTGGTTGGGCGTCCGTCTCCCATAAGGAGGGACCCGGGTTCGATCCCCGGGACCTCCCGGTTAAAAAAAAAAAGAAGACATTGAGCGAACGCAAAAAAGAATTTGAAATCCTGAACAGAAAAGTAGTGGAGTTCATGGGAATGAAAGACACAATAGGTGAAGTAAAAAATACATTTGAGGCATACAACAGCAGACTCGAAATGATAGAAGAAAGAATAAGTGATACCGAAGACAGAGCAGCTAAAATTGAAGAGAGAAAAGAACAGAGAGAGAAAAGAATGGAAAAAATTGAGCAGGGGCTCAGGGAGCTGAATGACAACACAAAATGCAACAACATATGTGTTATGGGAGTTCCAGAAGGAGAAGAGAAAGGAAAAGGGGCAGAAAGAGTATTTGAGGAAATAATAGCTGAAAATTTCCCAACTTTCACGAAAGAAATGAACTTACATGTCCAAGAAGCACACCGTACCCCAATGAGAATAAATCCAAATAGACCTAAGCCAAGACACCTATTATTCAGAATGTCAAATGTAAAAGATAAAGAGAAAATTCTCAGAGCAGCAAGAGAGAAGCAAACGATCATGTACAAAGGACGTCCAGTAAGACTCAGTGCAGATTTCTCTTCAGAAACCATGGAGGCGAGAAGACAGTGGTATGATACAATTAAGAAACTGAAAGAGAAAAACTGCCAGGCGAGAATTCTTTATCCAGCAAAACTGTCCTTCAGATATGAAGGTGAATATAAAGTATTCACAAACAAACAGAAACTAAGAGAGTTTGCAAAAAAGAATCCACCTTTGCAGGAAATATTAAAGGAAGCCTTAGAACCTGAAAGAAAAAGACAGGAGAGAGCGGCTTGGAGGAGAGTATAGAAGAAAGAAAAGCAGAAAGGATAAACAAAAGAGTAAAAAGAGAGACAAAAATAAGATGACATATGAAAACCAAAGAATAAAATGGAGGAAATAAATAGTGCATTTTCAGTAATATCATTGAAAGTGAATGGATTAAATTCCCCAATCAAAAGATACAGGATGGGAAGCGGCTGTGGCTCAATCAGTGGGGCTCCCGTTTACCATATGGGAGGCCCCGGGTTCGGTTCCCGGGGCCTCCTGGTGAAGGCAGGCCCGCCCACACAGCGTGGTTGGCTGACCCAGCGGGCACAAACAGCGGGGGGGGATAAATGAATAAATAAATAAAATCTTTAAAAAAAAAAAAAAAAAAGATACAGGCTGACCGAATGGATAAAAAAAAACATGAGCCATCCATATGCTGCCTACAAGAAACTCACCTCAGACCCAGGGATACAAACCGGCTGAAAGTAAAAGGTTGGAAAAAGATACTCCACGCGAATAGTAAACAGAAACGAGCAGGGGTAGCTATACTAATATCAGACAAAACAGACATCAAATGCAAAAAAGTGTTAAGAGATGCAGAAGGCCATTATATATTAATAAAAGGGACGATCCTCCAGAAAGATACAACAGTCATAAATATCTACGCACCTAACCAGGGTGCCCCAAAATATATGAGACAAACTCTGGCAAAACTGAAGGGAGAAATAGACATTTCTACAATAATCTTTGGAGACTTCAACACCCCTCTCACATCATTAGATAGAACAACTAGACAGAAGATCAACAAGGAAACAGAGAAATTGAACAATATGATAAACAGGTTAGACCTAACAGACATATACAGAACACTGCATCCAAACTCAGCGGGTTATACATTCTTCTCAAGTGCCCATGGATCTTTCTCCAGGATAGACCACGTCAGGTCACAATACAGCTCTCAATAAATATAAAAAGATTGAAATTATACAAAGCACCTTCTCAGATCATAATGGAATGAAACTAGAAATCAATAACAGACAGGAAAAAAGTAAATTTGCAAATGTATGGAGACTGAACAACACACTCCTAAATATTCGGTGGGTCAAAGAAGAAATTGCAAGTGAAATCAGTAAATAGATTGAGACAAATGAAAATGAGAACACAACATATCAAAACTTATGGGATACAGTGAAGGCAGTCTTGAGAGGGAAATTTATAGCCCCAAATGCCTGTATTAAAAAACAAGAAAGAGCTAAACTCAAAGATTTAACTGAACAACTTGAGAAACTAGAAAAAGAATGGCAAACCAATCCCAAAGCAAGCAGAAGGAAAGAAATAATAAAGATTAGAGCGGAAATAAATGAAAATGAGAACAGAAAAACAATAGAGAAAATCAACAAAACCAAAAGCTGGTTCTTTGAGAAGATCAATAAGATTGACAAACCCCTCGCTAGACTAACAAAGAAAAAAAGAGAGAAGATGCAAATAAATACAATCAGAAATGAAAGGGGGGAAATTACAAATGACCTCACAGAAATAAAAAGAATCATAAGAGGATATTATGAACGCACCGCACGTTCGTGGGGATCCTGGTGCTAAACCACTCGTAGACGACCTGCTTCTGGGTCGGGGTTTCGTACGTAGCAGAGCAGCTCCCTCGCTGTGATCTATTGAAAGTCAGCCCTCGACACAAGGGTTTGTAAAAAATAGAGAAAAATAAAATAAAATAAAATAAAAAAAAAAAGAGGATATTATGAGAAACTATATGCCAACAAATTAGACAACCTAGATGAAATGGACAAATTTCTAGAAATACATAACCAACCTACACTGACACAACAAGAAATACAAGAACTTAACAAACCAATCACAATTAAGAAGATTGAATCCATCATCAAAAATCTCCCAGCAAAGAAAAATCCAGGACCGGATGGCTTCACTGGTGAATTCTACCAAGCATTTCAAAAAGAATTAACACCAATTCTGTTTAAACTCTTCCAAAAAATTGAAGAGGAGGGAAAATTACCCAACACATTTTATGAAGCCAACATCACCCTAATACCAAAGCCAGATAAAGATTCCACAAGAAAAGAAAATTACAGACCAATCTCTCTTATGAACATAGATGCAAAAATTCTCAACAAAATACTTGCAAATCGAATCTAATAGCATATCAGAAGACTTATATCATGACCAAGTGGGATTTATTCCTGGTATGCAAGGCTGGTTCAACATAAGAAAATCAATCAATGTAATACACCACATTAACAAATTGAAGGAAAAAAACCACATGATCATCTCAATAGATGCAGAAAAGGCATTTGACAAAATTCAATATCCTTTTTTGATAAAAATACTTCAAAAGATAGGAATAGAAGGAAAATTCTTCAATATGATAAAGGCATATATGAAAAACCCACAGCCAACATCATACTCAATGGGGAAAGGTTGAAAGCTTTCCCCCTAAGATCAGGATCAAGGCAAGGATGCCCACTGTCACCATTGTTATTCAACATTGTACTAGAAGTTCTAGCTAGGGCAATTAGATAAGACAAAAAAATTAAAGGTGTCCAAATAGGAAAAGAGGAAGTAAAACTCTCACTGTTTGAGGATGACATGATCCTGTATTTAGAAAATCTTGAAGTATCCACAACAAAGCTACTTGAACTAATAAATGAGTTCAGCAAAGTGGCAGGATACAAGATCAACACGCAAAAATCAGTAATGTTTTTGTACACTAGTACTGAACAATCTGAGGAGGAAATCAGGAGGAAAATTCCATTTTCAATAGCAACAAAAAGATTCAAATACCTAGGAGTTAATTTAACCAAAGAAGTACAGGACCTATATGCAGAAAACTACAAAACAATGCAAAAAGAAATTAAGAAAGACCTAAACAAATGGAAAGACATTCCGTGTTCATGGATTGGAAGAATAAATATCGTGAAGATGTCAATCTTGTCCAAACTGATTTATAGATTCAATGCAATACCAATCAAAATCCCAACAGCTTACTTTACAGAATTAGAGAAGGCAATTACCAAATTCATTTGGAAGGGTAAGTGCACCCGAATAGCCAAAAACATTCTAAAAATGAAGAGTGATGTGGGAGGAATTTCACTGCCTGACCTTGAAACATATTACAAAGCTACAGTGGTCAAAACAGCATGGTACTGGCATAAAGATAGACACATCAATCAGTGGAATAGAATTGAGAATCCAGAAATATACCCTCATTTATACAGTCAATTGGTTTGTTTTTTTTTTTTTTTTTTTAGATTTTTTTTTTTTTTTCAAAGATTTTTTATTTATTTATTCATTTATCCCCCGCCTGCTGCTTGTGCTCGCTGGGCCAGCCAACCACGCCGTGCGGGCGGGCCCGCCCTCACCAGGAGGCCCCGGGAACCGAACCTGGGGCCTCCCATATGGTAAACGGGAGCCTTACTGATTGAGCCACAGCCGCTTCCCGTCAATTGGTTTTTGACAAACCTTCCAAGCCCACGTTAATGGGGAAAAACAGTCTCTTCAACAAATGGCGTTGGGAGAACTGGATATCTATAACCAAAAGAATGAAAGAGGACCCCTATCTCACCCCCTATACAAGAATCAACTCAAAATGGATCAAAGATCTAAAATATAAAAGCCAGGACCATAAAACTACTGGAAGAAAATGTAGGGAAACATCTTGAAGACTTGTAGTAGGTGGTGGTTTCTTGGACCTTACACCCAAAGCACGTGCAACAAAAGAAAAAGTAGATAAATGGGACCTCCTCAAAATTAAACACTTTTGTACCTCACAGGACTTTTTCAGAAGGGTGAAAAGGCAGCCAACTTGATGGGAAAAAATATTTGGAAATCACATATCTGATAAAGGTTTTATATCCAGGATATCTAACTCAACAATAAAAAGACAAATGACCCAATTAAAAAATGGGCAAAAGACTTGAATAGACATTTCTCCAATGAAGAAATACAAATGGCAAAAAAACACATGAAGAAATGCTCAACATCACTCATGATTAGGGAAATGCACATCAAAACTACGATGAGATATCATTTCACACCTATCAGAATGGCCACTATTAAAAAGGCAGAGACTACAAGTGTTGGAGAGGATGTGGAGAGACAGGAACACTTCTTCACTGTTGGTGGGAATGCAGAGTGGTACAACCACTATGGAGGATTGTTTGGCAGTTCCTAAAGAAGTTGAATATAGACTTGCCACGTGACCCTGCAATACCACTACTGGGTATATACCCAGAAGAACTGAGAGCAGTGACACAAACAGACATCTGCACACCGATGTTCATAGCCACATTATTCACCATTGCCAAAAGTTGGAAACAACCCAGGTGTCCATCAACAGATGAATGGATAAACAAACTGTGGTCTATTCACACGATGGAATATTATGCAGCTGTAAGAAGAAATGAAGTCGTAAAGCATATGACAACATGGATGAACCTGGAGGACATTATGTTGAGTAAAGCAAGCCAGACACAAAAGGACAAATACTGTATGAATGCATTACTATGAACCAAATATATTGTGTAATATATTTTTTGATTAAAAAAAAATTATATGTATCTATTAAATTTGAGAAATGTATATATTTATTCATCTGTGTTTACTTTTAAGTTTTTTAATTGTTTATATTTTCAATTATTAAATGTACAAAATAAAGCTAAAAAACAAAACAAAACAAAAAACCAAACACTGGGCTTCACCCTTCACTCTGACTTTGTGCAAGTCTCTTATCATCTCTGGAGCTGTTTCTTTGTCTATATAATGGGTGGGAGGGGCAGGAGAGGCTCGTTGAGTTCCCTTCTGACCCTGACAGGCTCCGGTCCAGGGGCCCCTCAGGTGCCCATGCTCTGGAGAGGGGCTGTAATTGGCTGCCGTCTTCGCCCCCCACTCCCAGCTGTGGGGCTGGTAGGGAGCTTCCCAGTCTGAGGCCATGGAGCTGCGCCAGGCTTGCTTTTGGCATAGCCAAAAACACACCACAGGTCCAGAAAGGACGACGCGTAGCGGGGGTGCTAGGAGCTCTCGGGGACCCTTTGGGAGAGCAAAGGAAATGCCAGGCAGGGATTTGAGTCTGCACTGAAGTCAGGCCCTGCTCATAGATGGCCTCGAGCAAGTCAAGGCCCTGCTCTGGGCCCCGGTCTCCTCTCCATTCAATGGGGGGTTGCATGTGATGCTCTCTCAGGATTCTTTCAACCCCCCATGTTTTATATCCTCACCATTCCCCATTTTGGGGTGGCCTCCAGGTAGGTAAGCGTGGAAGCATGTGTGAAGAGGGGAGGGGGGAACTCATAGCAGCTGTAGAGTGCAGGAAGGTGGCACTTTCAAACTTTCAAGATAATTATCTGTTGGAAAATGTCTTCCTTTTCAACTACTACTTCTCAAAGCCACTGCCCAACTGGTTAGGTTTGAAGTCACAAGAACCCCAAAGCTGGGGACCAACCCTGCAGACATCTCAGGAGAGTGTCCCAGGTCAAGGAGACAGCTGAAGCAGAAGCCTGAGCTGTGGCAGGAGCTGCACCCTCTGGGTGCCCGGCCCCATGTTGTGCCCTTCCAGTACGGTGGCGAGGGGCCAGAGAGGGGCAAGGCTCCTGAGCTCAGGGGTAGACTGCAGTCTAGTCAAAGAGTGACCACAGGAGATGGCACCACTACAGCTTTGAGAAGGAGCAGGAATGACAAAGACATGGCAAGGAGTGCATGTCAGTAGCTAGACTTGGAAGGGGCAGCAGGAAGGGCTTCCTGGAGGAAGGAAAGGCGGAGAGAGGTGTGCAGGGGAGAGCGAACAGAACACTGAGGAGCCGTTGGCGGTCGATGTGTGTGTTCATCTCCCAGGGCTGCCGTAACAAATGACCACAACGGGTGGCTTAAAACAACAGCAATGTGTGTCTCCCAGTTCTAGAAGCCAGAAGTCCAAAATCAAGGTGTTGGCAGGGCCAGGCGCCCTCTGAAGGCTCCAGAGAAGAATGTGTCCCCTGCCTCTCTCTCCCCCCAGCCGCTGGTGGTTATAGGTAATCCGTGGCTCTCCTTGGCATGTAGATGTGTCACCCCAATCTGCGCCTCTCTCTTCACATGACCTCTGTGGGTCTGTGCGTGTGTGTGTGTGTATGTGTGTGTTTTTCCAAATTTCCCTCTTATAAGGAAAGCAGGCATATTGGATTCCGGGCCCATCCTAATGCCAGCATGACCTCATCTTGATAACATCTGCAGAAACCCTATTTCCAAATAAGGGCACACTCACAGGTTCCGGCGTGATTTTTGGGGGGACACTATTGACTCTGGTACGGTGAGGACGACTGGCAGGCACTGCTCGGTCTCGCAGTAGGACATCCTCCGTAGCCCTCCTTGTAGACCTGAGAGCAGAGGTGGGGCTTATGCATGGTTGAGTTCTGCCACATTGGGGTGACCAAGAGGCAGAAGAGCAGAGGAGTTTAGGGTTTGCGAGTTCCCCCGGCTTCGTCTTGATCTAAGCCCTATGGCAGTGCCTCCCTACCTTTTCTAGCCACTGCACATGCAGAAACGTATTCGTCTGGCCCCTTGGGGGCTGACCAAATGGGCAGGGCTGCCCTGGGCACCGAGTCGGTGTAAGGTCTTCATGGCATGCCGCAGTGCTGCCAGCCCCGCTGGCCAGCTCTGCCCACGTCGTTCTTGTTCCCCAGCCTTTCTCTCAGCAACCAGGATAATGCTGGGTCCTCCAAGGTGCTTTAAAGAATACATGTTGAGTGACTGAAGAATGGGGAACTCAGAGGTGACGAGACTTGAGCCCAGGACAGTCTGGAACCTGGCTCCATCATACAAACTCTGTGGAGGTGGACAAGTTGCTTGTGTCCCTGAGCCACAGTTCCTCATTGGTAAATGGTGGGTAAGGATGGTACCTGGCTCAAAGGGCTGCTGGGAGGACTCCCTCCCTCAGTGGCTGCTCCTGAGGCTCACAGGACAGACACGAGCGTGGCTCTGATGATTACTGCTGGGTCCCAGCACCTTCACAGGAGCAGAGGGAGGGTCAGAACTGGGGACAAATCGATCACTGGCTTTGACAAGAATGTTCACTAGGAAGCCTGGAGGAATGGCCACCCAGAGAAGCATCCCAGAGAAAAGGCCCAGGGTCCAGAAACGGAACAATACTCCAAGGACTCGGGTGGGGGCAGAGGAGCCAGCCCAAGAAGGAAGAGGCATGGGCGAGGCTGCCGGGAGACCCCCAGGGCCACCCCGCGATCGGCCGGCTGTGTCTTCAGCTGCCTGGGGACTGTCTGCCGTCCTCGTGTGTCGCCGGAGGCCGCCACAAGAGGTCTGGTGTGCCCTCGCCACTGAGCCGTGTGCTGAAATGAGAGCACAGGCCTCTTCAATCTGCCGGGATGGAGCTGGAGCGAGATGGGGTGGAATTTTTCAAACCCACAATGCGAATGGAAAGGGTTTGTTCACCAAAACCTGCCGCGCTGGAGTTATAGGGCCCCCTTGGAGCGCAAGTGAGGTAAGGTTAGGACAAATCAAAGGCAGCACACTTCACCCAGCAGGGGAGGACACCGATGGAACTCATTACCCCAAGATGTGGTCTCGGCTGGAAATATAAATAGCTTCACAAAAGGTTTAGATAAATCCATGGATGACAGCTCCATTCATGGGTTAGGAGGAGGAGGCTGTTTGGGGCCTGCTGTCCCCTGGGGAAGGTGTTAGGGAGGCGACCACCCCTCAGCGCCCCTGTTGCAGGGCAGCTTCTGGCCGCAGGGACCCCAGGAGGCAAGGTCAAGGTTCCTGGAGGCTGGAGCCTGTGAGTTCCAGGGGCTCTGTCCTCAGTCCCCCAACATTAGGCACACACAGTTTGGGGGAGACCTAGGTGCCACGGGCTCTGGGTAAAAGCATCCTGGCCAGGCTGTCCCCTAAGGGACCAGCAGAGGGAGACAGACACCGCGTCCAGTCCTGGCTCCCTGCACAGAGGGAGCTGCTCCCCCTCAGTTAGGGTCAGGCAAGCCTTTGTGGGTGCCAGCTTGGTGCCCTGCTGGTGCCCAGCCCCCGCAGTGGGGTGGGACAGAGAAAATATCCTCGCTGGCCGAGATGGGCTTACTACAGTGTAGTCAGGGGGGAAAGGGGACTTCAGGGAACTGGGGAGGGGCAGGGTTCCAATTAGGAGCTGGGCAGCTCCAGAGCCAGACCTTGGGCCTCAGTTTCCCCACAGTCAAATGGCAACTATAACAGTAACCACCTCGGGAGCACAAGGTGATACCATCTGTGACGTATTTAAATGCAGGGCTAGACAGCGAGTGCTCAGCAGATAGTAGCTATCTACAAGGGCCACCCCCAGGCGCCTCTCGGGTCCCCTGGGAGCAGCTCGCAAAGCTGTCACTGTCTCAGTTGAGCCTGGCACCAACCCTGGGGGCTCCTGATGCTGAGAGGCTTCTAAGGGGCAGGTCTGAGCTTTCTGATCCCTCTGGAGTCCCTTGCTGAGCTGGAGGTTGGTGGAGGCCTGCCCCCGGGTGCCCTGGTATGCGCCGCCTCCCAGGAGGCTGCCTTGCTGCGGCCCCATGGACTTGGAGCCCCTGGCGTGCTCTGGTCCTCTAGGCCCACGGTCAGGCACGCTGGGCGGCCTATATAGAAGGGGCTCCCGGGTGCCTGTGGTAGTTGCCTGGACCCCACAGGCAGGACGGCCTGTTGCTCCGCAGGCCAGCGAGGGGCTCCTCTTTCTGGCCTCTGGGGAATCTTCCTGCCACCTCCTGCCCACTCGACCTCGCCGCTCTCCTTGCGCAGCCTTCTGTACACCTTTTTAAGTTCCTCTTTCATGTGACTTATCGAGCAATGGCTAGCGGCCGAACCTGAGCATACATACAACGTACTCTGATAAGGACCGCGAGGTGGACCTGAGAGCCGTGGGTGTTGGGACCCAAACCATCCACGTCCTCTAGATGGCCTGAGAGACCAGAATGGGCTGGCCCCCAGGATGACAAGGACTGGTGGCCCCTGGCGGCCCTTCAGAGCCGGCTGTGCCCTGAGAGTCCAGCCTTGCGCCCCCAGCCCTCCTCCAGCACACGGAGCCAGGAGCATGCTGTCTGCGAGGCAGAATCACATACTCGAGTTGCTCACTGTGCAGCTGTGGCTCTCACACCAGGTGGGGGAGCCCTGAGAGCCCCCCAGAGGTGTGTGTGTGTGCCCTGGGCTGGAGGGTCGAGGGAGGTGATGGGAGAGGCTGGGGGAAGGTGGAAAGAACAGAGGTGAGACGGGCAGATGCGGGGAAGGTGTCATTGTAGACAGAGGGCAGCAAAGAGAGGGGAGGGACAGGACCTGAAGGGCAGGTGACAAAAATAGTTAACATCGTTGAACGCTTCTGCATGCCAGAGATTTGACCTGTCTGAACCCCATCGTCACTTAACCTGAGGTAGGTACTGCTGTCGTCAGCCTCGTTTTATCGATGAGAAAAGCCAGGTGCAAAGGGCTGGTCCCATGGCTCGTCCGTGTGGAGCTGACTCCTCTCTTCACTACCAAGCCCTCCCTCTCTCCCAGCAGTGCTGGACCTGCAGGCAAGGCCGGGGTGGGGATGGGAGTGCCCGCACAGGAATGGCCCCAGGGAAGGTGGTGTCCCACCTCTGACCCCCGGGACCCCTGAGGAGCCCAGAGGAGGCTGGGAGAAGCCTGAGGTGGGGAGGCCGGTGGGGAGGGAGGGGAGAGGGCGGGAGGAGCCGGCAGTGACTCAGCAGGGCAGGATAAGGATCTTCCAGCCCAGGGAGAGGTAACCCCACTCTGCCAGGGGAGACGGAGTCACGGAGCCCGCGGCATGGGTTGGCCAGGGCAGTGGAGCATCCCGGGAGAATGGCGGGCTAGGGAGGAGCTCACCTGGGGGTAGCCCTTCTGCCCCTGCAGTCCTCACACCCAGACGTCCCGGCAGGTGGGGAGATGAGGAGCCACAGGCGGCAGGAGCGGCTCCTCTCAGCTGCTCTCTCACTTCCCAGGGGGGCGTGGGAGCAGGATGGAGGTGGAGGAGGACCTGAGCTGGTCCAGATGTGGGTGGGGGACCCAGGGTGAGGTAGGGCCACTGCTGAGGTAAGAGGTGGCCCTTCTGCCCTGGGGTTTCCACTGACAACACAGCCGGCTCAGGGCGAGGCAAGGCCTCTGGGCTCCTGCTCACTGGAGGGAAAGGGAAAGCACACATCCTGCTGCCTTTGCCCCAACGCCTGCCTTGGGTGGCTCCTGGCGCCGGTACATGTGCACACTTGCACACGCACCTGCACACGCGCACACTGGAGCACGCACACTCGTGGTGGGAGGAGGCTTTCCTAGGGATGCAGAATCTGAGGGGTCCCGGGCTGGCCTCCTCCGGCCCTGGCAGCCCAGGGGGAGCTCTGAGTCTACCCAGATGCTCAGGGTACAGGCAGAGTCGTCAGGCCCTTGCCTCGTTCTCCTGACTCCCACTTCAGTGCTCATTCCATGATTCCAAACTCCCTGATTGCAGTCTGTAGAGTTCTGCTGAAGGGACTCGGGTGCTCAGGGGATCTCGCCCCAACCCAGGGTCACACTGTCAGTTTGTGTCAGCGGTGGGTGTACAGGAAAGTCCAGGTCTCGGCTCCAGCCAGGACTGTCCAGGCTGGTGAGGACTCTGTGGTGTTAGTGTCCTGCAGAGATGGGCCGTGCCAGGCGAGCCTCTCTCACAGCCAAGGGTCCTCGGCCCTGCTGCAGGTGAAGTCTGCTCTCAGCACCTGCCCCCAGGCCCCCACCCCACCTACAGGGCTTGTGCCCTGTAGTTTAAATGGCACGGCCCCCAAATCAAACACCCCGCATTCTGAGTCTTGGTTCACCCACTCACTAGCTGTGTGACGTCAGGCAAGTGACGTCAGCTCACCAAGCCTCCGTTTCCTCATGGGTAAAAAGGCGAAATAACAGTCCCTCTCTCACAAGGTTACTGTAAGGAGTAAATGAAGGTGACCGGGACAGCCTCAGCACAGAGCCTGTCAGGTACAGTAAGAGCGAAGCACATTCAAACAGGCGGTGGTTGTTTGCACCTACAAGGCCCGAGGGAGTCGAGCTTCAGTGAGAACCTCTGGGCATCACAGCAGCTGGGAGAGTTGCCGTCACAGGCCTGGCTGCCCCCACCCCCATGACCCGGTGGCCCCTTACGGCTCCTCTCTGTCCCCAGCAACTGGCACAGAGTAGGGGTTCAGGGAACTGAATAGTGAATGAATGAATGTCCCTGCTCCCCTCTGTAGCTTCTCTAATGCCAGACCCCTGCTCAGTTTTGGGGACGGGACCAGACCAGAGGCTTCCCTAGTTCAAGAATCCAGAAACCCCGGCCAGGGCCCCTTCAGTGCCAACTCAGCCGCTGTGCAGATGTTTTGGGCATCCGGAGAGCCTTCCCTGGGGAGGCCAGGTATGGAAGGAGAGAGGACAGGAGGGAGGGGATGGGACACTAGCCCCTCCCTGGGCCTACACTGGCTTATCCCCACCCCCTTGGAGGACAGCTCAGTCACTGCCTGGTGCCAGCCCTGACTGCCACCCAGCCCCACCCCTTGGACCTGTCCTGCCGCCTACAAAGGCTCCAGCTCCTCCATGGATGGAGAGGTCTTGAGTGTGAAAAGCCAGAGAAGGCAGAAAACAGGTTTCCTCCTCAGCTCACTGAATTCTCCCATTCTCCTGTGGGAGAGGAGGGCAGAGAGCTTGAGCGAAGGCCACACCGGCCAGCTGGAGGCCAGGAACCCTGACTCCCCGCCTGGGCCTCCTGCCCCACGTAGGGTGCCATGTGGGCCATGCTAGGTCCCACCTCAGCGCCTCCCGGCCCAGTCTGTCCCCTTCTGTGCCCCTGAAGCTTCCGCCCCTTCTGGAAGGTCTCCTGACTAACCATCCTCCTTGGCCCTAGCTGCACGCACACGCACCGCCACCTAGGGCTGACCTCGACAGGTGAGTGAGTGTACCCAGTCACAAGACTGGAAATCTTGAAGACGGGGGCCGGGGGGCTTGCCTCGGCCTCTCTGTCCTTTATAGGGCCTAACACCCAGCTGCGGCTCAATAAATGCTTGCAAGATGGACCATGGAACAGATCGCCTGTGTCTCTTCTGGAGGATGCTTATCTCCTGAGGGGTGGGGTGGGAATCTCCTCTAACCTCTGCCCCCCCCCCGACCACCCGGAAGCCCAGACTGCCAGAGCTGAAAGGGCTCCTACCAAGAATTCTGCACCCCAGCGGGGGAGCAGGAGCTTTCCCCAGGTCTCCCAGCTGGAAATTAGAGGGCAGCCACCTGTCCCACCCTCTCCCACAGAAACCCTCTCCTTTACTGCCTGCTTCCTGGAATTCCAACATGAACCCCCACTCGGGGACTTGGCAGAACCAAGGAAGTCTTTATTCCAGCCCCCTCCCCACCTGGCCGCTCTGAGCCTGCTGCCTTTCCCCAGGCATGGCGCAGGGGCGCTGGCAGTGTGGAAGTAGAGTTGATTTTATCCTTGGCAGTAAGCAGATGGGGGAGGGGAGAGGCTGGGCCCCCACTAGGTGAGGGAAAAGGACACGGATGCAAGTCCAGACAAGAGGCAGAGGGAGAACACAACTTTCCCAGCTTGTGGGGTCACGACGTCAAGAATCAAGGACAAAGTATAGGTTCCGGTGCCACGTGTCAGGCGGCTCATCCCCACATCCCCACCCCCACCTGGCCTGGGTCCCTGTTTCGGAGCGGCAGGCCCTGTTCCTGCAGACCAATGCTTTCTAGACTCCCAAAGGGAACGTTTGCGGGGCGGGGGTGGGGGCCAACACTGCAAACCCCCCCTCTCCTCCACCTCTTCCTCCTCTAGCCTTCCCCCTCTTCCCCCTCAGCTCCGCTGCCCCCCCTCTTTCTCACTCCCACCCATTTGCCTCTTGCCTTTGTGTCTCCTCTTTCCTTCCCTGGTCCCTTCTCTTTCTCACTTGGCCTCCACCCTCTCTCCCTCTCTTCCTCTCCCTCTTTCCCCCTTCTCTCCGGCCCCCTCCTCTCCTGCATGAGGGCTGCTTTCTCCCTGACTCAGCAAGGTGCTTTATAAGGTGCTGAGGGGGCTCGGCCAAATCCAAACCACATTGTCTGTGCAGACTCCGCGAGGAGCAGGCTGCACACCAGAGGAGAGAGGGCTCCAGCGGCCCCCCTTCCCCTTCTCCCCTTCCCTTCTGGGCTCCCTCCCTCCAAAAGGGTGGTTGCTAGGGGCCGTCCTGGCCAGCCTCGGTGCCAGTCACCCACTGGGCATCTGCCTTCTTGACCCTGACATGGGCATCCAAAGATCGTGGAACTCACCCGCCAAGAATGTCATCGAAACGCCAGAGCCCTGGCTGGGGGGGTGGGGGTGGCAGAGGGAGGTGAGGGAGGCCCAGGGCACTTTACAAAAGGGCCCCTCCAAGGCAGGTTTCATCAGAGCTGCTAGTGGCACCTCAGAAAGGCCCCTGCCCCCAGCCCTTTTTCTCCTTGTTTAAAAAAAAAAAAAAAACACGAAAAAAGAGAAAAAAAAAAAAAAAAACAACCAACAACAAAGTCTGTCCCACTCCAGTGAGGTAATTGAAAACAAACTTCTTCCCCCCCACCCCCCCACCTCGGTTCTCGCGGTGCAGAAGAGGGGAGAGCTGCCCTGGGAACCCAGCTCTGGCCAGGACGCCTGCTCTGCCCGCCGAGCTTGGGGGTCTGTGAGTGGCTGGCAGGGTGCTCTCCTTTCTTGGGGGGGCACCGAGGCTAGTCTCCCCTCTCCTGGAAGAACTGTAGGACGGACAAGGGCTTCTGACTCTCTTCCAGAGACAGGCTTCACCTTCCAGGCCAGTCCACCAGCCGCCTCTCCCCTTTCAGAACAACAAATAAGCAACAACGATCCAAAGCAACTGATGGACTTGGTGGCCTGGTTCTAGGGAGGCCAAGCCCTGGAGAGCAAACGACTGTCCCCCAAGAAAAATCACTGAGGGGGCGCTTGCCCGCCCCAGATGAGGGCCCTTTCCCCTGCGGTCTCCCCTCAGCCCTTTGTGGGGAGAAAGGGAGACCCTCCAGGGAGGGTCTGGGCTGCTGGGTCCCCTAGGTGTCCTGGCCTGCTGGGCCCAGCCCAGGCCTGGGAAGGAAGGAGGGCGAGCACTCCACCGCCAAGCCAGCCCTACCCCACCACCGGAAAAAACCAACAACCCAAAACCCCACAGGAAGGAGAATGCCAAATGTCTTCATGGGGGAAGCGTTTTCACAAGTGGGGACTCTTGATCTGTCCATCGCCTTGAATGGGAGAATTCTCGTTGAGTCACGGAAAGCTTCTGGTGTTGAAACTGGTCGGGTGCCCCGTTCTGATTAATGAATTACAAGTCCCCCACCCCAGGCGCACTCTCTCTCCCGGGTGGCTGAGAAGAAGAATGAAGGTCGCGGGGAACAGGAGGGAAGAAGCCTCGGCCAGTACCCGCCTCTGCGCCCTGAGCTGGGCAGTGGGGCCGGCCGGGCCCTAAGCCTCCGTCCCAGAGAGCCCCGGCAGCCGCTTAGTCACCTGCCCCGGCCCCCGGCGCTGCACTTCGCCCAGCTTTTGGAAATGGGACAGGCGGCGGGACAAAAGGCAAGGGGGGCGGTTGGCCCAGACAAAGGGCAGCAGGAAAAACACCATCACTAGTTGCGAGGCCAGCTCGCTGGCATTTGGGAGAATGTGTCATTGCAGTTACTCCAGGGGAGGGGGAGGGAAGGTTAGAGATGGGGAGGCAGAGGTAGGGTGGAAGCCCGGGACCGGCTCCGGGCAGGGGCCGCCACCGAGGGCCGAGGCAAGCCGGGGACCGGCTCCCGGCCCCGGCCCGCCTGAGCTGGCCGCGGGACTGATGCCCTCCCCGCCCCCTCCCCCAGGAGGCCCAGGGTGGTACCGCCGCAGCCTCGCCTCACCTCACCCCCCCCCCCTCGGTGTTGTGGGAGGGAGAGGAACCCCAGAAGCCCTCCCTTCCCTCCTCCCCCCGCCTCCCCCCACCCCGGGGAGGGCCGCTACAATTTGTGGTTACAGCTTTACACGTCAGAAAAAAAAAAGTTTGCAGAATGTCCCACACCGAAAAAAAAAAAAAAAAAAAAATCCGAAACCGAGCGAAAAAAACCTGCGAGTGGGCCTGGCGGATGGGATTATTAAAGCTTCGCCGGAGCCGCGGCTCGCCCTCCCACTCCGCCAGCCTCCGGGAGAGGAGCCGCGCCCGGCCGGCCCGGCCCCCAGCCCCATGGACCTCCGAGCAGGTAGGAGCCAGGCGGCCCCGGCCCCCGCCCCGCCGCGGCGCCGCCGGCCCCCGGGCCGTCCCGGTCCCCAGGGCAGAGCCGCGAGCTGCGCCCGCCAGCGAGGCTCGGGCCGGGGGAGGCACGGCCGCGCGCCCTCGAGAGGGGCCGGGCGGGGACGCGGCATTCCTGGAGTCCGCGCGGCGGGGCCAGGAGGTGGCCCGGGGCGCGGCGGGGAGCCCGGGCGACCCGCGGCCCGGGGGGCCGGCCACCTGGCGAGCCGGCGACGCGGGGTCCCCGGGAGCCCGGTGGCCCGAGAGCCGCGCGCACGAGTCGGGGCGAGCGAGTCCGCGCGGGGCGCGAGGCTGCGGGAGGCAGACGCGGAGCGAAGGGAGGAGGGGAGCTGCGGGAGGAAGAGGGAGGGCGGGCGGCGGGGTCGCCCGGGGCCGGGCCGGCGGGAGGCGAGCGAGGCCGACACCTCGGGCCGCGCCGCTCTCCCTCCCCGGGCCGCGGGGGGGGGCGGGGGGGGGGAGGGAAGGAGGGCGGGCGAGCCGGGGAGGCGGGCGGGCGGGCAGCGCGGAGCCGGCTGGGCCGGGCGGGCCGAGGCGCGGGAATCGCGGCGTCCTCGCGGCGCGCCTCCCGCCCGGAGCCCACCGTGCTGCCCGCGGCCGGGGAGCCGGCGGCAGGTAGGGCCGGGCGGGCGGCGGGGCGGCGGCGGCGGCGAGTCCCCCGGCCGGACCCGCCGGGGCCTGGGAGTGATTAGTGCGGGGGGGCGGGGGCGGCCCGGCCGGACCCGGCAGGAAAAAGTCCGTCACCGGCCCGGGAGCTGCGAG
>JAKSZT010053990.1:6770587-6880049 GCA_026826555.1 Tolypeutes matacus | reverse complement strand
GAGAGGGCAGAGGCCGGGCCGGGCCGCTGAGCCCCGGCGCCCCGGACCCCGCCCCCGCCGCCGGGAGGGGAGCGACCCGGCGGGAGCGGGCCGGGGGCGGGGCCGGGGGCGCCGGGGCCACACAGGGGGAAGGCGCCGCCGCCTCGGGGAGGGGGCCGGAGCGAGAGGTCACCGCCGAGGGGGGCCGCCGGCAGCACACATCCCCACGAGGGGAGCCCGAGGTCCCCGGAGCCCCGCCAGCTTCCCCGCCTCTCTGTCCCCCCATCTTCCTTCCCAGCCCTCAACCCTGCGCTCCTGCAGCCCTCCCGCAGACTCCCCAGCCCAGAGGACCCCGTCCCTGTTTCCCCTACCCCCTGGGGGAGGCAGGGGCTGCCCGGAGGGGAGGGAGAGGCGGCTGGGTGTCGGCCGGGGCCGACTGAGCTTTGGGGGGTGCGGTAGGGGGCCTGCACTGGACCCATTCGTCTGTGGCCTGTGTCCTCTGACCCAGAAGGGCTGAGGGGCTTTCACCGGCCCTGCCACCCCCCCGCTGGCCGGGCCCCGGAGCACACACCGCCCTGCAAGGGTGGGGCACAGGTACACAGCCCCCGACAGGCCCACTTGCTGCCCTGGAGACACACACTCCAGGGGAGGAATCGGAGCTGGCAGCCACCGTAGCCCACCAGCCCAAGAAGTAGCCCCTCCTGGCTGGCGAAAGGGTCCCGCGCATGGCTGAACGGGACACACCTGTGCCGCCACCCCTACCCGCCAGCTCCTCTGTTCCTGACACTTCACATTCCTCCCACAGTCCCACCTGCCTATTCACACCGGCCTTCTGCCCGCCCCCTCCAGGCCCCTCCCACGCGCTTGCACACTCACTCTTGATTTCAAATCCCACCCCCCCCTGGCCGGGACTCTTCCCTTCAGCCCTCTCCCTGCCTCTGGCTTTCAGCTGCAGGCCCTGCTGCCCCTGGCTTCACCCCGTTCGCCCCCCAGCACCCAGGGTTTCTCCTGGGGCACCATGGGGAACCCTCTCACCCACACCCAAGCTCTCCGCCTGGCGCCCAGCTGCTGCTTCTCCCGGGCCTTGGTTTCTTTCTCGGTGCCTTAGGCTGGAAGGGCAGGACAGGGAGGGGGGTGCTGAAGTGCAGCAGAAACGGAGCCTCAGAGGTTTCAGCTGGGGGGAGCTTTAGTGTGCAGAGCACAAGCCCACGGTCACCGGGTGGGCTGAGGTCCCCTGATTTCCAGGCCCGGCTTTCCCACTCCTCGAGCTGCTGGCTTCCTTGCTGTCTGCGGGGAAAAAAACCAAGGAGAGGGCAGACGGGAGAGAAAGAAGCTTGGGAAGGGCAGCCAGCCCGAGGGGCAAGGAAAAATGGGTGGTTTCTGTACCTTTGCCTGGCGGTGGGGGTTCCTACAGTCAAAATGCCTGGTTTGCACACCACAGGGTACACGTCACCGCTAAGCCACTCCATGCCCCTTTTTCGGAAATCACTCAGAAGCTGGTCCCAGTCTGGCCTGAGGTCAGGGCATTTCTTCTGGCTCCCACATTTAGCCCCCACCCCTGCAGCCCACTGCGCTGTTCGTTGCTCACGGCTCTGCCCCCAGGCCCAGGCCCGGAGGCTTCCGGCCGCCCTTCACCCTGACCCCCCAGCACGTCAGCAGGCCAGGACCGTGCATGCAGTGTGCCTGCCCGTGCAGCCGGGTCACGGTGGCTGTGTGTGAGTGTGTGTGTGTTCACGAGGGGGCCTCAGTTCCCAGGGCCCAGGGATCTGGATGGAATTAGGGGCCAGCCCCGGCAGGGGCCGGGATGGGGGCTGGGGGGGCCGCAGCTGGAAACGTGAGCTGCACTCATTAGCTCCTCACGTGCTCGGTGGATTTATAAACACAGGGAGAAGACGGCATGTAAACAATCAGTGGGCAGCAGCCAGAGGCAGAGCTGGGGTGGGGGCCGGGCCAGGGGCCAGGACTGGGGGAGGCACCCAGGACCCAGCCCCGGCTGGCCAGGTCCACCTGCACCCTGCGAGCTGGAGAGGAGGAGGGCTGAGGTGCCAGGCTGCCCTCCTAGGATGCGCCGGGGCTCCCACCTGCACCACAGGTGCTTCTGCCCCTGACGGCCTGCAGGTTTCCTGCTGAGATGGGGCAGCTCCTCCTGGCCCACCTCCCCTTTCTCCTCACCCAGCGCTTCTCCCTCCGGTTTCTGGGACTCCCTCCTTCTGGTTTTCTCTGTGGGCCAGTCAGTCGGATCCTTCTGCTCTCTCCCTGCCCCCCCCCCCCCAGCCTGCAGTGACACAGTTACCTCA
This sequence comes from Tolypeutes matacus, assembly GCA_026826555.1. NCBI lineage: Eukaryota > Metazoa > Chordata > Mammalia > Cingulata > Chlamyphoridae > Tolypeutes > Tolypeutes matacus. Next base: position 6,877,773 of record JAKSZT010053990.1, on the reverse strand, counting down.
GAACTGAAATATTCCTGGAAACACCGGCCCCGTCTGGTTAATTTCATGAGCCATTTTTCTGCCCAGATGACTTAGCTCTTGTTTATCCAAAGGCTTCTCCCCTGCTGTCCCCATGTAGGAAGCTGGTTCTCCCCAGGGATGTCCCACAGGGCCCCGATGGGGAGGGGGCCAAAAGGGCCCGGAGCTGGCTCCAAGACCATCCCTCCTCCCCATGCAGAGCCAGTCCCAGAAGTGGGGCTAGCGGGGCTGCCCCGAGGCAGGGAGGGGGAAAGAGGCCAGCCCGGCTCCCAGTTCCTGCTTTTGCCGGGACCCCGTGGCATTGGCGATCTGCGAGCCAGGCCAAACTCCCTCAAGACTGGAAGGGCCGCTGCCCACCTTGGCAGGTCTCCAACCTCCCAAACTAAGCCCACGTGGTACCCTTAGGATCCTGGCGTTGACTCAGCCAGATCCCCAGTGCAGCCGAGAAGAAGGGCCAGGAGTGGGTCTGGGAAGTGAAGAACTGGGAATGGAGAGGCTCTCAGAGGGACAGGCGAGAGCTGGGGGATGGAATGGCAGACTGAGGGGAGGAGCCCTCAGGAGGCAGCCACAGGCTGCAGCTGGGAAGGACAAGGGAGAGGTCGCTGGCTGACCCAGCTCCAAGTCCTAAGCCCTCGTGTGAACACACACACACCCTCAAACGCAGAGCCCTTCCCCTAGAGAGCAGTGTCCCTGTGACTGGGATGCCCCCAGAACCCTCCCTCAGGAAAGTCACCTGGCCACACATTTGAATGTGCCCACAGGGCACAGCGGGGCCACTGCGGGAGCCCCCCTGGCCCTCCACTCTCTTAGGAGGCGTTTTCACACGACTGGAATCCCAAAGCCTTCCTGGTTCATCACCCTCTCTGAAACACTAACTCGGCATTATGACGGACCCTAAACCTAACCCAGCCTTAAATCTTTAGCTCCAAACCCCACCCTCACTCTAAGTACAGTCAAACTGTAAACCAGTCCAACTTATTTCTAATTATCGAAGCAATGTATGTCATTGTAGAAAATTTTGAAAATACAAAATATAAACTAGAAGAAAGAAACCACCCGTAACCTCATACCTACCCAGGCTTTAAGCCCCAGTGAGCCTGTTAATGACACACTAACATCCCCACATTTGACATCTAAGTCAACACACTCACAAACCTTAGCCCTAGCTAACCCTCTCCCTGCCCAGACCTAAGCACATCCATCTGCTGGACTCAGACCTCAACCAAACTCAACCAAACCCCAAGCCTTGAGTAACATGAAACCGCAGAAGTAACCCAGTCCTTAAACCTATGCCCAATGCCAATTATATGCCTACTCTATCCTAACCTTCGTTGCCTTACCCGTCCCAGTGCCCCCTGAATCCTGGCCTAGTGCTCTTATTTTGCATCTCATCCAAGAGCCTGGAAGAGCGTGTTTCCCTGCTGCCAGTGTGCCCGCTCGTGGCCCTGACCTCTGGCCTCCTGGGGTGCCCAAGCTCCCCAGCACCATCAGCTCTCATTCCCCATCTCTCAGTTCCCACTGCAGCTGATAGAAAGGCCTCATTCAGGTCAAACTTTGCCCACCCAGTACCCCAGGTAAGAGGTGGACAGACCCAGCCCCTGTAGCCAATCCCTAAGGGGGTGCTAGCCTGCCCTACACTTCCCACACTAGGACTCCCAGCCTCGAACACACTCGACACCAACTACCTAAGCCAGCCCTGGTCCCCAGCCCTGGGGGTCTACTCTGAAACCCTGCCTCCTCCAGCTCTCCTTTGCTCTCAGCCCCCCGCCCGACCCCACCCTCTCTCCTGCACCCCTCCCACGGGTGGGCTGTGCTGCCTCCCCTCTCCTCAGCTCTCCTCATGCTGCTGAGGCACAAAGGGAACCCAGGAAGACTGATTCACAGCCCCTAGGCCTGGCCCCATCCCTCCATGTACACAAACATACGTGTTGGCACACATACACTGACACGCGTGCCAAAGACTTTCTTAGTTGACACACAAATCTATGATCAAATAGCTGCTGGTACATAGATACTCACGCACACGCCAAGTCCTCGACCTCAAACACATACATGCCTTCGTGCGCGCACACACATGCACACACACACACACTTGGGCCAGCAGCAACCCCCTCCCCCAGCCTCCTTCCTCCCATCTGGTGTCCCACCCTCACCCCCCCTCTCAGCCCAAGGTGGGGACAGACACCTGAGGGGTTGCCAGCTGCCGCCCCCGCCCGGGCCCGCCCTCACACTTCTTGCCCGTCCCGTCCACAGGGGACTCGTGGGGGATGCTAGCTTGCCTGTGCACGGTGCTCTGGCACCTGCCTGCTGTGCCAGCCCTCAACCGCACAGGGGACCCGGGGCCTGGCCCCTCCATCCAGAAAACCTATGACCTCACCCGCTACCTGGAGCATCAACTCCGCAGCTTGGCAGGGACCTACGTGAGTATCCAGGGCAGCTCAGTGTCTCAGAGTTGAGCTGAGAATGGGAAGAGAAGTTGGGGGAAGAGAGCCACAATGGTGGGGGTCGTGGTGAGTGACGGGGAGACGGGAGGGCCTCGGGCTCCCTGTCGGGCCTATCTGCTGCCCTTTCCTTGGAGGCGCCCCCCTCCTCCCTATCCTTGGCCCCAGGACTAGGCATGTGGGCAGGCCTCGCACCCGCCTTGGCCCACTGCCCACTGGCTGCTGGCCCGGCCGCCCGCCTCCCCCTGGGGGCCGGGGAAGTCTCCTCTGTTTACCCCATGTTGTGGTGTCTCTTGCACGGGTGGGGCTGGGTGGGGATGGAGGGGCCCCACCTCCCATGCCTGTGTCCCAGCTCGTCTCTGCCCCCAGACCTGGGGCCCTTCTGCTCTGGACCCATGGCCTCCCTTCCGGCTGCCTCTCCCATCCCAGCTGGGCCTCCTAGGGGGCCGGGGGGGTGGAAAGGGGGCAGCAGGGCACCGGGGCCAGCGGTGGCAGGGGCTCAGGGTGTGAATGGAGGCTATGCTGTAGGATTTGGGGGCCATCCAGGGGTGTTCAGAGAGCCCAGGAGAGAAGGAAGGAGGGTCAGAGGAGCCGAGGGCCATGGGGGACTGGCCCCCTCTTCCCGTGTTCCTCTTCCACATCCCAGACCCTATTCTGGAGCCAGGGAAAGAAAGGGGAGGAGGGTGGCGGGGGAGCTGGCTCCAGCCCCAGGATACACCGAGGAAATTAGTTTGTCTCTGTGCTTGTCAGCGTGTGAACCTCCCTCTGGGCCCTTGCCTCTCCCAGCCTCACCCCTCACTTCTCCCTTTCTCTCCCAGCTTAGACGTCTCCCTCATCCCTTTCCCTGGGCCCCAGGCTGCTCCCCTGAGGGTTGGCAAGGGCTCTGCCCTCCTCCCGGTACTGCCTCCCAGACCCTTCCTCCTGACGCACTCTTGAGACAGCGGCCTCAGTTTCTGCCCCTGCTGCCCTGCTCCTGTCAGCCGAATCCCTCCGGGGGCGTTAGTGCGTGCCCTTCTACCCCTCTCCCTTCAGCTGGGATCTGGGCGTGTCCAGGAGCCAAAGGAGGGTGCTCCGTGCCAGCGGTCCTCTGCCTTCCAACACAGCCTCTCGAGTTTCCCGGTCCAGAAAACCTTTGCTTGACTCTGCTGCCCCCTCTAGTTCCCGACCCGTTTTCTCTCCCAGCTTTCCCTGCCAAATTTTTCGAAGGAGTGGTCTACACCCTCTGCCTCCGCTTCCTCTCCACCCACTCACTTCTTAACCCCCTGCAATCTGGCCTCCAGTCCACTGCAACGCTCCTCTCCAAGGTCAGCCTGCACCTCCTTCTCGCCAGATCCAAGTCTTTGCTCAGTCCTCCCTCTCCTTGCTCTCTGTTTTGCAGCGACACTGCTGAACACTGCGACTCTTGAGCTCCTCTCCCCTGGCCTCTGTGCCCTCCTGGTCCACCTTCTGCCTCTCCAGCCTCGCCTCCCAGCTCCTTCGGGGGCTGCTCTGCCTCTTTGCCCTGCCCCGCCGCTGGGCGCACTCCCAAGGCTTGCACACCCCGCCAGTCGACTCGTCCTTACCGAGTGTCTGCGTCTTCTCTCTCTACACTTCCTCCGTGGAGAGCTCATCACCCCCACTGCTTCAACTGTCACCTCCGTGCAAATGACATCCTTGCTGGAGAACCTTAGGGGAGGTCCGTGACCTGCGAGGCAGAGCATGGAGCCGAGCCAGTGTCAGGGATCCACGAAATAGAAGCTCTGGGGCCAGGTCTCTATGATCTCGTGCACTGGCGGCTCCGCCTCCTTCTTCCCCACTGCCCTCTCCTTTTCACAGCTGAACTACCTTGGCCCCCCTTTCAACGAGCCTGACTTCAACCCACCTCGGCTGGGGGCAGAGACTCTGCCCAGAGCCACTGTCAACTTCGATGTGTGGCGAAGCCTCAACGACAAACTGCGGCTGACCCAGAACTACGAGGCCTACAGCCACCTCCTGTGCTACCTGCGTGGCCTCAACCGCCAGGCCGCCACGGCCGAGTTGCGCCGCAGCCTGGCCCACTTCTGCACCAGCCTCCAGGGCCTGCTGGGCAGCATCGCCGGCGTCATGGCAGCTCTGGGCTACCCGCTGCCCCAGCCTCTGCCAGGGACTGAGTCCACCTGGGCCCCCGGCCCTGCCCACAGCGACTTCCTCCAGAAGATGGATGACTTCTGGCTGCTGAAGGAGCTGCAGACCTGGCTGTGGCGCTCAGCCAAGGACTTCAACCGGCTCAAGAAGAAGATGCAGCCTCCGGCAGCTGCGGTCGCCCTGCGCCTGGAGGCCCGTGGCTTCTGATCTCCGGCCTTTACCACCCTCTTCTTTCCCCTCCCCCTGGAAACCAGGCTCCCGCTCTGGGAGGGAGGAACCTGTATGCCAACACCTGTTGAGCCAGGAGACAGAAGCCATGAGCCTCTGGGCCTCCCCTGGACTTGGGTGGGGTAGGATGCAATAGGCCCTGTCCTCCCACCCTCACCTCACCCACCCCGTCTCCTGAAGTCCTACAGGTCTGGGGAAGAGATGCAATAGGCCCATCCCACTGCCACAGGAAGAATCACTCAAGGGAGCCTGGAGTGGGTCGAGCAGTGCAAAGGCTCTCGCTGCCTCCTGCTTCCTGCCCACCGCCTGCCAGCACCCACCCAGCCTCTTCAGCAGCACTTCCAGGAAGCGTGACTGGAGGGTGGGCATGGGGACCACCAGAGTATGTGCCTTTCTGGGGTGAAGCCCTTTGGCTATCCCACTCTCCTTGGATGGATGTTGCTTCCCTAACTCCAGTAACTCCACACATCCAATTCCGGAAACAGACAAGCCCAAACAGGAAGAGATGGGATTAAAATTGGAAGACGTGGGGTCTGTATTGGAGGTGGCCTATAAACCAGAAGAGGTAACACTGAAAGCAGAGGGGCAGGGACAGACTGGACCCCGGGGCCACCAAAGCCATCGGTGGCACAGGGTGGCAAACAGAAGCTCGCAAACTCTTGCCGGCCTCATGGTGCCTCCGCCCCGCCCCCTTTCCCAGGGTATCTGTGGGTTGCCCAGGCTGGGGAGGGCAATCGCAGCCACAGCCACAGGATTTCCTGAAAGTTTACATTGCGGTAGCATTTTGGGGTGTGGGGGGGCAGCTCCCCCAGGCCCCGCCTCCCAGCCCCACCCACTCATGACTCTAAGTTTGTTGTATTAATATTTATTTATTTGGAGATGTTATTTATTAGATGATATTTATTGCAGAATTTCTATTCTTGTATTAACAAATAAAATGCTTGCCCCAGGACTTACTCCATTGGCCTGGCTTTGCCCTTCCTCCTGTCTCTCACCTCTGGGGTCTCCTGGCCCTTCCCTCCCCCAACTCCCACTACTGCTGGTGGAGGGCCTGGAAGCCCAAGATCAGAGAGTTTGCGGAGAGAGGACTCCTTCCAGTTCCTGGTCCTGGCCCCCCGGCCCAGGAAGTTCTGCACAATGGCAGACTTGACAATCCCGTGTCCTGCTCGTAACTCCCGGACACCCTCTGTCTGTCCCTGGTTTCCATTCTTTCCTGCTTCTGCTCAGCCCTCCTCACTTCATGGGGCCCCCTGAATAGTCTCATAGACCTAGCCACCCCTAGGCCACCCCCATCCTGTGAGAAGAGCTGCCGACCTGCCCCCGTGACCTCTCCCAAGCTGTCAGCTGCCTGGGCCCCACCTGTGGCTGCCCCCTGGGGCCCCAGGGCAGGGATCCTCACCTTCTCCTCAACACCCTCCATTGCCCTTGCTGGGTGATGCACTGTGGGGAGGTTGCAATTCTCAGCTGTGTCCCCACTCCTTTCTCCCCATTCTAAGGAAGCACATTTGGGGGGAAGGGGAGAAAACCTCATACTGGGCGGCAAGTGAATGGGATAGATGCAGCCCGAGGGGTGACCCAAGTTCAAATCCCAGTTTCAAGTCTATTAGCTGAATGACCTCGGACAAATTAGTTCAGCCTCTCTAAGTATCAGTTTCCCCATCTATAAAATGGGGATAATTTAATACTCTTATAAGAGTGTTGGGAAGGATAACAGAAATAGTGAAGGCGAGATGCTTGGCTATGATAGCAGTCATCGTAGTCACAGTTACTTAGGACACGTCAGCACGTCATGGCACTCTTGGTAAGAACCAGGGTCAATACATGGGTTAAGTGCTCCCAGGTCACACTGGGGTATTCTACAAGGGCGTCCTGGAGACAATGCCTTGAGCCAAGGAAGCCTGGTCAATCAGGTGACAGATACTTTCAAGGCCTTCATTGCTTCGTTGTGCCACCTGGTATAGGAAAGCCAAAAGGAGTCCAAGCCCAGACTTGGCTCCTGCCCTCAGGGAGCTTGCCATCTATGAGGGCAGAAAAGATCAGCTTACTGGAAACAATAAGAGGAAATGTGTCCTCGTGCAGTATTGACTGGGAAGAGAAGAGACCAGAGGCAGGGGCAGGAGGATTGGACTCCACTGGGAGACCCTAAGTCACTGGTCCAAGGTGGAGTGGACATGCTCAGCCCTGAGAGGTCCAGCCTCTTGAGGCAGAGATGGCTGCCCAGTCACAGTCATGGCCAGGGGCACCCCAGCCCTGCCTCCTACCTAATAAGATAGAAAGAAGGGGACATCTGGGCAAAATGAGGAGCTGCCTGTAAGGTGGAAAGCCCATACAAAGATGGAGGCAAGGAAGAGCCAGCTCCTGTCATCCATGACCCCACATTCCTAGACTGTGACCTTCTTGAGAACAGCTTCTGAGTGCTCCTTAGCTCTCCATCACTAGCTCAGACCCCAGCCCAAAGAAGGTATTTTAATAAATGTGTATTGAGCCAAACCATCTAGTAAAGGGAAAAGGACAACTCCCCTCACACCCCCAACTGCTAGAATACAAGGCAGAATTTGATTAAGTGCAGAAAGAAAGACGTGGGCAAAATACTGTGGGGAACAAGGAAGGAGTGACCTCATGCCCTGGGTGGAGGAAAAGGCTCTGCTAATCTGTGGGCCCTGCCTGGGAGGGCTGGGATCTAAAGTCATCACCACATCTCCAGCCCAGCACACAGTAGGTGCTCCCAAGTCAACTTCTGAATAAATGTGCAAGGTCTTGGAGGACGGGCATCATTTTGACAGATGGGGATGGAGCAGGGTGATGGCTGATCAGTCTGTCCCTCTCTCTTTCAAGCTCATAGCATCTCCAGGGAGGGGCCGTGGCTTACTCATCTCTGCATCCCTATGGCATTTTAGCCCAATGCCTGGCATGTAGTAAATCACTTGATCACTGGTCAGATTAAACCAATTGGAAGAGTAACAAGACAAGACTGTATTAGAGAGTTTTAAGGCGGCAGTTGTTCAACAGGCTCAGGTGGTCCAGAGGAATTGCGAGAATGCTGAGAAAGAGTCACTGGCTTTGTAATTAGGAAGTCACAGGTGAGCTTTGAAAGGACAGTTGAGAGGTAGATGCCAAATTATGAGATTGAAGGAGGATATGGTAGGAAGAAAGTAAAAGCATAACTATATTCCCTCGAGAGCTTGGTGGTAGAGAGACTATCTAGAAGGGGTAGCATGATCAAGTGAGTTGTTTTTTTTTTAGGTACTGGGGGCCGGGGATTGAACCCAGGACCTTGTATGTGGGAAGTCGGCGCTCAACCACTGAGCCACATCAGCTTTCCTGAGTTGTTTTTTTTGTTTGATTTTGCTTGTTTTTTTTTTTTTTCTGTTTTTTTCAGGAGGCACCAGGAACCAAACCCAGGACCTCCCATGTGGGAGGCGGGCGCTCAACTGCTTGAGTCACATCCACTCCCAAGAAATATTTTTGCATTGGTTTGTTTTGTTTTGTTGTAGCTGTTTTTACATGGCATATTTTCCCCAGCCTTTCACTTTCAACCTACTGTGTCTTTGAATTTAAGGTGACAGTGGTTCACAGTATCCTCTTATGATCCTTTTTATTTCTGTGGGGTTGGTAGTAATGTCCCCCCATTCATTTCTAATTTTAGTTATTTGCATCCTCTCTCTTTTTTCCTTTTTCAGTCTAGCTAAAGTTTTGTCAATTTTATTGATATTTTCAAAAAAACAACTTTTGGTTTCCATTGACATTCTATTGTTTTTTTTATTCTCTATTTCATTTATCTCCACTGTAATCTTTATTTTCTTCCTTCTGCTGGCTTTGGGTTTAGTTTGTTCTTTTTCTAAATCCTTCAGTTGTGAGGTTATGTCTCTGATTTGAGACCTTTCTTCTTATTTAATGTAAGCATTTAGAGCTTTAAATTTCCCTCTAGGGGAGTGGGTGTAGCTCAGTGGTTGAGTGCCTGCTTTGTATATACAAGGTCCTGGGCTCAATCCCCGGTACCTCCTAAAATAAATAAATAAATAAATTTCCCTCTCAGCACTGCCTTTGCTGCATCTCATAGATCTTGGTATGTTGGGCTGTTGTTTTTAAATAGAAGAGATCTAAATATGCTGTCTGCTGAGTAAGGGAATGGTGGCTGGAGAAGAATGGAGATGTTTTGGAAATGGAATGAGACAATCAGAGAATAAAAAGGGTTGCTGGGCGGCCCTGTGGACCCAGCTTACACCAGCAAGCATACCTTTGTCGAGGACCCAATTGGCATGGATTGTGGCATTCCGCAGCAGGCCAGAGGTGGGGGCTGAGGACTGGCAGAGCAGGAATGGTAGAGAATCCAGGGTTCTAGAGGGGCTGGGGTGCCGAAGATTGTACTGTTGAGTGGCTGTGAGCAAATGAAAAGAGAGGCGAGGAAAAAGAAAGGAAGGGAAGGCCAGAGGAAGAGGGGCCAGCGCTAGCCGCCAGTGGCAGGGAGCAGGTGGGAGGGGTGCGCAAAGGGAAGCAGGTTTGAGAGGGCACTTCAGAGGCACAGTTCTTGAATTCTCCCCCAGAGAGCACCACTGTGATGGTGACAGGGAGTGTGAGCCCCTCCTTTGAGCCTTGGCACTGTGTCCCCTGGGGCCTCTTATGAAAATGCCAGCACTGCGGGACAGATACTGCAGCCACCGGTCAGTCATCAGTCTTTCCTGTGAGGGAGCCTGTCATTGGCCTTCCACCTGCTGCTGCTTCAGGCTGGGTGAGGAGGGGACAGATGCCTTTTCCTTGGTCCTCTTAGGTTCCACCACTTAAGTGTGGCCTCGTTGTCAGGGGCCCAGATATCCAGGGGTCAACCTAGGAACCCAGACTCGCTGGGGCCTTGCAGCAACATGGGGGCACGTTACCTCTAGAAGTCCTCCTGTTACCAGAAAGGCTAGGGAGAATGGAGGGCAGGGGAAAAGGCCCTCTTCTCTGTCTTCGCCAGACACCATGTAACGGTTAGAAACCTCATCATCTTAGGGGCCTGGAAAGACGCATGTGCTTGAGAGGAGCAGCGCAGGATGGAGAACTCTCACTGGAGGGAGGCAGCTGGGAGGCAGGGCAGGAGTGGGTCTGGAAGAGGGTCTCATGGTGTGTGTGTGGGGGAAACGGGGGTATGCTTTGCCACCTTCCCCCTTTTGCAAAGACTGACCCAAATCCAGGACAGAGGGCCTCCGTGGTATCTGAAGAGATGCATTCAAGCACACATCCTACACACACGCACGCACACTCATCCACTCTCCCCAGCCACCCCAAATGGGGAAGAGCAAAGGGAGGCCTCTGTTTCCCTTAACCTAGAGGGCAAGGGCCAGTGATTCAGCCTGGCTGAGTGCTCTGATGGGTGGTTCCCTCTTAGCTCCCCCTGCTTCTCTGGAGCCACAACTGTCCCTGCCTTTGTCCCTTCAATTCTTGAGCTCCCTGACTCAGCTTGGTTCCCTAATTTCCCAGCAGGGGACAAAGCCCTTGTCAGTGGGGTGGGGTAGTAGTGAGGGAGTAACTGTGAAAAATCTTCAGAGCTAGAGTCCCAGTCCTTTCTCAGTCTCAACCTTCAGGGTTCCTCAGCCTCACTAGTTCAGAGGTCACCCCTAGCCCCTCCCCAATTTGCCCTCATCTCCAAAGCCTGGCTCAAGGGGTGGAAATGGTTAACCAGGACCTTTCTTCCAGCTGGACAAAGTCTGACACCTGGTGGCCAAGGTGAGGAATAGCCAGAAGGGCCCCTTTTCAAATTTTCCCAGCACTTCTCCAGAGCCAGAGGATGGCCAAGGTGGAAGGGAAGATGACTGAAGGGCGACTGTTGGGACAGTGGCAGAAAAACCCAGAAAGATCCATTCCCCTCCTTCCCTTTGACCAGGCTCCCACCCCTGAAGCCACTAGGCCAGAGAACCTGGAGCAGGAAGGGGGTGGGAGTTTGGGAAGGTCCTGGGGGCTTAGGTGGGGCTGCCTGAAAGAAATCTGGCCCATGGGGTGAGAAGCAGGGCCCAGGGAGCATGAGTATGTTGCTGGGTGTCAGGCTGGCTGCCCATGATCTCCTGAGCAGGACTGATTTCCAGCTCAGGGTGGGTGGCAGGGCCTGAGGGCCTGAGCAAGGGGGGTGCAGAGGGAGAGGGAAGGAGAGCAGGAAACGCCCCACAGCCCGCGGGGCCCCAGGCAGCTGCTTCCCTCCCTCGACCTGCCCCCACCTTCCCAGCACTACCTGGCTCTCCCCACAAGCCCCATCGGGAGCTGGGGGAGGAGAAGGGGCCCAGAGGGCGCATGAGCAGTGAGGTGGGGAGAGGGAGGGGACTCCTGCCACGTTGTCTGCACTAAGCCAGGCCTAATCCCCCTTCCCTCAGCGTGGGGCTCGGTCCTTGGGAAGGTGCTGGGCTCCCGCTGCAGCTCTTTCCTCTCTGCAGTTCTTTTCTCTCCTGGGCTCCCCAGCACGTCAGCCTTAGCAAAGGCTGAGTGTTCCTTGGCAGGGGTGCAAAGGTCACTCCCGCTAGAACCCTCACCAGCCTCTGGGGGGCAGGGCTGACACAAGGAACTTAGGCCTGGAGCTCAGGAAACTCTCCCAAGGAGAGAAAACTTCGCCCCCCAACTCAGACCTGTGGCCTGGCCCTCCAGCCTGCATCCTGAACTGTGACAGGCCCCAGGAGAACAGTTTTGAGGATGGGCCCAGAAAGGCTGCCTGGGTAGGACAGGGGTTCCAGGGAGGGTAGTGATAAGAGGCAGCAGGGGGTGGGGGCGGGGGAAAAGGAGGAAAAGACCCCGGGCTGGGCAGGCCAAGGTCCAGTCTAGTTGCCAGAGCACCTTGGGGATTCAGAGTCAGGCAAAGAGGTCAACTGTGACTGGGATAGCTCTGAAATCCCTGGGTGCTAGCTCCTCCCTTGGGGTCTTTTCCCGTGGTCTGATGAGGGAAGGTCAGTGGTCCTTGGGGAGAGTTCCCTCAGCACTAAGCAGAAAGCCAGCCCAGGGATGCCTGAGCTCAAGCTGACCACACTGATTCTCTTTCTTGGGGCTGGAGGGAAGCTGAAGGCCAAGGGAGCCATCTTCCAGGCTGCGTGGGAGAGGCAGGCAGAGCTCGGGGTGGCTGGCAGGGGCCAGGCCGTCCAGACTGTGCTCGTAGAGCAGGTCGGGGGCCAGAGGCTGCACAGGAGAGGAGAGCTGGCCAGGGCAGCAGTCGGAGCCACTGTGGCCGCCCAGAGGCACACCCCATTTCACGCTTCCTGGGCGGTGGCAGGGCCCCACGGCTATCAGCTTTCAGGGTGGGAGGGACCGGGAATGAGGAGGGGTCTGCCCCACCCATGACTCCCTACTCCCTCAGGGCTTTATGGACTCAGAAGGCAGGTGGTGGCTGCAGATGGGATCATGGGTGCCACACATCTCTGGAAACGGCTCAGGAGGCCCTGGCTGAGGCCCCTTCATGGAGTACTCAGCCTGGCTGGACTCAACACCTAAGCCTGTCCCAGCCCCTGGTGGAGAGAGCCTCCCACTTCCCTCCCCACCTCAGCTGGGCCCCCGCCTCCCACAGGGTGGGCCCTGCTTAGTCCACCAGGCACTTGGGGGGATTAGAGTAGACCCAGCCCAAACAATGCAGCAGGGAAGGGCCCTCCAGCTCTGTACAGTGCACCCACAAGCTCACGCTCCTCTCCTTGGGCTCAGCCCTCCTCAAAGCTGATGGGGAGCCAGGCAGGAAGAGGCCCAGCTGACAGCCCGCTCCCTGCCTCCTCCCCTTTGGCGTTCTCCTCTCCAGAGCATTCTCCTTCGCTCCCTACAAAGATCCCTGGCCTCAGGGACAGGGGCCCAGCACAGAGCACCCAGGCCCCAGAGCAGTGGGAAAGGAAGAAAGCAGAGGCATCTGAGCAGGCGCCAGCCCTGGCATCTCTGCCTCACCCTACAGGCCTCGTACCCTGGGCTGGAAGACTGGACCAGACTGGACCGCATCTCCCAGTGCGATGAGAGCTGCGCCGGTCCTTGTGCTCGTTGATTCCCAGACTCCCACTGGCCAGAATTTGTGCCTGCTGCCAGGAAGCTGGTGAGGGGGAGGCAGGGTAGGGGTGAGTCAGCGATGACAGGAGCCCAGCGGACAAAGGTCATGGGTGGAGAATTGAAAGATACTGTTTCCAGCAGCCTGCCTCTGCCAGGGGGTCCTCCGAGGCTAACCAGCCCCGTGGCCCTCTCGGCGGTCTACCCTCCTGGCCTGTGAACCTCTGGAGGGCATGGGGCACTGTGGTTTAGCTGAGGCCCCAGGATGCTTGTGACTATTAGCAGTGATAATTTACCCACAATTCCTACTCTCGAAAACCTATTTACATTTAACTTGAGTTACTCTGGTGAAGTGCCTAGAGCAGGACTTAGCATGTCAGAAGGGCTCTGTGTCAGGGTCATTGTTATTTTCTGCTCCTGCGCTCACTTTTCCATTGGAGAGACTGGGCAGAGCTGCCCCAGGAAGAACTGGGGGCCCGGAGGGTGTGACTAGGAGCCCTGCTCCGGCCCCAGCCCGGGGTGAGACCTTCCTGACTAGCAGGGCGGCGGGCTGACAAGGCACAGGCTTGCCTGGCCTGAGTGGGCAGCGTCTCTGGGCGCAGGCTGTGAGAAAGGAGCTCTCAGAAGCCACGGGCTGCTCCAGCCAGGCCCCCTGGGGCCGGCGGGGGTGGGGTGGGAGCAGGGAAGGGGGCTGGATTAGCCCAATCTCTCCCCGGACCTCCAGACCGGCCCCCACAACGCGCCGCGGGCCAAGGGGCCGGAGCGGAAGGCTCCAGCTGGGCTCTGGGGAGCTACAAAACGGCCACGGGGATTAGTGGGGCTGAAAGCACATTTGCCTAGGCGGGGAAAACGGGAAGTGAGAGGCCGAGGAGAACGCTCTGTGACTCCCTGGAGACCCCGCCGCAGCCCAGCGTGGGGGAGGCGCAGGAAGGGGTGGCGAGGGCCGGGGCATCTTGACAGGTCCCCCCAGAGCACAGCTGCAGCGCAGCCCCGCCCCCGAGCCCCGAGCCGCCTGCCATTGGCCAGGGCCGGGGCTCCGCCCCTCGGGGGCGGCCTGCCATTGGCTCCGGCCCCTGGCGTTTGCGGGCGTGTGGGGGTGGGAGGAGGCGCCCGCCTGGAAGCAGCCGGACTTCCTCTCGCGGCCCGTCTGGGCCGGCCCGTCTGCCCGTGCTGGCCCGTCTCGGCCGCGCAGCAGCTGTCCCTCTCGCGCCCGCTGGCCTGCCCCTCTGCTCCCCGCCGTCGCCTCCTTCCCCGCCGGCCTGGGTGGCCGCCATGGGCCGGAAGCGGCTCATCACTGACTCCTACCCCGTAGTGAAGAGGAGGGAGGGGCCGGCTGGGCACAGCAAGGGGGAGCTGGCACCAGAGCTAGGTCTCTGTGGCGTGGGGGCGGCCGCTGGACACCGAGAGACCGCAGAGGAAGTGGGCGGAGGAGGGGGCAATGCGAGGGGAAGGGCGCTCTGTCCTCCACTTTCTGCACCAGGGCAGGCCGAGGGTGGCCTGAGGCGAGGGCCAGAGGCCTGGGCAGGCCTGAGGCAGCGTCTCATTGCAGAGGAGGAGCCCCAAGCCCTGGACGTGGATGAAGCGGAGCTGGAGCTGCTGAGGCAGTTTGACCTGGCCTGGCAGTATGGGCCGTGCACAGGTGAGAACCCCACCCAGGCTCCACATCTCTCTGAAGGAACCCCGGCTCCTGTCTGCCTCTCTCCAGCACTGTTTCCTGGGACTGTGGGGTGTGGAGGCTCCCGAGATGCACTCCTACACACATTCTCCAGCCTTGGCTCCTCCTCAACCCCCAAGAGGCCCCAGTGTCATCTTCCCACACTGCAGGGATCACCCGGCTGCAGCGCTGGCATCGGGCACAACAGATGGGCTTGGACCCTCCTCCAGAGGTGCATCAGGTGCTACAGACCCACCCCAGGGACCCCCGTTTCCAGTGCAGGTCAGAGGCAGGTCGGGGAGGGCTTTCATGGGAGGCTGACCTCCAGGGATCACCACCCTCCTGGCCCAAGGGAGAGAGGGAGACAGGCTTTGGGGAGCCGTCCCCTGGGCTCCTCCAATCCTTGTTGGGCAGGCAAGAAAGTTTCATGAGGTGGAGGTGCCTGGTTCAGGAAGGCCAGAAGTTTGCTTTAATAATTCTTCTCTCTATGAACCAAGGGGAAAGGGTGCACCCAGGGACCAGGGGCAATCTAATTTTGGACTCAGGGGCTGGCCAAGGATTTGGGCTGTTTAAATCCAGGTCACTAAGGGACTCAGCTGACTCACTCTCTGGTTTCTCCCTCCCACCCCACCTTCCACAGCCTCTGGCATCTCTATCCACTTTGAGGCACCACCTAGGACCTCCTGCCTTTGGCAGGCCTGCTAGCCACCCGAGACCCTCAGGACAGATGGGAGAGCCAGCTCTGCTGTGGAGGAACATTTGGCAAGAGTCTCTCAGGGAAGGAAATAGACTTAATCTGGAGGTGTTTGTGGCTCTGCTCCTCCACCTAACCAGCAGGTGCCAGTAGGCCCTCTCAGAGCCCATGCAGCTGAAGCCGAAGTTCTGGATGGAGAATGGTTTTTGAGGACAAGGACCTGGCTATGGTCCTACCGCCACATCCCTCCCTGACCTAAACACTGGGGTTCCTGGGGATCATGTGGCAAATCAGAGCCAGACTCAGGTAGATGATCCAGAAAGCAAAGATGCACTCCCCACCTAAGGCTGGGAATCTCGGGCAGAGACTGGCTGAGCTCACAGGGCAAGGGGTTCACAAATGTTTATCAATAAAGAGGACTGAGCCCGGAATTCTGACCTTGGTCCCTTCATGTGCCCCTGCTTTGGCTAGCAGGACCCAGCAAGCTGAGAGGTGGGAGAGAGCCAGCACTGTGACCCCTCTTTTTCTGTAAGACTCCTGGGTGCATGTACCTAAGCCCGGGGCCTGAGAGGGACTGAAGACCACCCCAACGACAGACGGTCCTGCCAGAGCTGAGCTGCCTCTGGCACCCCCTGGTGGCTCACAGGGAAACTACTCCTTAGTCATCCACCCTAATCAGCCAATGGAAACCTGACCTGCAGATCACCCATCACCCAGCATCACCGCCTGCCTCAAAGATGGCTTCTTTGCCAGAGGAGGACCCATGGGGTCCACGTCACATAAAGTCCAGCCAGACCTACACATTCCCAGGAAGCACCTCTGCTTCCCACATTGGGGGCCACCTGGGGGAGGGTCTGAACCTGCAGGGTCTAATCTGAGATGGCCATCATTGGGGTGCTTTGGTAGGGAACTGGCTGGAACCAGAACTCCTGCTCAGAGGATGCTGGGCCAGGTATAGACAGCATGGAGAATGGAATCTAGTGCTTCCTTCATTTGCTAGGTCAGCCCTCCCTCCTGGGGGCAGATAGAGACAGGGTCATTCACTTCTTGGAAACAGGTCTAGAGGCCAGTTAAATGGCCTTCTTAGGTCCTATTTTATTGGGCACTTCAGGAACTTCAGAAGTATTGTCTCTAATCCATCCTAAAAAAATCCTTCAAGGTAAATTTTACAGAGAAAGAAACTGAGGCTCCGGAAGGTTAGGTAAAGTTGCCCAGCCTCACACAGCAGGTAAGGAAGGGACAGAGCAGAGGTGGGCCCCACATCCATCTCCTCCACCTAGACCATGCCCCCTGCCCAGCTCCTGGGCACCTACCACATGCCAAAGCACCAGTGAGCCTCTTGTGTTGTTAATAGTGGGGAGGAAATGGGCAAAACCAAAGTCATGTGTAAATATTATGTCAGGTCGTGGTTGTGGTAAGAAAAGTAAGAGTGAGGGGTCAGAGAGTCCCAGGGCTGCTCTTTTAGAGTTCAGTCAGGGAAAGCTTGCTGGTAAGGTGGCATCTGAGCAGAGATCTGAAGGAAGTCCGGGAGCGAGCCCCACACCTACATGAGCATTCCAGGCAGACTAAACAACAAAAGCCCCCAGGAGGAGAGTTTTCAGCCTGTTCAAGGAGCAGCATGGAGGCCAGTGTGGCTGGGGCAGAGGGAGGGAGGGGGTGTGGCAGGGAACTAGGCCAGAGAGGGAGCAGGCCCAGTCCCACAGCGCTCACAGGCTGCGATAAGCAATCTGGGCTTTACTCTGAGTGAGAGGGCAAGGCATCGGAGGGCTTCAAGCTAAAGCAGGACATAAACTTATGTTTTGAAAATATTACTCTGTTGGTGAAGTGTTGGGGGTGGAGGAAGAGAGAGGCAGCAAAACTCCCTAGGAGGCTAGTGGGGTCGTCCAGGTGGGAGGTGCTGATGGTTTGGACCAGGGAAGGAGAGGTGGAGGTGGCAAGAAATGGCCAGATTATTTTTCTTTCTTTCTTTTTTTTTTTTTTCATTTTAATGTGGCATCATATATACAACATAACATTTCCCATTTTAACCACTTTCGAGTATACAGTTGGACCTCTGTATTTTGAAGATAGAACTGACAGAATCTGCTGATGGATTGGCCAAGGGTTTAAGAGAGGCTTGAGCAACTGGGAGGATAGCACTCCCGCCACCAAGGTGGGAAAGATTGTGGGAAGGGCTCCTTTCAGCTGTGTTGAATTTGAAGTCAGTGATGCGGCTAAGTAGAGCTGAGGAGTAGGCAGTTGGATATGCAAGTCTGGAATTCTGGGCAGGGATCTAGGTTCAAGACAGAAATTTGTGCACCTTTTGGATGACAAAGTCACTACAGTGGATGAGATGACCTAGGAGTGAATGTAGAGAGAGATGAGAAGTGGTTCAAGGACAGCCTGGGGCCCTCCCACACTGGGAGGCAAGGAGGAGGGCACTCAGGAGAGTGGGCTCTGGGAGGTCTGGGCAGAAGGGTTTCCAGGGCAGGACGAGCAGCGGTCTCAGTGCTTCTCAGAGGCCTGAGAGTGGCCTGCTGGACTTGGCAACGCAGAGGTCACTGGAGACCTGCTAAGAGCAGTTTCAGCGGAACGATGGGGATAAAAGCCTTCAGCAGGGAGTGGCAGCAGAAGTGGAAACAGTGAGTGTGCCGAGTCACTCAGGGATTTTTTTTTTTTTTTACTGTAAAGGGAGCAGCAAAATGGAGTAGAGAGGAGATATGGGATCAAGGGAGGGTTTTTTAATTTCCTTTTTTTGCCTTGTTTGAGATAGAGTGATAGTACAGCATAATTATAAGATGAAGAGAATGCCCCAACAGGGAGGGCAGGTGACAATGCCAGAGAGAGAGAAGGCAGTGGTATGAGTGAGGGAGGAGGGTGGCCTTAGACAGGAGCATCCACGGTGACAGGCAGGAGGCAGGGAGACAGGAGGAGAGGCAGGAAGGGGCTCCGTGTGGGGGAGAGACGCTCAGTGACTCTGTCACTGCTGGGGAGGGCCTGAGGTTTCCTGAGTGCCCGTCGAGGCCACTGCTGGGCTGAGGGCTGCACCCCTGTCATCAGGGTGACTCCTCAGAACAGCCTCCTTGGGTAAGGATTATCCACATCTTACAGGCTGAGAGGGAAGCGAATCACTCAATTTCGTAAACTCTAGGGCCCAGATTCAAAGCCAGGCCTCTCCTTCCAGTGCGTCACAGTCCCACCCAGCCTTGCACTCCAGGTGCTTATGATTTTGTTGGCGAGATAAGATCTACATATGTGGAAAGTTAAAAAAATCATGTAATACAAGTACTACCTTGAGGCCGCCTAGGAGAAGTGGAGACACTGCGTTCTCCGAGTTCTCGGGAAGGAGACAGCACCAGTGATTCAGAGGACTCTCGCCAGGCGGCAGGGGACTTGAGCACAGGGACCGCGGGCTCCGGCCACATGGGCATCACCCCTTGCTCGGCCTCCTACCTGCCTTGTCCCTTGTCCTCCTCACCCTTTCCCCTGTAGGATGACTCAGACCCCCACTGGGGCTGGAGGTGGCCCAAGACATCTCCACTCTGAACAGTTTTGGTAGTTTTCTTTTACAAAATCTTTGGTCAATATTGCATTTGACTCCATGAGTCATTGTTTTAACATAAAGACGGATGAACTTATTGTCAAGAAAAAGTAACTCTCCAGGAAGATGTCCCATGTCTGGCCACCGGCTGGCTTTGCAGACCCCTGACCCACCCACCACCACCTTGCCCACTTTGAGCAGCATTGCAGAAAGCACTAGATAAACTTTTATCAGAAGGAGATGGAAGGAGGTAACTGGCTCTTTAAGGGTCAGAACTGGCAGGCAGAGAATGGCATTCTAGATGGAGAGAATGTGCTGAGCACGGGCAACAAGGAGGGAACGACGCATGCGTCCAGGGGACAGGTGTGCAGAGAGGTAGTAGACAGTGTGCAGCACTCCCTCTGTGAAAATTGTCGTGATGAAGGCTACTATCTGAGTGCTTATCCTGTACTCAGTACTGTTCTAAGGGCTTTTTATCCTCACAGCAACCCTAGAAACAATTATAAAATGTTTTTTTATATAATGATTTGAAAGAAGAGGAAACTCAGGCACAGAGAGGTTAAGTGCTTGTCTGAGGTCACACAGCCTGTAAGTGTCAAGTATAGGATGTGGTCCCAGAGAGTCTGGCTCTTGAGCCTGCACTTTTAATCATATGTGAGAAGGTCAGTGAGGCAGGCTGGGGCCAAACAAAGGGTCTTAAGCCTGAGGCTAAGAAGTCTGGACTTTATCTATGGTGATGGAGAGCTCCTGATGATTTTTGAGCAGGAGGGAGAATAAAATAATTACTCTGGAAAACCAGTCTGGCCAGGTATGAAAGACTGGACAGAGAAGAAACTGCAGGCAGGAAGATCTAGCGGGAAGCTACTGCATGTTCAAGGCAGGGGGTTGGCAGTTAGAATGGAAAGGATAGAGTTCTAGGAGTTGTTACCAAGGTGGTCAGCAAGACTTGCCTTTGGGAAGGAAGAGAAGTTCGATTTTATCCATGTTTGGGAAGATGGCAGGACATCCGAATGAAAACATCTAGTAGGCAATGGTATAGCTCCGGGCCAGCAGAGCCGTTCCAGGAGAGTGTGGTATCCAGGGGACAGAACTGACTATGAGTCCGTTAGCACGGCTGAGTTCTCAGGGAAGAGAGGCAGGAGAGGGTGCAAGGAGTGGGCCAAAGACGGCACTTTGAAAAGTCTTTCTAGTAGAAGATGGAAGAAGATCCAGCAAAACAGAGGGGAGGGCAGTGAGAGCAGCAGGAGAATCCAGTGGAGTGGTGTCGCAGGGGTCAACGGAGAGCTGTGCACAGGGTGGTCAGCAGTGTGAGGCTGCAGAGCTGGGAGCAGAACTGAGGGAGAGATGAGAAGCAGGCAGGGAAAATGGCATGCCCTCACTCCTTCCTCCATTTCCCACTTCCCTCTCTCCCTGTTTTGTAGCTCTGGGATCCCTGCTGTCATGGTAACTGCCAGAACCACACCCATTAGTGAAGGCCACACTGATTCATTCTTTATTGATTCAGGTGTGGCAACATTTATCCACCCTCAGACAAACTCACGAGGAGCTTGGTGGTTCAAGGAGCTAATTTACCAAGAAAAAGTAAACAAGGGAAAGCAGCAAGCTTCTGATCTAGAAGCAGAACAAAGCTATAACAAGTGCCAGCTGGAGGCAGATTTGGGGTAACACCCCTTCTAGAACTTCAGGGCTCCTCGAAATGAATCCTAGTTTTCTCTGCCGCCAGGTCTCCAGTTCAGCTATTGGAGCCCTAAACTAGAAAACAACAACTTTGTGCTAGTCATGGCACATGCAAATTATTAGAAGTCCAGGCCCTAACCTCCAAGGGCTTACTGCAATGGGCGAGGGAGGGAAGACATGTGAGTGGGCTTCAGCCTTCACAGGGCAGGCGTGAGCTCGACTCTGTGTGAGCGCAAGACTTCCTCAAGACGAGCCTTGAGCTGCGTGTTTAAGGCTGGGCAGGGGTTTTCACAGTGTGGACGAGCGATGGTGGACATGTGTTGGGAAGAAGTGGGTCCTGGGTCCTTCTTGAGCTGTACTCGGGTCCTTTGTCCTTTGAAGGAAAAGGCATTTCCTAGAAACCCCCTTTGGGGTGTGACCACCTCCATCTCACCTCGCCGTCCCCGTGGCTCCTGGTCCTGGAAGTCCCACCCTTGATTGCATGATGTTTCTCTCTGTGGAGCCTTCCTGAAGAAGAGGTAAGGATTCCTCCTCTGCTCCCATGGTGACTTGCTGATCTTTTATTACAGTACGTCACACTGCTACACTACTAGCAAGTATTCTATCCTCATCAGTGACAGTCCCACTTCACTCACACCTGCTTCTACCTTTTTGCTCCATTGATTTTTGTTCCAAGCTGTGAGAATCATTTATGTACCTATTGTGAAGGCTGATCCTTCACCCCAGTGAATTTTGGACTATGAGTCACTTCTGGGGGCTGTGACCTTGCTGGCAGGAGCCATCTCTACCTAGAACCTCTCAGAGGTATCAAAGCCGTCAACCTCCAAAGCAAGTCCCTTTTCATTTCTCATTTTGAAGGCTGTGCCTCCACTGGGCCAGCCCCTTGCATCATATCAGGAGCTCAGTGGATCAGCCAGCCCACTTTTCTGCATGGTCTTGGGAGGCTGGCCGGCCAGGACCCTGCACTTCAAGCCTCACCCTGCTGCAGTGTGAACTGGTTCAACTCCAAGTACGCCAATTTGGCATCCTTTATCAAAATTACAAATGTACATATCCTTTGACCCTTTCAGTCCATAGCTGCTGATTTTCCCACAGATACCCTATATAGCAATAAATATATAAAGTTTATTTATTACAGCACTATTTGTAATGGCAAAGATTAGAAAGCGCCTAGAGGTCCATCAATAAGGGACTGGTAAAGTGAGTTACAGCACAATGGAGGCTGTGGACACTATACTGTGAAAAAGTTCGAGGGAGCTCTTTTATGTATTGTATAGATTATAAAATGATCTCTAAATTATAGTTAAATGACAAAAAGGATTTACAGAACAATGTGTGTAACAGGCTACAATTTGGGTTTAAAAAGCACGTGTATTTGCTTTTATAGGCATGAGATATCTCTGAAAGGAAATCCAAGCAATTAAACCATCAGTGGCCTTTGAGAGAAAGGTAACCTGGTGGCTTAGAAACAGGAACAGAGGTTAAAATTTTTCGTTGAATAGTACTTTTGAAATTTGAACTCTCACCATGTATTTAAAAATATTAGATATAATAGAAACATAATTCTGTTTATGTCACTAGCATACAAGGCTATAGGGTCACTGTGTCAGGGGATGCAGTGATTGGGGGATGTTGCTGGACTTGTGGTGCTACACTCCTCCCCACTGGGAGCGAGGGGCCTTCTACCTTCAACCATAAAGTTGATGGTGGGGTCCAAGCAGTGGGAAGGTCTAGGACTTGCTCACTACTTTTTTTTTTTTTTGAGGTACCGGGGCTGGGTTTGAATCATGGACCTCGTATGTGGGAAGCCGGCACTCAACCACTGAGCCACATTAGCTCTCCTGAATTGTTGTTTTTTTGTTTTTTTTTTTAATCCCCTTTTGCTTGTTGTTTCATTTTTTTGTTTGTTTGTTTGTAGAAGGCACCGGGGACTGAACCCAGGACCTCCCATGTGGGAAGCAGGTGTTCAACTGCTTGAGCCATATCCACTCCTTCACTCATTCTTTTTTTTTTTTTTTTTTAAGATTTTATTTATTTATTCATTTATCCCCCCCCTCGCTGCCTGTGCTCGCTGGGTCAGCCAACCACGCCGTGCGGGCGGGCTTGCCTTCACCAGGAGGCCCAGGGAACCGAACCCGGGGCCTCCCATATGGTAAACGGAAGCCCCACTGATTGAGCCACAGCCGCCCTCCCCTCACTCATTCTTGAACCCACCTCCTCTTTTACTAAATCTCTGCCTGCTACCAAGATCACCTTGTTGCAGAGACAGGTTTTGCAAGAATACAAACATGATAAGTCCAGTTTAAATTCAACCAGATCATTTATTGATCTAACAAGTATATCTGGAGCACCTGTTAGTTTGTGTCCTATGTGGAATATGCACCTTGGGTCCCAACCCTTAAAGAGTTCTCAGTCTACCCTTAAATATAGGAAAAGATACTCAACTTCACTCTAAACTTGCAAAAGTTAACAAACTTGGACAGTATACTCCATTGGCAAGTCTGTGGGGAAACAGGTCAGAGTAGAAAATGGCACGGCCACTGGGAAGAAAAACTTGGTTCCAGTAACAAGGTGACACAGCATTTACCCTTTGACCCCACCACCCCACTTCTAGGAATTTACTCTGAAGATTCACTTCCATAAATATGAAACAACATATGCACATGCTTATTCACTGTGGAGTTCTTTGGAATAGCAAAATATTGGAAACTACCTATACTCCTGTCCACAGGAGACTGAACAAATAAGCCCACCCAGTGGCATACTATGTTGCCAGAAAGAAAGGAGGAGGAAGGTTTCCATTAGCTGACATGGAGTGATTTCCAGGATAAATTGTTTAAAAGGTAGAATACTACCTTTGTATTAGGAGGGGAAATAAGGTATATATTTACAAAAGGAGACACAGGAAGAATAAGCTAGAAATCAATGAAAATTGTTACTATGGTGTGGAAGGGACAGGATAGAAATGAGACTTCTCTAAGTATATCTTTTTATATAGTTTTGGCTCTTGAACTGTGGAAATATTTTACATACTCAAAAAATTAAAACAAAAGAGATTTTTAAAACTCTAAAACTGAATAATACAAACATACAAATGAACCTTTGTATATTAAATAGATAAATACAACCTTACAGAAAAACGAATACAAGAATTCCAGTAAATTTTGAACACAGTTCACTGACTTCCTAAGAATGAACTACAAACATTCCTTTGTATGGTCACACATTAATGCTTAGGTGCCGCAGTAGCTAATACGGCCACAGCCGTCTTGAGCCAGTCACTGTTTCCCATCTTTTCGAAACCTGCACAGGAACAGCCAGATCAACAGAGCTCAAGCTCCTGTTTGCTTCACACCTGAATGCTACACATCTGTTTTGTTTTGTATATTGTGTTTGTGTATTTATGCTTTGATCCATAGTAATTTCTCATGTTATAAAACTGATTTGCACTGAACACAAACTATAAATACAAAATGGCTGAAAGAGGAAAAAAGAAACTACAAAAAATCTTGAACTTTACTCAGTAGATGTGTTGATAATGGCATTGGTGTAGTAATTCTAAAACTGTTTTTGCTATTTTTGTACAAAAGATAGAAAAAAATGAATAAATACATAGATGTTAGGAACCAGAGATTGCGCTGTGAGTAAAGGGAGATAAAATATGGAATGGGGGAAGGTGAGAAAGAACCCTGATGTGTTGGATTTGTATTGAATTTGTATTGGAGGTATCAGTATAAAACTCATGATTTTAAAAAAGAAATCAACTTCATTAAGGTAAAAAAAAAAAATTTTTTTTTTGGTACTGGGGCTGGGGATTGAACCTGGGACCTTGTATGTGGGAAGCCGGTGCTTAACCACTGAGCCACATCTGCTCCCCTGAGTTTGTTTTTTCATTTTTTCATTTGTTTGCTTGTTGTTTGCTTTTGTTTTTAGGATGCACCGGGGATCGAACCCGGGGCCTCCCATGTGGGAAGCAGGCACTCAATTGCTTGAGCACATCTGCTCCCGTTGAGGTATAATTTATCTACAAAAAAACTACAGATTTTAAGTATATAGTTGAATTAGTTAGATGAATGTATACACCGTTGTAACCACCAACTAAGATTTTGAACATTCCCATGGGCCCAGAACATTCCCACACTCTCCCTCTGCACCCCTCCCCCAGGCGATCTGATCTGATTTCTGTAATCATAGATTTGTTTTGCCTGTTCTAGGACTTCATATAAATGCTACCATACAGCATGTCTGGCTTCTTTTATTCAGTATAAAGTCAATGAGATTCATCCATGTTGTTACATGCATCAGTAGTTCATTCATTTTTGCTGCTGAGTACTATTCTATTGTGCAAATAGACTAAAATGTATTTATCCATTCTTCAGTTGATGGACAGTGGGTTATTTCCAGTTTGGGGCTATTATGAATCAAGTTGCTACAAGTGTTCATGAACAAATCTTTTGGCAGGGCATATGTCTTCATTTCTCTAAGAGAAATGTATAGGAGAGGGACCTTTGGGTAATATAGCATTTGTATATATTTAATTTTATAAGAAACTGCTGGGGCCAGGGATTGAACCTGGGACCTTGTATGTGGGAAGCCATTGCTCAACCACTGAGCCACATCTGCTCCCTTGAGTTTCCAAAGTGGTTCTATCATTTTACATTTTCATCAGTGATGTATGAAACTTCTAGTTGTCCCACATTCCTCATCAGCACTTGGTACGGTCAGTCTTTTCAATTTTAGTCATTCTAGTGAGTATGAAGTGGTATCACATTATGGCTTTACTTTACATTTTCCTAATGTTGAGCATCTTTTCACAGGCTATTTGCCATTTGTAGATTTTCTTTGGTAAAGTGTCTTTTCAAATCTTTTGCCCATATTTAAATCAGGTTGGTTGGCTTCATATTTTTAAGTTATAAGAGTTCATGATATATAACGGATACCCAACTTTTGTCAAATACATGTATTGTGAATATTTTCTTATAGTCTGTAGTTTGCCTTTTGCTTTTCTTAGTGGTACTTTTTGAAGGACCAATGTTTTGAATTTTGATAAAATCTAATTCATTTTTTTCTTTTATGATTAGTATATTTTATGGCCTAAGAAATATTTACTTACCCAAAATAAAAAGTATTTTCTTATTTTTCCACATGTTTATATTTTAGCTTTTACAGTTAGGTCTAAGGTCTATTTTGAGTTAATTTTTGTATATGGTGAGAAGTAGGGGTCAAGGCTCATTTAAAAAAAAAATACAGATATCCATTTGTAGAAAGACCTCTTTTTACCCATTTAATTACATCAGTAACTTTGTTAAAAATTAATTGTCCAAAAAGAAAAGAAAAAACAACAACAACAAAAAGAAAAAAATCAAAACAAAAAGATAAAAAAAAAAAAACAAAGAAAAAAATTGTCCATATAAGTGTGGATCTATTGTTTAGCTTTCTATTCTATTCCATTGATATGTTTAATCTGTCCTTATCCCAACATCACATTGTTGAAGCAGGCTAGATAGGGAATCAATAGATGGATCTGGAACCTGGCAAAAAGTCCATGTGGATATCAATACCCTCACGATGGCTGCTGGAAGACTCTCACAGATTCTTCCATTCGGAACAAGATTTCCTCCAGAAGCCAGGGAAGCCCCAGATATTCTCCAGGAGCCTTATCCTTGGGCCCTCCTGGGGGATTGATGGGTGGGGTAATCAATCAAAACAGCAAACAGCCGGAACTCCTCCCGTGTCATTAGCAAAGATGTGGAATAATTAATGGTTTAAAAAGCAAGCGCGAAAGCCTTTTGTTCTCTCTCTCTCTCTCTCTTGCCTTCGCCCTGTCCCAGTTCCTGTTTGTGCCCTATTCTGGCCTTCTTCACCCCGGCCTGGATCAATACACAAGTAAAACCTGGGCATTTATAATCTACAATGGGAAATCAGTCCTCTTTATCACTCTTCAGCCCCTTCCTCTCTACCTGGGACCTATAATCCGGACCATTTCTCTTCCCTCCCTACCTTAATAAATTACTGGCCTAACTAACCCGGCATGCTCTTGAAATTCATTTTTGTAGCTTAGTCAAGAACCTAGACAGAATCTATACTAAGCACTGTCTTGATTAGTATAGCTTTATATTAAACCTTTAAATCAGATAGTTTGTCCTCTGAATTTGTTCATCTTTTATTTTTTATTTATTTTTAAAGATATATTTTTATTTATTTATCCCCCCCGCTCATTGTTTGCAGTTGCTGTCTGCTCTCTGTGTCTGTTTGCTGTGTGCTCCCTGTTTCTGCTCGTCTTCTCTTTAGGAGGCACCGGGAACTGAACCCAGGACCTCCTATGTGGAAGAGAGGCGCTCAATCACCCGAGCCACCTCAGCTCCCTGGTTTGTTGTGTTTCTCATTGTCTTTCCTCTTTGTGTCTCTTTTGTTGTGTCATCTTGCTGCACCTGCCCACTGCGCCAGCTCGCCTTCTCCAGGAGGCACTGGGAAACCAACCTGGGACCTCCCATGTGGTAGGTGGAAGCCCAATCACTTGAGCCACATCCGCTTCCCTGTTCATCTTTTAAAAAACTGTTTTTGCTCTTCTAGATCCTTTGTATTTCCTATAAATTTCAGAATCTGCTTGTTAATTTAAAAAAAACAACTTGGAATTTTATTGGAATTACATAGACTCTATAGATCAATTTGGGGACAACTGACACTTTGAACAACATTGATTCATCAAACCGTGAACATAGTATTCTTCTACATGAATTTAGTCTTCCTTGGCTTCTTTAATTTCCTCAGCAATGTTTTGTAGTTTTAAGCATAGAAGTCTTGCCTGTTTGGCTAAATTCATTCCTAAGAATTTTTTTGGTGGGAAAATATACATACCATTTACCTTCTATTATTCTTTTTAAGGAGGTATACTAGGGATTGAACCCAGGACCTCATATGTGGGAGGCAGGCACTCAACCACAGAGCTACACCCGCTCCCCAATTTTAACCATTTTTTTTTAAGTGTACAATTAAGTGGCATTAAGAACATTCACAGGGAAGCGGCTGTGGCTCAATCAGTAGGGCTCCCGTTTACCATATGGGAGGCCCCGGGTTCGGTTCCCGGGGCCTCCTGGTGGGGGCAAGCCCGCCCGCACGGCGTGGTTGGCTGACCCGGCGAGCACAAGCAGCAAGGGGGGGATAAATGAATAAATAAATAAAATCTTTAAAAAAAAAAAAAAAAAAAGAACATTCACAATATTGTGTAACCATGACTACCACCTATATCAATAACTTTTTCATTACTCTAGACAGAAACTCTATTACCCATTAAGAAATAACTCCTCATTTCCCGTCCTTCTAGCCCCTGATAACTTCTAATCTACTTTTTTCCCTCTATGAATGTGTTTATTCTAGGTATTACATATAAGTGGAATCATATAATATTTATCCTTTTGTGTCTGGCTGATTTCACTTAATATAATGTCTTCAAAGTTCATCTATGTTGCAGCATGAATAGCACTTCATTCCTTTTTATGTCTGAAAAATATTCCATTGTATGTATATGACATGTTTTATTTATCCATTCATTTCTTGATGAACACTTGGATTGTTTCCACCTTTTAGCTATTGTGAACAATGCTGCTATGAATATTGGTATACAAATATCTTTTTGAGTCCCTGTGTCCCTAAGAATTTTATTTTTGCATACTATTGTAAATGGGTTGAAAAATTACCAACCCAAATGTCCATCAACAGATGAGTCGATAAACAAAATGTGATCTATCCATACAAGGGAATACTGTTCAGCTACAAAAAGTAATAAATTTGCAGGAGCTGATGTGGCTCAGTGGTTGAGTGCCAGCTTCCTACATATGAGGTTCCAGGTTCAATCCCTGGCCCTGGCACTGAAAAAAAAAAAGTAATGAGTTTGCTAAAAAATTCATTTTCCCATTATTTTTTATTAGAATATAGAAATATGATTGATTTTTGTTCATTGAGCATGTTCCTATGACCTTGCTAAATTCATTTATTTATTCTAGCAGTGTTTTCAAACAGATTCCTTGGGATTTTCTATATAAACAATCATGCCATCTATAAATAAGTAAATTTACTTCTTCCTTTTCAATCTGTATGCATTTTACTTTTCTTGCCTCAAGTACCTCCAGTACAATATTGAATAGAAGTGCCGAAAACGGATATCTTTTCCTTTACCCTCCCTTATGGGGAAAGCGTTTAATATATCAGGGAGCAGATGTAGCTCAAGTGGTTGAGCGCCTGCTTCCCATATACGAGGTCCTGGGTTCAATCCCAGGTACCTCTAAAAAAAAAAAAAAGAGTTTAATATATCACGATTATATAATTGTGTATGTTGTATAAATATTAGCTGTAAGTTTTTCATAGATGCTCTTTATCAAATCAAGGAATTTCCCTTTATTCCTATTTTGCTGAGAGTTTTTGTTATGTATGAGAGGGAGTATAATCAAATAGTTTTCCTTCATCTATAAGATAATCAAATGCCTTTTCTCTTTTATTCTATTAATGTAATATATATATCACATTGATTTTTGAACAATGAACCATACCTGGGGCAAATAACACTTGGTCATGATCTTTTTTTTCCCTTTCTATTGTTAGATTTTATTTGCCAATATTTTGCTGAGAATTTTGCATCTATGTTTATAAGATATATTAGCCTGTAAATTCTTCTTCTTTTTTTTTTTTTTTTTTTTTTAAAGATTTTATTTATTTATTCATGTATCCCCCCCTTGCTGCCTGTGCTCGCTGGGTCAGCCAACCACGTCGTGCGGGCGAGCCTGCCCCCACCAGGAGGCCCCGGGAACCGAACCCGGGGCCTCCCATATGGTAAACGGGAGCCCCACCGACTGAGCCACAGCCGCTTCCCTGTAAATTCTTCTTGCAATGTCTGTAAGTTTTTCTATCAGGGTTTGCTAGCCTCACACAACAAGTTGGGAAGTGTTCTGTCCTCTTCTTTTTTCAAAGGAATTTATATAATATTGGTAATTTTCTTCCTTAAATATTTGACAAAACTAACCAGTGACACTATCTGTACCTGGAGTTTTCTTTCTGGGAAGATTTTTTTCATTACAAATTCAATTTCTTTAATAGCTACAAGGATATTCAGATTTTTATATCTTTTTGTGTCAGTACTGGCAAGTTATTTTAAAAAAATTTTCCCATTTCATCTCAATCATCAAATTTATTGGCTTAAAGTTGTTCATAATATTCCTTTATTATCTTTTTTGTTTTTCTTTTCTTGCTTTTCTTTTTTTATTTTCTTGCTTTGTTTTTATTATCTTTTTAATGTCTAGCAATATATAGTGGTATACATGCTTTCATTCCTAATAATTAATAATATAGTTTTCTTATTTTCTCAGTCTTGCTAGGGGTTACCAATTTTATCTATTTTTTTTTAAATAACCTATGTTTGACTTCATTTTCTTTATACTTTGTCTATTTTCTATTTTACTAGTTTCTGCTCTTCACTATTTCCTTCCTTTGGGTTTAACTTGTTCTTTTTTTAGCTTCTTTTCTTTTATTCTTCTATTGAGCATTTATAATTCACATAAAAAAATGCACCATTTTACAGTGTACAATTCAGTGGTTTTTAGTATATTCACTATGTGTACAGCAAGCTGATACAAGAGACACAAGAAGAAAAAACATAAAGAAAGACAGAACAAAGCAGGGAGGAGAGGTTCCCGGTGCCTCCTAAAGAAGACAGCGAGCTGGTATGACAGGCAGGTATGGTGAGCTGACACAATAAATTGATGCAACAAGAAACATGAGGAGGAAAAACAGAATGAGAGACACAACAAAGCAGGGAGAGGAGGTGGCTCAAGCGATTAGGCACCTCCCTCCCATGTCAGAGGTCCCAGGTTCGGCTCCTGGTGCCTCCTAAAGAAACAAGAAAGAGGAACAGACACAGCAAGTGAAAAACAACAAGAGGGTGGGGAGAAATAAATAAATAAAATAAATCTTTAAAAAAACATGTTAAAGGCATACAACAGTAGATTCAGAATG
The DNA here is from genome assembly GCA_026826555.1 of Tolypeutes matacus. Classification (NCBI taxonomy): domain Eukaryota; kingdom Metazoa; phylum Chordata; class Mammalia; order Cingulata; family Chlamyphoridae; genus Tolypeutes; species Tolypeutes matacus. Next base: position 6,847,462 of record JAKSZT010053990.1, on the reverse strand, counting down.
ATAGAATAAAGAATACTGAAACAGAAGACAGAACAGCTGAAATTGAAGAGAGAAAAGAATAGGAAAAGTAGAGCAGGGGCTCAAGGAGTTGAATGATAACACAAAATGCAACAACAACATACATGTCATGGGAGTTCCAGAAGAAAATCTCCCAACTCTCACGAAGGAAATAAACTTACATGTCCAAGAACTGCAGTATATCCCAATCAGAATAAATACAAATAGACACATACCACTCAGAATGTCAAATGTCAAAGATAGAGAAAATTCTGAGAGCAGCAAGGGAGAAGCAAACCATCACATATAAGGGACACCCAGTAAGACTTAGTGCGGATTTCTTATCAGAAACCATGGAGGCGAGAAGACAGTGGAGGCCTAAATAATCAGTGGGTCAAAGAACAAATTGCATGTGAAATCAGTAAATATATTGAGATGAATGAAAATGCGAAAACAACTTATAAAAACTTAAGGGATACAGCAAAGGCAGTCTTGAGAAGGAAATTTATAGCCCTAAATGCCTATTTAAAAAAGAAGAGAGGTCCGTCCGCGGGTGCCATCATGGCGGACACGGCCAGTCAGGTGCTCCTGAGCTCCGGTCTCACCATCCTGTCCCAGCCGCTCATGTGGGGTATGAGCCTCTTCCTCCAACAATAGGATGAAATATTTTTGGGCGGCAAGTATGTCAGCTTCCTGGTCTCTTTTCTTATGCCCAGCACATTGCCAGCATCGATGGGAAGTGTGGGTTGTTCACAGGCTTAGTTCCAAGACTGTGTTCAGGAGTCCTTGGAACTGTGGTCCATGGTAAAGTTTTACAGCATTACCAGGAATGTGAAAAGGTTGAGGAATTAGGACCTGGGAATGTACAGAAAGAAGTGTCATCATCCTTTGATCAAGTTATCAAGGAGACAACTTGAGAGATGATGGCTCGTTCTGCTGCTACCCTTATCACACATCCCTTCCACGTGATCACTTTGAGATCAATGGTACAGTTCATTAGCAGAGAATCCAAATACTGTGGACTTTGTGAATCCATAGTAACCATCTACCGGGAAGAAGGCATACTAGGATTTTTTGTGGGTCTTATTCCTCGCCTCCTAGGTGACATCATTTCTTTGTGGCTCTGTAACTCATCGGCCTACCTCATCAATACCTATGCACTGGACAGTGGGGTTTCCACCATGAATGAAATGAAGAGTTATTCCCAAGCTGTCACAGGATTTTTTGCCAGTATGTTGACCTATCCCTTTGTGCTTGTCTCTAATCCTATGGCTGTCAACAACTGTGGGCTTGCTGGTGGAACTCCTCCTTACTCACCAATATATACTTCTTGGATAGATTGTTGGTGCATGCTACAAAAAGAGGGAAATATGAGCCAAGGAAATAGCTTGTTTTTTCCGGAAAGTCCCCTTTGGGAAGACTTTTTGTGACCTGAGAATGTTAATTTGAAGATGTGGGACGGGGGGACAGTGACATTTCTGTAGTCCCAGATGCACAGAATTATGGGAGAGAATGTTGATTTCTATACAGTATGGCGTGCTTTTTTAATAATCATTTAATCTTGGGAAAATGAAAAAAAAAACAAAAAAACAAAAAAAGAAGAGAGAGCTAAAATCAAAGATATAACTGGACAACTGGAGAAACTAGAAAAAGAACAGCAAACCATTCCCAAAGCAAGCAGAAGAAAAGAAATAATAAAGATTACAGCAGAAATAAATGAAATTGAGAACAACAACAACAAAAAAAAACAATAAAGAAAAAAAAAAAAGCTGGTTCTTTGAGAAGATCAATAAAATTGACAAAATAAATAAATAAATAAATAAATAAAATTGACAAACCCCTAGCTAAACTAACAAAGTGAAAAAGAGAGAAGATGCAAATAAATAAAATCAGAAATGAAAGGGGTGAAGTTACGACTAGCCCCACAGAAATAAAAAGGATCATGAGAGGATATTTTGAGAAACTGTATGCCAACAAACCAGACAACCTAGATGAAATGGAAAAATTCCTAGAAATGCACAAACAACTGACACTGAAGCTACAAGAAATACTAGAATTTAATAAACTAATCACATATAAAGAGATTGAATCAGTTATCAAAAATCTCCCAACAAAGAAAAGTCCAGGACCAGATGGCTCCACAGGTGAATTCCACCAAGCATTTTGAGAAGAATTAACACCAATTCTGTTTAAACTCTTCCAAAAAAATTGAGGAGGGAAAATTACCCATCACATTTTATGAAGCCAATACTCCCTAATACCAAAGCCAGATAAAGACACTACAAGAAAAAGAAAATTACAGACCAACCTCTTTAATGAACATAGATGCAAAAATTCTCAACAAAATACATACAAATAGAATCCAACAGCATATCAAAAGTCTTATATATCATGACCAAGTGGGATTTATTCCTGCTATGCAAGGCTAGTTCAACATAAGAAAATCAATCAATGTAATGCACTACATTAACAAATTGAAGGAAAAAACCACATGATCATCTCAATAGATGCAGAAAAGGCATTCAACAAAATCCAGCATTGTTTCTTGATAAAATCATTTTGAAAGACAGGAATAGAAGGAAAATTCATCAATATGATAAAAGGCATATATGAGGGGGTCGGATGTAGCTCAACTGGTTGGGCGTCCGTCTCCCATATGGAGGGACCCGGGTTCAATTCCCGGGACCTCCCGGTAAAAAAAAAAAAAAAAGGCATATATGAAAAACCCACAGCTAACATCTTACTCAATGGGGAAAGGGTGAAAGCTTTCCCTCTAAGACTGGGAACAAGACAGAATGTCCACTGTCACCACTGTTATTCAAAATTGCGTTAGAAGTTCTAGCTAGCACAAGTAGACAAGAAAAAAAAAAAAGGTATCCAAATAGGAAAAGAGGAAATAAAATTCTATTTGTAGATGACATGATCTTATATTTAGTAATTTCTGAAATGTCTATGACAAAACTACTTGAGCTAATAAATGAGTTCAGCAGAGTGGCAGGATACCAGATCAACATGCAAAAATTAGTAATTTTTTCTGTACACTAGTATTGAACAATCTGAGGAGGAAATCAGGGGGAAAATTCCATTTACACTAGCAACAAAAAGTCTCAAATACCTAGGACTCAGTTTAACCAAAGAAATACAGGACCTATATGCAGAAAACTACAAAACAATGCAAAAAGAAATCAATGAAGTCATAAACAAATGGAAAGACATTCCATGCTCATGGATTGGAAGAATAAATATCTTGAAGATGTCAATCCTACCCAAACTCATTTATAGATTCAATGCATGATACCAAAGTTCCAACAATAATAGAAAAGGCAATGACCAAAATCATTTGGAAGGGAAAGTGCACCCAAATAGCTAAAAGCATTCCAAAAAAGAATAGCAACATGGGAGGAATTTCACTGCCTGACCTTGAAACATATTCCAAAGCTACAGTGGTCAAAACAGCATGATATCAGCATAAAGATAGACATATCGATCAGTGGAATAGAATTAAGAACCCAGAAATAAAACCTCACCTCTACGGCCAACTGGTTTTTGACAAACCTACCAAGTCCATGTTGACGGAACAAAATTGTCCAACATAATGTTTGTATCTACTAGTACTATTATGTGGGTATGAAAGTGATTTAAAGGAAAAGTCTAAGGTCATGTATGTTACTAAAAGGAAAGCTGAAAAATGTAACATGGAACTGTATAGCATAGTATACCGCATGTGAAATATGAATATGGGTAAAATTGTATATAAAAGACCATTTTTCTTTAAAGCTGAACAAATGTATGTTAATACTACAAAATGTTAAGATCAGACAAAAAACACATTATGCTAAGTGAAAGAAACCAGACACAAAATACTACATATTATATGATTCCATTTACATAAAATGTAAAGATAAATCAATTTATAACGATGATATTAGATTAGTGGTTATGTAGGGCTGGGGAAGGAATGCTAAGGGGTGTGGAGTTTTTTTGGAGCAATGAAATTGTTCTAAAATTTTTTTGTGGTGATGAATCACAACATTGTGATTATAAGAAAAGCCATTGGTTATACACTTTGGCTAGATCGTATGGTATGTGAATATATCTCAATAAAATTTCTTAACAAATAAATAATTGTGCATTAATAGCCAGAAATAGCAGCTATAAACAGCAGGGGAAACAGAGAGATTGAAAGGTGAAGAAATTTCTTGTTTCTTTGTCTGGTTTATTATTACTGAAATAATGGAAATGCTCTAATAATGATTGAAGTGATGATTACACAATTATGTGATTATACCAAATACCATTGATTGTCCACTTTAGAAGAATTGTATGCTTTATTAATATGTATAATAAAATTGATTTGTTAAAAAAATTAAGTGTTTAATTTTGAGAAGGTCGCATTTATCAATTTTTTCTTTTGTTGCTCATATTTTGGGTTTAAGGTTTAAGAAACTACCTTTTACCACAAGATCTTTAAGATGTTTTCCTACATTTTACTCTGGGAGTTTTATGCTTGTAGTTTTTGTGTGTGTGTGTGTGTTTTACCAGGAAGTCCCAGAGATCGAACCCAGGTCCCTCCATATGGGAGACGGACACCCAACCATTTGAGTCACATCTGTCCTCCTGGTTGTAGTTTTTATATTTAGGTCTTTGATCCATTTTGAGTTAATTTTTGTATATGGTGTGAGATAGAGGTCGTCTTTCTTTTTTTTGGATATGCATATCCAGTTCTCCTGGCACAATTTGCTGATTGAATTCCTCTGGTCCAGCTGGGAGGGCTTGACAACCTTGTCAAAGATTGCCTGACCATAGATGTGAGGATATACTTTTTTTTTTCTTCTTTTTTTTGGTACTCTTTTTTTTTTTAACTTTATTTTGTACATTTAATAATTGAAAACATAAGCAATTCTGGTATATACCCAGAAGAACTGAGAGCAGTGACACGAACAGACATCTGCACACTGATGTTCATAGCCACATTATTCAACATTGCCAAAAGTTGGAAACAACCCAGGTGTCCATCAACAGACGAATGGATAAACAAACTGTGATGTATTCACCAATGGAATATTATGCAGCTGTAAGAAGAAATGAAGTTGTAAAGCATATGGCAACATGGATGAACCTGGAGGACATTATGTTGAGTGAAGCAAGCCAGACACAAAAGGACAATTACAGGGAAGCGGCTGTGGCTCAATCAGTAGGGCTCCCGTTTACCATATGGGAGGCCCCGGGTTTGGTTCCCGGGGCCTCCTGGTGAAGGCAAGCCCGCCCGCACGGCGTGGTTAGCTGACCCAGCGAGCACAAGCAGCAAGGGGGGGATAAATGAATAAATAAATAAAATCTTTAAAAAAAAAAAAAAAAAGGACAAATACTGTTGTTACTATGAACCAAATGTATTGTGTAACATATTGTTTTATTCAAAAAAAAATTTTATATGTATCCAGTACATTTAATATATATATATAATAGCAATTTTAAAAGAAAAAAAATGCAGTGCAAGCTAAAGATTAAAATCAGTTTTTAATGTGTTAAAAAAAGTGTGCTGTTCATTCACCATATATTTATGAATTTTCCCTTTTTCCATTATTGATTTCCACCTTCATTCCATTATGATCAGAAAGTATTATGTATAATTTCAATCTTTTTAAATTTATTGAGACCTGTCTTGTGATCCAACATATGGTCTCTCCTGGAGAAGGATCCATGAGTGCTTGAAAAGAATATATATCCTTGTTGTTTTGGGGTGTAATGCTCTATAAATGTCTGTTAGATCTAGTTCATCTATCATATTAATCAACCTCTGTTTTTTATTTATCCTCTGCCCAGAAGTTCTAACCAATACTGAGAGTGGTGTATTGAAATCTCCAGCTATTATTGTAGACTCCCTTCAGTTTTACCAGTGCGTCCCTCTTGGGACACCCAGGTTAGATACATAAATATTTATTATAGTTATTTCTTTTTGGTGAATTGTCCCTTTTATTAATATATAATGATCTTCTTCACCCCTTATAACAGTTTTGCATTTAAAATTAACTTTGTCCATTATTAGTATCACTACTTCAGATCTTTTTTTGGTTGCTATTTGCATGGAATATCTTTCTCCAACCTTTCACTTTCTGGTTGTGTCCTTATGTCTGAGGTTCTGAGGTGAGTCTCTTATAGACAGCATATAGATGGCTCATGTTTTTTTTATCCATTCCATTTATGTCTTTTGATTGGGGAGCTCAAGCCATTAACATTTAATGTTATTACTGTAAAGGCATAACTTATTTGATCCATTTTATCTTTTGGTTTTCCATTGTCATATTTTACTATTGTCTGCCTTTTTACCCTTCCTAATAATCTTCTTTTCTACACTCTTCTCCAAGTTTCTTGCCCTTGTTTTTTCCTATTAGGCTGCAGCACTCCCTTTAGTATCTCTTGTAACTCTGGTCTGTTGGTAACATACTCTCTCAGTTTTTGTTTGTCTTTGAAGACTTTAAACTCGCCCTCATTTTTGAAGGACAGTTTTGTCAGATAAAGAATTCTTGGCTGGCAGTTTTTCTCTTTCAGTAACTTAAACACATACCACTTTCTTCTCACCTCCATGGTTTCTGATGAGAGGTTGGCACTTAATCTTTTTTTCCCCTAAGATTTATTTTATTATTTCTCCCCACCCCCTTGTTGTTTGCACTTGCTGTCTGTTCATTGTGTGCTCATCATCCTATTAGGAGGCACTGGGAACTAAACCCAGGACCTCCCATGTGGTAGGCAGGAGTTCAATCGCTTGAGCCACATTCGCTTTCCATACTTAAATTTATTGAGGTTCTCTTGTATGTGATGCTTTGCTTTTCTCTTGCTGCTTTCAGAATCCTCTCTTTATCTCTGATATTTGTCATTCTGAATAGTAGGTGTCTCAGAGTAGGTCTATTGGGCTTTATTCTGTTTGGGATGTGTTTTCCTTTTTGGATATTGATATTTATGTCTTTCATAAGGGTTGAGAAGTTTTTGGTCATTATTTCATCAAATATTCTTTTTTTAAAAAGATTTATTTTATTTACCCCCCCCCATTGTTGTTTGCGCTTGCTATCTGCTCTCTGTGTCCATTCGTTGTGTGCTCATCTTCTTTTTAGGAGGCACCAGGAACCGAACCCAGGACCACCCATATGGTCCCATTGGCTTGAGCTGCCTCTGCTTCCCAATTGTCGTGTCTCTCATTGTGCTTCCTCATTGTGTCTCTTTGTTGCATCATCTTGTTGCATCAGCTCACTGTCTTCCTTGTCTACTTTAGGAGGTACCAGGAACTGAACCCAGGACCTCCCATGTAGTAGGTAGGCACCCAACTGCTTGAGCCACATCTGCTTCCCGCAAATATTTTTTCTGCTCCTTTTCCATTCTCTTCTTCTGGAATGCTGATAACGTGTATATTTGTCCTTTTTCCATTGTCATTCAATTCCCTGAGACCCTGTTCCATTTTTTCCTTTTTTTTTTTTTTTAAAGATTCATTTATCGCCTCCCCCTCCCTCCCTGTCTGCTCTCTGTGTCCACTCACTGCGCGTTCTTCTGTGTCTGCTTGTCTTCTCTTCTTGTCTTCTCTTTAGGAGGCACCAGGAACTGATTCTGGGAACTTCCGACACGGGAGAGAGGCACTCAATCACTTGAGCCACCTAAGCTCTCTGGTTTGTTGTATCTCTGTCTCTCCTCTGTGTCTCTTTTTTGTTGCATCATCTTGTTGCACCAGCTCACCACACAGGCCAGCTTGCTTTCACCAGGAGTCCCTGGGAACTGAACCTGGGACCCTCCATATGGTAGATAGGAGCCCAAAAGCTTGAGCCACATCCACTTCCCTTTTCCCTTCTTTTCTCTTTCTGTTCTATTGTCTTTTCCAGTTCAAATGTTCTGTCCTTGAAATCACTAATTCTGTCTTTGAGCAATTCAAATTTGCTGTTATGTGCCTCTGTTTGTTTGTTTTTTTAAATTAGGAGGCACTAGTGATTGAACCAGGACTTCATGCATTGGAAGCAGGCATTCAACCAACTGAGCTACACCCACTCCCCTCTAATGTTTTTTTTTTTTTTTTTTTTTTTTTTATTGTCGGTAAAAGTCAAAATTTTCACAATACATACCAATATTTGTAAAACGATATATAAATATATATGCATATATGTGCATTCGCTTACAAAAATGTTATTTATATATATATATATATATATATATATATATATATATATATATTGTTTTTTTTAAGAGGTGCTTAGACCACCCAAAATATTACACGGAACCTACTAGGACCCCCACGCTCCCCACCTCCCACACCTCCCACCACATCCCACACAAACATCTCCCACAAGTGCAGCCCATCACCCTCAATGGACTTAGACATCCTGGGGCCTTGCCATCAACCATAGACCACAGTTCACATCGTAGACCACACTCTCCCCCACACAGTTCTGAATGGTGTGTGCTGATTTAAAATGGCCTACATCCGTTGCCACAACAGCACTCAGGACAACCTCCAAATCCCAAAAAAGCCCCTGTATTTCAACTGCACATCCCCTCCCTGCCCCTAAAGTGTCCAGTGGCCACTGGCTCCACCCCACTGTTATAATTTCTTCCATTGCTAGAATCACCATATGTGTACAACAGAATACCATCAAGTCCACTCTAGTCCATAGTTCTTCCCCCAATCCTGAGGGGACTGGGATGGTGATGTCCACTCCACCTCCAAGTGAGAGGGGACTTATATCCCATGGATATGGTGGGTGGGATGATCCTGCCTGCAGATGCAGGCCCTCTCCATTCCCTGGGCTGGCCGTTGCCCATCGTTGTCTCCTCGCCAGGTGACTTGGATGAGTCCATTGAGCTGTAGGGTAGCTTTGTGGACTACATGTTCATGGAAGATTTGGATCACAGAAGGGTTACAATGGATACTGCAGGGGATTATTGGCGGGGGGTGTCTGGGAGGGGGGATTCATGGGAGTTAGTTCATCCAAATATACATGAAAGATATACAAAATTGTTCAAAAGATCAAAAGATGGGGCATGGTCACGGTGGGTGGACAATCACACAATAAATGAGGGAATCTGAATTCCTAGCCTGGAGAGCTCTGCCACATTCTCCAAGGGAGTAGCAACAGTCCTCTGAGTGCAGGGACAGTGTCTGTCAAAAGAGGATGACCCACTGATGAGTTCTTTTTATTGATGACTACCCTTATGAGTCTTTGCTCTTGTAACTGAAACCTAGCTTACTGTTATGGAGTGCCTAAGGGTTGCCACCTAAGAGCCTCCTTGTTGCTCAAATGTGGCCTCTCTCTAAACCAAACTCAGCATATGAATGAATTACCTTCCCCCCAATGTGGGACATGACTCCCGGGGATGAGCCTCCCTGGCAACGAGGGATTAACACCAAGTGCCAACTGGCAACACAACTGGAAAAAGACCTTGAATAAAAGGGGGGAAAGGTAAAGACAAATGAGTTCAAGTGGCTAAGAGACTTCAAAGAGAGTCGGGAGGTCATCCCAGAGGTAACGCTTACGCACACCTCAGTAGGAGCTCATAGAACATCAAAGTGCATATCACGGGAGGTGTGGGAGGTGGGCAACATGGGAATCCCAGTGGGTTCCATGTAATATTTTGGGTAATCTAAGCACCTCTTAAAATATATGTATATATATATATATAAAATAACATTTTTGTGAGCGAATACACATATATGCATATATATTTATATATCATTTTGCAAATGTTTGTATGTATTGTGAGAATTTTGACTTTTACCCACACAGAGGGGCTCCTGAGAGCTCTGGAGACACCCAGGTCCTATATAAGGGGGGATAGCCCCAGAGACTGATGCCTTATCAGTGAGCTCTATTTTGGAATCTGTGCTCCAGAGAGTGACAGAATTGGACTCAAATAAGTCCTCCCTGCACATGGTTCATCAGTCCCTTCTATTCAAACCTATATGTGATGCTGGAGTTTTTAGGTATACTTCCAGAGACTGGAGCCTCTGGCCCACCTATGTGCCAGGTGTGTGTGGAATCTCGGTGGAGCTGCAACTCCTACTCTAATGTATTTTTAATCTTATCCATTGTGTTTTTCATTCCCATAAACTCTGTTACTTTTCTTTGCAGGCTTTTAAATTGTTCTTTATGCTCACTCAGTATCTTCTTAATATCCTTTATCTCTCTCTCTCTCTCTTTTTTTTTTTTTTAGGAGGTACTGGGGATTGAACCCAGGACCTTGTACATAGGAAGTAGGCACTCAACCACTGAGCTACATCTACTCCCCAATGAGAGCTGGTTTTTTCATTTGTTTTGTTCTTAGGTGGTACCATGGATTGAACCCAGGACCTCGTACGTGAGAAGCAAGTGCTCAACCACTTGAGCTACATCTGTTCCCCTCCTTTATCTCCATCATATTTTCCTTCAATTCTTTGAATTGACTTAGGAGATTTGTGTGATTATCATTTTAGTTGTCTTAAATCCTGTATCTCATCAGGATATTTGGTTTGCTCCTTTGGCTGGACCATCTATTCCTGTTTCCTTGCAATTTTTTGCTGATGTCTAGGCATTTGAATATGTTGGTGAATTTACTCTGACGGTCAATTTCTCTCTCTTGCCTAGTATCTTTTTTTTTTTTTTTTTTTTTTTAGTTATACTACAATTCATTTTGGTAGGGATTTTCTCAATGCCACCATTACATCTTTGTCCCTCAAACAATATATCATGGGTTTAAACAGTGGTGTCACAATGTTATAAAAAGAGAAAGAAGTTTGTTTGTTCCTGCTGAATGATTTGACTTTGGTCTTATATATGTAATGATGCCTGATCCAAAGAATATCACAACCATAAGGTGGGAACAACAGGTGGTAAAGGCCTTGGCTCACCCAGTTGCTGATGGTAGCTTCAGAAGGGGCAAGATTATTTTCATGTGTCCTATACTGTGCTTTTATCATTATTTAGTTGGAAACATTTTCTATTTTCATTTGTGTTTTCTTCTTAGATTCATTAGTTATCTAGAAATATATATCCGCCCACCCCCCAGGATATCTCCCTCATCTGTTTGCTTGTTTTTGCTTGTTGTTTATACTCGTTGTCGGCTCATTGTCTGCTCTGTATTTTCTTTAGGAGGCACCAGGAACTAACCTGGGACCTCCCATGTGGGAGGTGGGTGCTCAACTGCTTGAGCCACATCTGCTCCCTAGAAATATATTTTTAAAATTTCCAAATATTTATGGATTTTCTAGCTATGTTATTATTTATTTCTCATTTAATTCCATTGTGATCAGAGAGCATTTTTTTTTGTTTTGTTTTTTGTTTTTTTAAAGATTTTTTATTTATTTATTCATTTATCCCCCCCCTGCTGCCTGTGCTTGCCGGGTCAGCCAACCACGCCGTGCGGCCGGGCCCGCCCCCACCAGGAGGCCTCGGGAACTGAACCCGGGGCCTCCCACATGGCAAACGGGAGCCCCACTGATTGAGCCACAGCTGCTTCCCCAGAGAGCATTTTTTAAATTTTCTTTTTTTAATTTTTAATTTTCTTTTCTCTGTAAGATTTTAATATTTTGAAATTTATTGAGACTTATTTTATGGCCCAGGATATAATATAATTTGGTGAGTGTTCTATGTGTGCTTGAAAAAAAATGTGCATTCTGTAATTATTGGTGTAGTTTAATGTCAGTTATATCAAGTTGGTTGATAGAACTGTTCAGATCATCTATATTCTTTTTTTTTTTTTTTTTTAAAGATTTTATTTATTTATTCATTTATCCCCCCCTTGCTGCTTGCGCTCGCTGGGTCAGCTAACCACGCCATGCAGGTGGGCTTGCCTTCACCAGGAGGCCCCGGGAACCGAACCCGGGGCCTCCCATATGGTAAACCGGAGCCCCACTGATTGAGCCACAGCCGCTTCCCAGATCATCTATATTCTTACAGCTGTTTTGTGTAGTTTTTCTATCAATTACAAATTTCTGTGATTGTGTATTGTCTGTTTCTCTTTAGTTCTGTCAGTTTTTACTTCATTATTTGTAGCTCAATAATTAGGTGCATATACATTTTAGATTATATCTTCCTGTTGCACTGATCCTTTCCTGATTATGAAATCTCTCTCTTTATCTCTGCAAATAGTCCCTGTCTTAAAGTTTACTTTATTTGATATTAATATAGTCCTATCAGGTTTCTTGCGCTTTCCATTGAATAGTGTAGCTTTTTTCATCCTTTTACTTTCTACCCAGCTGTGTTTTTAAATTGAAAGTGTATCTTTTTTAGACATTATATAGTGGGGTCTTAATTTTTTACCCTGATAGTCTCTGCCTTTAATTTGAGAGTTTATATTTATTGAAATTATTACTATAGTTAGGTTTAAGTCTAACATGTTGCTCTTTGTTATCTATTTGTCCCATACAATTTTTGCCCCTCTGTTCCTCTTTTCCTCCATATTTCAAAAGATTTGAATATTTTTAATATTATATTTTATTTCCTCAATTTGCTTTTCAGCTAAACCTGTTTTTATTATTTTAAGGGTCACTCTAGAGATTGTCTATATAATTTATCACAGGCTAATTGAACTTCCTAACTTTTTACAAATATAAGAACCTTACAATAATATAATGCTATGTACTCTCCACCCTTTGTACTATTATCATATTTTACTATATATGTCATGAACTATCTACCTTACAATGATATTTGTTTTGCTGTAAACAGTTATAGAAATTAAGCAAAGAGAAAAACAACAAATCTTTTATATTTTACCAGATATTTGCCATTTCTGTGGCTCTTCATCCCTTCCTATATAGATCCAAGTTTCAGATTTCCTTTTAGCCTGAATAACTTCCTTTAGCATTTCTCATAGTACAGATCTGTTGGTAATAAATTCTCCCAACCTTCATTTTTCTGGAAATGTCTTTATTTTCTCCTCATTTTGAAGGATATTTTCTATGGATTTAGAATTCTAGATTAAAACTATTTTTCCTGGCAGCACTTTAAAGGAATGATCCCATTGTCTTCTGTTCTCCATTTTTCATATCATTGTTTTTCCCTATGTAATATGTCTTCAATTTCTGCCTGCTTCCAAGATTTTCTCATTTGCCACTTTTTTCACAGTTTCAATTTCCCTATTGAGATTACCCATTAAGACCATCATATTTTCCTTTAAGCCCCTCATTGTAGGAATCCATCCTGCAAAGTCTTTTGGGGGTCTGCCCAGCAGAGCCCACGATGGCGCAATAAAATTACACTTAACGTGGAGGTTGAGAGAGATTAGGGGGAGAACAGCTGAAGAAGCTGTGCTCTGGAGCTGATCCCCAGCATGCTTTTTATTCAGGATCTTTTTACAGTCAAAGTCAGGGTGCAGGTGCAGGGGAGCAGGCAGGTATAGGGGTTGTAAATCACATCATTAGAATTCCAGGCTGATAATGGCGAAGCAAGATTACAGAAACATTAAGTAATATACATAGGAGATAGGGTGGGAGATAAGGAAGAAAAGACAAGCAGGAAAGTTCCTGTTTATGGCAGGAACTGATATGGTGAATTCTGTGTGGGCAGAGAAACTGGCCTCCAAGCTATTTCTTAGATGTAAAGATTAGAGGGTTCCCACACTTCATCATATTTAAAGTAGCTGCTTTAAAGTCCTCGTCCATGAATTTCAATGCCAGTGTCATCTTAGACTGTCCTATTGAATGTTTTGGTTCTTAATTATGGGACACATTGTCCTGCTTCCTTGAATGTCAGGTAATTTTTTATTGTATACTGAACATTGTCTGGATACTATTGTCTTCCTTTACTTTGTTCTACTTTTTCAAGATTGTTTTGGCTATTATGAGTCTCTAGACTCTCTATATGAATTTTTTTTTTAATAGGAGGTACCAGGGGTTGAACCAGGGACCTCATACATGTGAAGCAGTCACTCAACTACTGCCACTGAGCTATACCTGCTCTTTATTGTCTTCCTTTAAAAAGTGCCAAGTTTTGTTCATGTCTAGAAAGTCTCCATGATCCATTTGAGACTTGATTTTAGGCCAGGTCTAGATTAGCCCTTACTCTAGGGAAGGGGTTAGCAAGGAGCTGAAACCTGTAAAGAGCAAGATAGTAAATATTTTCAGCTTTGCAGGCCATATGGTCTCTGTCACACTACTCAGCTTTGCTACTGTAGCATGACAATATTAAACAAATAGGCATGACTATATCTGGCTCACAGTGGGTGACATTTGGTATGCAGGCTGTGGTTTGTAAGTCCACGTTCTAGGGCATATCTTTATTCCTTAGACACGGACTTTCTGATATCTGGTATCTCAGCTCAATGCTCAGGGTATTAATGAAGTATTTCTATTCTGGATAGGCCAGAACTTAAGTCTAGTAACATTGTGTGACCTTTAATATCTTTCTCTGTTCCACTCCCAACCCCATAGCAATAACTCTCCTAGGTTTTGCAAAGTCTCACCCTGTGCATGTGCAGTCCAGCCCTCAGCTAAGGATCCATAAAGAACATTCCTATAGACTTCTTGGCATCTGCCCCCTCCCCCCACACACACACACATAGGTCCCTCCTCTCCAGTACACTGCTCTGCAATTTCCAGCTACTTCAGTAATGTTCAACTCTGATCTCTGCCTTATCAGTTCAGCAAAACTATTATGCTCTGCATAGACTCCACCTCCGTGTTGTGGTCAGCAAATTGCCCAGGCAAAGGTACAGGGGCCAGGGTTCATTTGTTTTCCTTCTCTCAGTAACCACAGTCCTGCCTATTGTTTAAAGCCTAATAATAGTTGCTTTATATATTTTATCCAGTTTCATAGTTGTTTACAATATAGTTTTGCTTTCAGTATAGTTATGATATAGGTTTTACAAAGGGAGGGCTCTGACATAGTCAGAAGCAGAAGTCCTAAAACTCAATTATTGAAAAAATTTTTTCAGGGATCTCATTGTACCTCAGTGGTTGAGTGCCCATTTCCCACATACAAGGTCCTGGGTTCAGTCCCAGGCCCCAGTACCTCCAAAACAAACAAAACAAAACAAACAAAGAAAAACCCACAGCAAAAAAATTTTCACTCCCTGTCCATTGAAAAGATCTGGAAAGAATAAAACCCTAGTAGCAATGAACATACCTAGAACTCAATCTTAATTTCTAAATATCTTTCCTCAGTTAAAGAAACTAGGGGTTTCTTTGAACAAATGGTTGACCCCAGGTCTGGGGCATGGAAAATTCAAGATGCATCTGGAAAATCATGTTATTTCAGAAAGCAACACAGTACTCAGAAACTAATAGGGAGGACAACCAGCAAGATGGTGACAGAGTAAGGAGATCCTAGAGTCAGCTAGTGCTATAGGGCAATTAGTAATCACCCAGAGCTAGCTAAAGCACCTGTTTGGGGGCTCCAGGAGACCAGAAGGGCATCATGCAACATCCTTGAAAGAATGGAAGGCAGAGACTGTCCACCTGCAAAGAAGATTTATAAGTAGAGCACTCCATGCCCCAAAGGCCAGTGCCCATCCTCCACTGGGCACTGGTACAGGCCGCTTCGGGAGCTGTTCTATTCCGCTGCTGGAATTGGGAGCACTACTTCCCCAAAACAGGGAAGGAAGACACAGTTGGGCACCAAATTCAGCTACTTATTAGTAAATTCAGTGGGCTAAAGTATATTCCTAAGAACAGCTAAAGTTTGAACCTGTCCAAGTCAGAAAGAGGCCAGCAGCCGCCATTTTAACTCCACCCCTGGCACAAGGGGAAGCTGGGCTGACTGAAAATCAGAGTGCTGGCAGGGGCCGGCTTCTCTCCACCCAGATCAGATTGCAGCTCTAGCCTAAGCCCCAGCCTCACCAAAGGCAAGGAAGAAGCTGGGGGAGCTGCATCAGCCTTTCCAGGAAAATACAGGCCACGCCTAAGAGGCCGGTGATCATCCTACTCTGGAGGCACAAGCTGCCTCAGGAACTATTTTGTAGCTGAAATTGGAAGCTCCATTTCCCAAAAACAGGGGAGGAAGAGAGTTGGCGACCAACTTCAGCTACTGATTAGTCAATTTGGCCAGCTAAAGTATAACCTTAAGAACAGCTAATTGCCGCAGGTCTAGCGGCCTTGCACGGACCGGGAAGATGGTGGAGGCGTGGTACATGGACCAGTGCCTGGACGACCAGAGGAAGCCCCACAGACAGGAGCCCGGCCGCGCGGTCCACCTGGAGCAGCTGCGCCAGCTCTAGGTCTTTTACTGGAAACTGGATGCTGACAAATATGAGAATGATCCAGAATTAGAAAAGATCCGAAAAGACGGAAACTACTCCTGGATGGACATAATAACCATATGCAAAGATAAACTTCCAAATTATGAAGAAAAGATTAAAATGTTTTATGAAGAACATTTACACTTGGATGATGAAATTCGATACATCTTGGATGGAAGTGGATATTGTGATGTAAGGGATAAAGAGGACAAGTGGATCCGGATCTTCATGGAGAAAGGAGACATGATAACACTTCCTGCAGGAATTTATCACCGCTTCACACTGGATGAAAAGAACTATGTAAAGGCAATGCGACTTTTTGTTGGAGAAACAGTGTGGACAGCATACAACCAGCCAGCTGACCATTTTGAGGCTCGAGGACAGTACGTCAAATTTTTGATGCAGACAGCATAGTGATTCTCTCTGGGAAATAATACACTACTTGTAATGGTCTTAACTGTGATAATTGAGCATAAAGTCAATTATTATTTTTTTCTTTTATATTGTAGACTTCAGGCTAGGTTGTCTTTCCTTTGCAAGATTATTGATAAGAATATTTTTAATGAAAATAATAAAACTGATTTTTACATGGAAAGAACTATGAACATGTGGGTAAATCACATTCATTTTCTCTAACTAAATAAAAAATAGTGGTTTAGTAGCCATGTGTTGGTACAAGCAATCAACTTTAAACCAAATGATAGTTTAATTTCTCAAAATGTAACTACTTAGCATATTCTATCTGGATATGATTCCTAGACTTTAAACCAGATATCAGTTAGTACCATGCCTGTCTTATAGGAAAGCATACTAATAAATAATATAACTAATCAAATATAAGATATTTTTCCCCACCCTTCCCCCACCCAGATTTATGCTTGGGTCAGGCAGAATAGGGAAGAGCCTCTCCTAGTGCGGCTGTGCTCTCAGTAGCTTATACCACTTTCTTGTAAAGTAACTGTCCTAATTAAATGCTTATGGCTTGCAGTTACCTAATATTCAGGTATATAGGGTATGTTTGCCTGGTTTGTTAAAATCACTCTTGTTTAGTGTCTTTGTATGATAGTACATAATTAATTTATATAATTTATATAATAAATATATCTATTACTTTTGGGTGTTTGTAACATATATAATATAAATTGATGTATAACATTTGTAATGCATACAAATAGTAGTGTTTTTTCCAGTTTGGATTTCTACGTTAAACCTGCCTACTATACCTCTTTCACAATCAAGCCTTTGAATTTTAACAAGAAAACTAGTACAGTTTTCTACTGAATAGTTCTGTGATACCATTATGCCTAATGTGTTATAATCATAGAAAAAACACAAATCAGCCTAATTTTTTAGAAGGGCAGATTGTTTCTAAATATTTTTTTTAAACTGGTTTAAAACTCTTAATAAAATTGATCTTTCATGACCTCCACATTGGTCTTGGGGGTTAGTTTCCTATTGAACAGAGAAAATTCAAGTATTAGATATTGAACTGACTGCTTTCTGGATTTTAGGAATAAAATATACACAGGCAGCATGGTAATTACATAAATATCCCAGGACTTCGTTTTTTTTTTTTTTTAAGATTTTATTTATTTATTCATTTATCGCCCCCTTGCTGCTTGCGCTCCCTGGGTCAGCTAACCACGCCGTGCGGGCGGGCTTGCCTTCACCAGGAGGCCCCGGGAACCAGGAACCGAACCCGGGGCCTCCCATATGGTAAACGGGAGCCCTGCTGATTGAGCCACAGCCGCTTCCCCCAGGACTTCCTTCTGTCAAATATTACTTTATCTCAATAATTAAATTAAGTGCATATGTACTGATTTTTTAAATGGCTTATTTTATAAATGATCATTATAAATTTTTTTTTTTTTTAAGATTTTATTTATTTACTCATTTATCCCCCCCTTGCTGCTTGTGCTCGCCGGGTCAGCTAACCACGCCGTGCGGGCGGGCTTGACTTCACCAGGAGGCCCCGGGAACCAAACCCGGAGCCTCCCATATGGTAAACGGGAGCCCTGCTGATTGAGCCACAGCCGCTTCCCGATCATTATAAATTAAATGGAACTTGTTCATTTTAAGAATTAAACATTAAAAAGAGGGGAAAAAAAAAAAAGAACAGCTAAAGTTTGAAACTGTGAAAGTAGGAAAGAAGCGGGTAGCATCCATTTTGACTCCGCCCCCGGCATGAGGGGAAGCCGGATGACTGAAAAATCACAGTGACTACAGGGACCGGCTTCTTTCACCCATATTGGCCTGCAGCCCTGGCCTAGGCTTCAGCCCCAGCTCTAGCAAGGAGGAAGCTGGCGGGCCCTGCACCAGCCTATCCAGGTAACAGCAGGTACATTCAGCTGGCACAGACTGAATGAATAGCCAGAAGTCTACCAGGGCAACTGCGGTCATTTTGGACCCTTACAGCATAAATTACTGCCCACACCTGCAGCTCCATCTCTGCCCCAGGCAGGGGAGAAAGGGGTGTGAAGCTTCATCAGTCTCTCGGGGCAACTACAGTCTAGGCCTGCACAAGTTGGATTATCCCATACGGCTGTGGCTCTGTCCCTACCCATGGCAAAGGAGAAAGTTGGGAGAAGCTTCATCGGTCCCTGGGGCAAAAACCTAATATAAAAGCCTCCACAGCTTACAGCACCAACTACATACTTGGCTTCTACTATGCAACCAGCAAGGGGAAAAAAGTGCAAGAAAACCCTAAATTAAAGAGAGAAACTGCACCCAGAATAAATACATCTAGTAAGCCAGAGGACAAGACATCAACAAAAAATTACAATCCACACAAAGAAACAGGTATGGCCCAGTTAAAGGAACAAGATAAGCCTCCAGATGACATAAAGGAGTTGAAACAATTAATCAGAAATGTTCAAACAAATCTTCTTAATAAATTCAATGAGATGGCTAAGAAGATAAAGGATATTAAGGAGACATTGGATGAGCACGAAGAAGAATTTGAAAGCCTATATAGAAAAATAGTAGATTTTACGGGAATGAAAGGTACAATAAATGAAATTAAAAATACACTGGAGGCAGACGGATGTGACTCAAATGGTTGAGCGTCCATCTGCCATATGGAGGGACCTAGGTTCGATCCCCGGGACCTCCCGGTAAAATAAAAAATAAAAATAAAAAAAATACACTGGAGCGAGACTTCCGGGAGATAGCGGACTAGTAAGACATGGGAATCTCTTCTCCAGAAAAATAGCTAGAGGACAGGCTGAAACAGCCCCAAAAAAGATCTTCTAGGGTTTAGGACAGCAGGTGAAGGCTGCACACCACCCAGAGGAGAGAGGGACAAAAGAGGGAAATCGTGACGACAGAACCGTGACCTGTAACCAGCAGCGGCTGCTGCCGCCAGCAAACTCCCCCACACTCTCTAGAATTCTTGGGCCTCTGGGCCTGTGACTACAGACAAAGGGGGCTCCAGGGATCTGCCACCCCAAGATAGGGGAGAGAGAGAGGGACATAGCCTTAGGCTGACTCAGGCTCTGACCCGCAAATTTGGGCTGCCACAAGGCAGTTTGCCCTGGGAGCCTAGGAAGGACTGGAGAAATCCAATCCTCGCAACCTCCCTCTCTTCTAGCCTGGACTAATTGTTGAGGACACCACAGGAGAGGGGAGAGAGAGCCTGGGGCTGACTCTGCTTTTGACTCCCAGGTTTGGTCTGCCCTGTCCCGAGAGCCCTTCCAGGCCAGGTGGGGCTGCGCCATTGTTTGCCTTGGAGCCTGCAAGGGGCTAAAGATATACAAACCTCCCAATCTCCTCCTCTACTAACAGGGACTGATTATTGAGGATTCAGAAGGGAGTGGAAATATTTCCTAGCTGGGAAAAGGGGGGCGCTACGAGAGAAGTCTGGAGAACTGTCTCAGAAAGTTTGAATCACAGGGCTCCTAGCCCCCAGACAGGAAGCTCTATCACATTGATCTGGTCTGTGTCACAACAAATATGCTCCGACCAGGCATTGAATTGAGAGCTGCCAACAAGCACCATCTCCTGGCAGACCAAGGAAGTGAACATAAGAAAATTAATAAGTAGGAGAGGCTTTTCCTGGCCTCTCTAGCCTCCCTGCCCAAGGCCCTAGGAAACGACTCTACAACCAATTACTGGGTCCAGTGCCCAGTTTTGAGCAACCAGCAGAACAATCCTAACAATCAAGGTTGAGCCAAAAATCAAAGAGCGGTGGTAACTCACAGCCTCCTGCCACTAAAACCCCATAAAAGAGAAAGAGATAGAGTATCTAAGTAAAATACAAACTAACCAGATGCCTAAGCACCAGCAAAAAATTACGGGCTATACTAAGAAAATAGAAGACATGGCCCAAGAAAAGGAATACAGCAAAGTCCCAGAAGAGACGCAGAATATGAGAGAACTAATCAGTGAGATGAGCATACATTTCCAAAATCAAATTAATGAGATGAAAGGGAATATAGTTAAAGAGATCAATGACATCAAGAAGTCACTGCGCAAACGTAAAGAAGAATTTGAAATCATGAACAGAAAAATAACGGAGTTCATGGGAATGAAAGACACAATAGGTGAAGTAAAAAATACATTTGAAGCATACAACAGCAGACTCGAAATGATAGAAGAAAGAACAAGTGATACTGAAGACAGAGCAACTAAAATTGAAGAGAGAAAAGAACAGAGAGAGAAAAGAATGGAAAAAATTGAGCAGGGGCTCAGAGAGTTGAATGACAACACAAAACGCAAGAACATACGTGTCATGGGACTTCCAGAAGGAGAAGAGAAAGGAAAAGGGGCAGAAAGAGTATTTGAGGAAATAATAGCTGAAAATTTCCCAACTCTCACGAAAGAAATGAACTTACATGTCCAAGAAGCACACCGTACCCCAATGAGAATAAATCCAAATAGACCCACACCAAGACACATATTATTCAGAATGTCAAATGTAAAAGATAAAGAGAAAATTCTCAGAGCAGCAAGAGAGAAGCAAACGATCACGTACAAAGGACGTCCAGTAAGACTTTGTGCAGATATCTCTTCAGAAACCATGGAGGCGAGAAGACAGTGGTATGATACAATTAGGAAACTGAAAGAGAAAAACTGCCAGGCGAGAATTCTTTATCCAGCAAAACTGTCCTTCAAATATGAAGGTGAATATAAAGTATTCACAAACAAACAGAAACTAAGAGAGTTTGCAAAAAAGAATCCACCTTTGCAGGAAATATTAAAGGAAGCCTTAGAACCTGAAAGAAAAAGACAGGAGAGAGCGGCCTGGAGTAGAGTATAGAAGAAAGAAAAGCAGAAAGGATAAACAAAAGAGTAAAAAGAGAGACAAAAATAAGATGACATATGAAAACCAAAGAATAAAATGGAGGAAATAAATAGTGCATTTTCAGTAATATCATTGAAAGTGAATGGATTAAATTCCCCAATCAAAAGATACAGGCTGACAGAATGGATTAAAAAAACATGAATCGGGAAGCGGCTGTGGCTCAATCAGTAGGGCTCCCGTTTACCATATGGGAGGCCCCGGGTTCGGTTCCCGAGGCCTCCTGGTGAAGGCAAGCCCGCCTGCACGGCGTGGTTGGCTGACCCAGTGAGCACAAGCAGCAAGGGGGGGATAAATGAATAAATAAATAAAATCTTTAAGGGAAACGGATGTGGCTCAAAAGGTTCGGCGTCTGTCTACCATATGGAGAGACCGGGGTTCGATCCCCGGTACCTCCCGGTAAAAAAAAAAAAAAAAAAAAAAAATAAAATAAAAAAAAAAAAAAATAAAAAAACATGAGCCATCCATATGCTGCCTACAAGAAACTCACCTCAGACCCAGGGATACAAACCGGCTGAAAGTAAAAGGTTGGAAAAAGATACTCCACGCAAATAGTAAACAGAAAAGAGCAGGGGTAGCTATACTAATATCAGACAAAACAGACATCAAATGCAAAAAAGTGATAAGAGATGCGGAAGGCCATTATATATTAATAAAAGGGACGATCCTCCAGGAAGATATAACAGTCATAAATATCTATGCACCTAACCAGGGTGCCCCAAAATATATGAGACAAACTCTGGCAAAACTGAAGGGAGAAATAGACATTTCTACAATAATCGTCGGAGACTTCAACACCCTCTCACATCATTAGATAGAACAACTAGACAGAAGATCAACAAGGAAACAGAGAACTTGAACAATATGATAAACAAGTTAGACCTAACAGACATATACAGAACACTGCATCCAAACTCAGCGGGTTATACATTCTTCTCAAGTGCCCATGGATCTTTCTCCAGGATAGACCACATGTTAGGTCACAATACAGCTCTCAATAAATATAAAAAGATTGAAATTATACAAAGCACCTTCTCAGATCATAATGGAATGAAACTAGAAATCAATAACAGACAGGAAAAAGTAAATTTGCAAATGTGTGGAGACTGAACAACACACTCCTAAATATTTGGTGGGTCAAAGAAGAAATTGCAAGTGAAATCAGTAAATAGATTGAGACAAATGAAAATGAGAACACGACGTATCAAAACTTTTGGGACACAGTGAAGGGAGTCTTGAGAAGGAAATTTAGCCCTAAATGCCTATATTAAAAAACAAGAAAGAGCTAAACTCAAAGATTTAACTGAGCAACTTGAGAAACTAGAAAAAGAACAGCAAACCAATCCCAAAGCAAGCAGAAGGAAAGAAATAATAAAGATTAGAACAGAAATAAATGAAAATGAGAAGAGAAAAACAATAGAGAAAATCAACAAAACCAAAAGCTGGTTCTTTGAGAAGATCGATAAAATTGACAAATCCCTTGCTAGACTAACAAAGAAAAAAAGAGAGATGATGCAAATAAATACAATTCGAAATGAAAGGGGATTACAAATGACCTCACAGAAATAAAAAGAACCATAAGAGGATATTATGAGAAACTATATGCCAACAAACTAGACAACCTAGATGAAATGGACAAATTTCTAGAAATGCACAACCAACCTACACTGACGCTACAAGAAATACAAGAACTTAACAAACCAATCACAATGAAGGAGATTGAATCCATCATCAAAAATCCCCCAGCAAAGAAAAGTCCAGGGGGGGCGGATGTGGCTCAAATGGTTGGGCGTCTGTCTCCCATATGGAGGGACCTGGGTTCGATCCCCAGGACCTCCTGGTAAAAGAAAAATAAATAAATAAATAAATAAATAATAATTTAAAAAAGCAAAGTCCCGGACCAGATGGCTTCACAGGTGAATTCTACCAATCATTTCAAAAAGAATTAACACCAATCCTGTTTAAACTCTTCCAAAAAATTGAAGAGGAAGGAAAATTACCCAACACATTTTATGAAGCCAACATCACCCTAATACCAAAGCCAGATAAAGATTCCACAAGAAAAGAAAATTATAGATCAATCTCTCTAATGAACATAGATGCAAAAATTCTCAACAAAATACTTGCAAAAGAATCCAACAGCATATCAAAAGACTTATATATCACGACCAAGTGGGATTTATTCCTGGTATGCAAGGCTGGTTCAACATAAGAAAATCAATCAATGTAATATACCACATTAACAAATTGAAGGAAAAAAACCACATGATCATCTCAATAGATGCAGAAAAGGCATTCGACAAAATCCAACATCCTTTTTTGATAAAAACACTTCAAAAGATAGGAATAAAAGGAAAATTCCTCAATATGATAAAGGCATATATGAAAAACCCACAGCCAACATCATACTCAATGGGGAAAGGTTGAAAGCTTTCCCCCTAAGATCAGGATCAAGATAAGGATGCCCACTGTCACCATTGTTATTCAACATTGTACTAGAAGTTCTAGCGAGGGCAATTAGACAAGACAAAAAAATTAAAGGTGTCCAAATAGGAAAAGAGGAAGTAAAACTCTCACTGTTTGCGGATGACATGATCCTGTATTTAGAAAATCCTGAAGTAGCCACAACAAAGCTACTTGAACTAATAAATGAGTTCAGCAAAGTGGCAGGATACAAGATCAACACGCAAAAATCAGTAATGTTTTTGTACACTAGTACTGAACAATCTGAGGAGGAAATCAGGAGGAAAATTCCATTTTCAATAGCAACAAAAAGACTCAAATACCTAGGAGTTAATTTAACCAAGGAAGTACAGGACCTTTATGCAGAAAACTACAAAACAATGCTAAAAGAAATTAAGAAAAACCTAAACAAATGGAAAGACATTCCGTGTTCATGGATTGGAAGAATAAATATCGTGAAGATGTCAATCTTGCCCAAACTGATTTATAGATTCAATGCAATACCAATCAAAATCCCAACAGCTTCCTTTACAGAACTAGAGAAGGCAATTACCAAATTCATTCTGGAAGGGTAAGTGCACCCCAATAGCCAAAAGCATTCTAAAAAAGAAGAGCAATGTGGGAGGAATTTCCTTGCCTGACCTTGAAACATTACAAAGCTACAGTGGTCAAAACAGCATGGTACTGGCATAAAGATAGACACATCGATCAGAGGAATAGAACTGAGAATCCAGAAATAAACCCTCACCTATACAGTCAACTGGTTTTTGACAAACCTACCATGCCCACGCTAATGGGAAAAAACAGTCTCTTCAACAAATGGTGTTGGGAGAACTGGATATCTATAAGCAAAAGAATGAAAGAGGACCCATATCTCACCCCCTATACAAGAATCAACTCAAAATGGACCAAAGATCTAAATATAAAAGCCAGGACCATAAAACTGCTAGAAGAAAATGTATGGAAACATCTTCAAAACCTTGTAGTAGGTGGTGGTTTCTTGGACCTAACACCCAAAGCACGTGCAACAAAAGAAAAAGTAGATAAATGGGACCTCCTCAAAATTAAACACTTTTGCACCTCACAGGACTTTGTCAGAAGGGTGAAAAGGCAGCCAACTCAATGGGAGAAAATATTTGGAAATCACATATCTGATAAGGGTTTAATATCCAGGATATATAAAGAGATATTACAACTCAACAATTAAAAAGACAAATGACTAGGGAAGCGGCTGTGGCTCAATCAGTGGGGCTCCCATTTACCATATGGGAGGCCCCGGGTTCGGTTCCCGGGGCCTCCTGGTGAAGGCAGTCCCGCCCGCACGGCGTGGTTAGCTGACCCAGCGAGCACAGGCAGCAAGGGGGGGATAAATGAATAAATAAATAAAATCTTTAAAAAAAAAAAAAAAGACAAATGACCCAATTAAAAAAAGGGCCAAAGACTTGAATAGACATTTCTCTGAAGAAGAAATACAAATGGCAAAAAAACACATGAAGAAATGCTCAACATCACTCATGATTACAGAACTGCAAATCAAAACTACAATGAGATATCATTTCACACCTATCAGAATGGCCAGGATTAAAAAGACAGAGAACTACAAGTGTTGGAGAGGATGTGGAGAGATAGGAACACTTCTTCACTGTTGATGGGAATGTAGAATGGTACAGCCACTATGGAGGACTGTTTGGCAGTTCCTAAAGAAGTTGAATATAGAGTTGCCATGGGACCCTGCAATACCACTACTGGGTATAGACCCAGAAGAACTGAGAGCAGTGACAAGAACAGACATCTGCACACTGATGTTCATAGCCACATTATTCACCATTGCCAAAAGCTGGAAACAACCCAGGTGTCCATCAACAGATGAATGGATAAACAAACTGTGGTCTATTCACACAATGGAATATTACGCAGCTGTAAGAAGAAATGAAGTCATAAAGCATATGGCAACATGGATGAACCTGGAGGACACTATGTTGAGTGAAGCAAGCCAGACACAAAAGGAAAAATACTGTATGAATGCGTTACTATGAACCAAATATATTGTGTAATATATTGTTTGATTAAAAAAAAAAAAAAATTTATATGTATCCATTACATTTAATTGAGAAATGTATATATTTATTCATCTGTGTTTACTTTTTAGTTTTTAATTGTTTATATTTTCAATTATAAATGTACAAAATAAAGTTAAAAAAAAAAGTTAAAAAAAAAAAAGCAAACAACAAGCAGGCAGACAAATGAAAAAACCAACTCAGGGGAGCTGATGTGGCTCAGTGGTCGAGTGCCGGCTTCCCCACATATGAGGTCTTGCGTTCAATCCCTGACCCTGGCACCTAAAAAAAAAAAAAAAAAAAAAAAGGCAAATGAGGTTGTTATAGATGTTATAGATGTGTTTTTTAAGATTTATTTTATTTATTTATTCCCCCCCACCTCTTTGTCTTTTGGTGCTTGCTGCATCTGTTCATTGTGTGCTTGTCTTCATTTTTAGGAGGCACCAGAACTGAGCCCACAACCTCCCATGTGGGAGGCAGATGCCTAATCGCCTGAGCCACATCTGCTCCCTGCCTTGTTGTGTCTCTCATTGTGTTTTTCCTCCTTGTGTCTCTTATGTTGCTTCATCTTGTTGAATCAGTTTGCTGCGCCAGCCCATTACATCAGCTTGCTGTCTTGCTTGTCTTTTTTAGGAGGCACTGGGAACCGAACCTGGGACCCCTCGCCATGTGGTAGGTAGGAGCTCAATCACTTGAGCTACATGTCCTTCCCTGAGATTGTTATAGAATTAAGATGTTAAAATTTAAGCCCTATTGTAACTACAAATAAAATATTGGAAAATATGCAAGCTCAGAGAGACAAATTAGAGTACAGGTTCTAGGGGAGGGGGAATGGGGAGTTCATGGATAATGGGTTTAGGGTTTCTGTTTGGGGAGATGGGAAAGTCATAGTAATGGAAGGTGGTGAGGGTACCACAATATTGTGAATGTGATTAAACCCATTTTGTATGCTTGGGAGTGGTTGAGATGGGAAAGTTTATGTTGTAAATTTAAAAATAATGATAAAAAGAAAGAGTAACTACAGAGACAATGACAAATTAAAGGCAATATGTGATCCTGGATGGAATCTAGCAAGACAGGAGACTAGGCTCAATGGGAAATTATTAGGACATATGAAAAAATTGGAATACAAACTGTAAGCTTTATATAATGTTAAATTTCTTGAACTTGATAACTGTACTTACAGTGGCCACATAAGTGAATATCCTTGTTCATAGGAAATGTACATGGCAGTATTAAGTGTTCAAGGCATATACAATCTACCCTCAAGTGTTCAGAAAGTAGACTGATAAATAGATAGACAGATTAGATAGATAAACAGAATGATACAGCAAATGTGACAAAATGTTAAAAGTTGTTCTTCTGGGTATCTGAGGTAGGGGGAAGGCGTATGTTGGAGTTCTCTGAATGGGGTCTGTATTATTTTTGCAACTGTCCTGTAAGTTTGGTAGTAGTTAAAAAATTTAAAGGGGGTAAAAGTAAATTATTTACTATAGAATAATAGTTTATTATATCAAATGCATAATAAATATAAAAGGAATGACAAAATTTTAAAACAAAATAAAAGAGTTTAGGCAAAGATCCAAAACTGATGTCAAAACCAATAGATGAGGGGGGCGGATGTGGCTCAAATGGTTGTGTGTCCACCTCCCATATGGAGGGACCTGGGTTAGATCCCCGAGACCTCCTGGTAAAATAAAGAAAAACATAGAAGGCATGTGGGCCACCAGGCCCCGTGCGCAGGTGCGCCGTCAGGCCCCGCAAGTGGGTGAGCCCCCCACGCCCCATGCGCGTGGGTACGCCGCCAGGCCCTGTGAGCAAGTTGCGCCGTCAGGCCCTGTGCGTGGATGCACTGTCAGGCCCTGCCGAGCCACACAGCAAGATGATGACGTAACAGGAGAGGGACACAAGGGAGAGGCAAGACGAATTGCGCCGAAAACCCAGGAACTAAGGTGGTGCAGGTGGTAGGACGACTCTCTTCCACATTGGAGGTTCCCAGAATCTAATCCCAGTGAAGACAGGAGGAGAAGGATGAGAAGAGAGGACAGGAAACAGACACAGAGAATTGCCCAGCGAATGGACACAAAAACAGCAAAAATGCAGGGGGGTGGGGGGTGGATAAAAAGTAAATAAATAAATAAATAAATCTGAAAAAAACTAAACAAAGCAAAAAAAAAAAAAAAAACAATGGTTGATAGTTTGTGGGAGAACAGGATGTTCACAAGGTCTCAATTTATCACTCAACAGATTACTTATGATTATAAAAAAAAGGTTGACAATGGAGAGATTTAATAAATACCATCATGACTAGGTAATCAAACTCAATATCACCTATAATGGGATAAAGCAACATTATATGACTCCTAAAAAGATACAACAGGAAGAACATATGATTTATGTAGTATTCTTATAAAAAGATTTAACCTGAATCTAATTGTGAGGAAACATTCAAACAAATACAAATTGAGGGGTATTCTACAAGACAACTGGCTTGGATTCTTCAAAAGTGTCAACATCATGAAAAACAAAGAACAAAAAGGCAGGAGGACTATTCTAGGTTTAAAAAAATAGAGAGACAGGGAAACGGATGTGGCTCAAGAGGTTCGGCGTCCGTCTACCATATGGAGAGACCGGGGTTCGATCCCCGGTACCTCCCGGTAAAAAAAAAAAAAAAAAAAAAAAAATAGAGAGACATGACAGCTAAAAGAAATCTATGGTCCCTGATTGGATCCTGAATCAAAAAAAATTCTTGGGAAGCAGCTGTGGCTCAATCAGTGGGGCTCCCGTTTACCATATGGGAGGCCCCGGGTTCGGTTCCCGGGGCCTCCTGGTGAAGGCAAGCCCGCCCGCACGGCGTGGTTAGCTGACCCAGCGAGCACAAGCAGCAAGGGGGGGATAAATTAATAAAAAAACAAAATCTTTAAAAAAAAAAAAAAATTCTTTAACAAATTTGGGGATATAGAAGTTTAATTATTAAGTCTAGATAAGAATATGGCATCCCTATGAAATTTCTTGAATTTAAAAAGGATACTGTGAAAAACAGAGAAAAAAGAAGAAGAAGAACTGTGGTTATGCAGGCAATGACGTTACTTTGAAATATTTGCGGGTGAAGTGTCATAATACCTGCAGCTCATTTTCAATTGGTTAAGAAAACAAGGCAGGAAAAGAGAAAGAAACATGGCCAAAGGTTAACTGGTGGATCTAGATGTAAGGTATATGGGTGTTCCTTGTATTATTCTTCCAACTTTTCTGTAGGTCTGGAGTTTTCAAGATAAATAGTTGGGAAGTAAAAGTTTACAGTCTAATGGGACTGATAAAGACGTTACATGAATAATTTTAGTACAAATCAATATATGGTGTCAGTATTAGGTATGTTTAAAACCTTAAAGAGTGGTTCAGCCAATATAGTTTAATGATTGAGAAGAACCCATTTCTGGAGGAAACAACTAGGAAAGACTTAGTGGAAAACATGTTATTTTATCAGGGTGTTGCCGAATGGCTAGGATTGTATTATATACAGCGAGGGCAACCTAACTCCTATCACAACACTCTCAAAAAACTCCCTTTCTGATTTATTTTTCTCCCTAGCACATTGCTATTTGATATAACTTAAAAAGAAAAAAAAAAAACAAAACCTGTTTCCCCCAAGTAAAGTCCTTGAAAGTTTTTTTGTTTTGTTCTGATCAGTGCTATATCCCCAGCACCTAGAAAAGTACCTAGCTAATAGAAGATGCATTTTTAAAAAATGAATGAATGAATTCAGGAGGGAGAACAAGTATGGGCAAAGATGAAGAGGTAGAAAAACAAAAAGTGTTTCCAAGGAATATTTAGTAGTCACGTTTGCTTTGAGTGAAAGTTATACATTAGGACTTTCTGGGAGATAAAGCCAGAAAGGTAAGCTGGTGCCATACTGGGAAAGGCCAAGGCCCCGAGCAGAACAACAGAGAGGATGTCCTGCACTTGGCAGGCCATGGAGAGCAGCCCCAGGGGCACTGAACATGGGAGTCACATATGTGATGTGATATAATGCTTCTGAAAAATAAACCAGTCACGGTGTTCTGGACAGACTGAAGGGTGTAACCAGGTAGAAGGCTGTTACAGTGGTCTAGGCATGGGGAATAGGGACTTGAGCAGGTGGGAATAAAAGGCAATGGTTTTGTGGATCACACTGAGGTTTGCACCTGGGTGTAGGAAAACAGGTACTTTGAAAGGAAATGGGAAAGTCAGCAGGAGGGGATGGTTTGGCACACAAGACTTAAATGAACCATAAGAAAAAAGAATGACTTTAGTTTTATCACTGCCTTCCTGGTCAAATGGGTCTTTCACAGTCCCTTAAGATGCCAATCAGGGGTCCAACCAGAAACAGAATTCTCCTTGCAAGGACAGCTCCTTCACCAGACCAGACTCGCAAGGGCCCCCAATCTATTCCTGTGACGGGCCCCCACCAGGCCGTTCCAGCTATTTTAGGCTCCAGAATACAGCGCTCCTCGGGGAGCCTCCCTTCAGTCTATTAGTCTATTAGCTTTCCATGCAGCCTCCATGTAGTTCTCAGGCCTCATTCTCCTCTACTGTGTGCCTCTCAGCCAATGTTCCCTGCTATTAATATCTTATATTACCATGGTATATTTGTCACAACTAAGAAACTGATATTAGAACACTGCTGTTTTTTTTTCCCCAAATACTACCCCTTTCCCCCTCCCCTCATCTCCTGGTAACCTCTAATCCACTTTCTATTTCTGCAAATTTGCTATTTCTAGTCATCTGTTATAAGTAATATCATACATTATTTGTCCCTATGTGCCCTGATTATTTCACTGAGAGTTCCTAGTTTTCTTGCCCTGACTTCCCTCTTTTATCTGAATCTTTTTTCCTTTGTAAGAGGAATCAGAGGTATCTGCTCAGGAGCACCAGTACTGCAGGGAGCAGGCCAAGATGGGCACTTCTAAGAAGCTGAACTGTGGGTAGGACAGGCAGAGTAAGTGACCTTGTGTCAGCAGCTGTTGCTGGCACTCTTTAAAGAGAGGGAGGGAGAGAAAGAGGGAAAAGAAAAGATTAATGAAAGGGCTGAGGTGGAGGGTGAGCTGGGACAGGATGGTGGGGTGAGGCAGGAGAGACCACTTAGCAACTACAGCAGATCTCACTGCAGGCGGACATGTGGGCCACCCTTGGTACCAGCCCCACCCACCACATGGATACTTGGCAGTACCTGGGGCTGGGGGTGGTTTCTGCTTACAAGCTCAGGCATCCCACTGACCCAGAAACAATTCCATCTGCTGCCCCCAAATCACTTGTTCTGTCCCATGGCACTCAGCCCCTCTCTCCCAATTCTAGCATAGGAACATTTGGGACACTGAGACAATCAGATTGTGGACAGGGCTGGGAAAGCATCTAACTGATCTTCCAGCGAGGGTGTAGGATGGAGGGTGTAGGAGAAGGTCTCTTGAGGGCCTTCACAGGAGGGGAGTCAGTTTGCCAAACCAAGAGATGAACCATGCAGCAGTGTTGTGCCAGAGATAGGCAGCTGCTGTCCTGGCCATAACTGCCTAGCTCCAAGCCTCCTCAGGCCATATGAAGACAAATTAAGTAGGCTGTGTATCTTCAGCTCCCTCTCCCCACCCCAGCCTCCACCCAAATGCCCACTACGACTGACCTCTGGCTGGAGTTAGGCACTTGGGGTCCTGTTTTGCCTAGGCTTGCTCCTTGTTGTACCCCTCCCTGCCACACTCACCTCATCACCTTTATCTCTGAGTCTCACTGAGCTGCTGCCAGGGGTGCCAAGAGGTGGGGTGTGGCATTACTACCTAGGCAGGGGATCCACCAGGCAACAAACTTTTGCTAACTGCCCTCCCGACCCAGGGCATCAGCTTTCCTCTTCCTGGTCCTCTAGCCCAGATATGGAATCGCCTAAGTATCCTGGCTGGGAGCAGGCACAGCTGGCAGAGTCAAAGGGAGGAGCATGAGCTCTCTGAATGGACCCTGCTGCCTTGAGAACAGGCTGGCTTCAGCAGTCAGACTAGCCTGAGCAAAAGAGTGGGAGACTGGTCAAATGCATTTTGATGACAGAGAGAAGCCGAGCTCAGATGGAACACTGAGGAAAATGGGCAGGAAATTCTGACTGAAATGGAAGGAAAGAGAGTCTTGGTCTAGTTTCAGGTTAGCCGAGGACCATGGCCACACCAGTTGGCAGATGGCACTAATTGAGGTAATGGAAAGATCACTGGTCTCGATGCCACCATTTGGCTCTTTAACTTATAACCTAAGAACTCAGATCTCTCAAATGGAAAAGTGAAAATTGTAATACAAGACATTCCAGCTGTTGTAAAGATAAATGAGATCATATCAGGGAAAGTGCTTTGGAAATTGTAAAGGAATATGATGTCCCTGACATAGGCTGACAGAGGCTTCCATGACAGTACTAAGCCGCTGTAACTTCCCTTCGAGTGTCAAGTCTGGAGTTATTAAGCCTCCACTTAGCTACAATGAACTCCTGACACATCCAGTGGGCACTTACCTGCAGCCAATGGAGTGGGAGCAAACTGAAGACATAGGTGGAGAGAAATACCAGGGCTTGGGCTGGGAGACCGTGCTGTCAGAGATGGATGCAACAGCTCACCTTGGATCGCGTCTCCAAGAAAAGGGCATTTGTGGCCCCTGGAAGTCCTGAACCATCCCATACCTAAGGACAAAAAAGGTGATCAGTTATGCCCCATCCCCCCTTTGGTTATAGTCTAGCTTCCTTGTTCTGAGGATGACAGCATCCTCTGTGAACTACAGAGGATCCCAGGGGAAATCTAGACCCTTGATGAGTAAAACAGGACTTGGGAAGATGTGCCTGTTCTGAAGCCACTCTCCTTTCAATCATCTCTGCTTGTGACCTCCTCAAAAGTTACCTCCATCCCAGGTACCGAGACAGTTCTCCTCCCCAAGGGTCAACTGACACCTCTCTCCTTGGGCATGTTCAGCCCTGGGCAGGATGGTAAGGGCAAGGCCCACAAGTCATCCTGAAGAAGGTGCTGCTGAGGCCAACTCCATTCCTCTGCAGCAGCCGCAGGCCTTGGCAATCTGTCGGCATGGTGGGTATAGTTTCCCATGCCCAGGTGGATCTCAGATGGAAGAGAAATGTCCCTGGGGATGAGGGGGCCAAGCAAAAGAGCCAGGGATGGACACAAATGCCACAAGAGCCCAAGGAGTGTTCATCACTAGTCTTCAAGACTTTCTCATGATCCTAGGCTCCCATTTCCTCTGCTGGTGCTTCTTTACCTCATTTCCAGGAAAGGAGACTCACAAACCCTCCTATCTTATCACAGCAAGACCCTGTTCATTGGGATCTTAGTTGACTGATGCTGCACTAAACAAGCCAACAATAGGGTCCTTGACACATAATCACCTACCAGTTCACGGTCCTCCCCTAGAAAACTAGCTGATCAGAGGGCAGGTGAGTCTAATAAAAGGGCCTCTGCATAATATCAAGCCCACATCTCAGTTCCTTGCTAGAGGAAACTCATAGCCCCTGTCTATACATTAATATTTACTGCATGCCAATTAGATGCCAAGCTGGAATAAAATGTTGGCCCAAACCCAGCCCCGGCTTTCTAGGAGCTGTCTAGTCAGGGATACAGACGTTTCTCCTCCAAGTCTCTCAGAGCTGTGAGGAGAGTACCCAGAGTATCTTTTTCCCTACTTCTTGGCAAATCCATATTTTCCACATCCTTCAAGGCCTGGCTCAAATGCTGTCTCCTCCTTGATGCTCTTGGTACAAAGTCACCCTGCCTCCAATTCTTCATAGCCCAGTAACCTGTAAGCCTCTTTGGACACAGCTCTTTCTCTTTGTATTATTTGTGTTTTGTATGCATATTTGATCTTCTCTCCTAATCTATATTTATTGGGGGCAGAAATTGTCTTATATATCTTCATACCCCTCGCAGCCCTCTGCACAGTACCAGGAACTTAACAGGAGCTCAAAAATGCTCCTGGAATAATATTATACAGCTTCCACATAAAGATGCTTGTGGGATGAAGAAGAGCTTGTTTGTGAAGCTACTGGGAGTTCCAGGATTGGAAAAAAAAATTTTTTAACTCCTTGTTAGACTTTTCCCAATGAACACAAAGTTTGAACTCAATGCAAGTGGTACAAGATTATTATGTACTCCTAATAACTGTGTGTGTATCCAGTCTTAAGCAAATAAATTAGTTCAATATTCAGCTGTTTCTGCATCCTGACAAGCACATGTTCTCATTCTCTCTGAATCTTAAGGAAAGGAAAGTGTCTTCCCCATTCTGTGATGTTGAACTTACATCCTCCCTAGGTGCTATGTGGTAATGCTATAACCCAGACTACAGGGGGGAGATACATGGCACTGAGCAGCCAACCTTGGGTAAGGGCACTCAGGTTTCCTCACCAGAGTCAGCCTATAAAATCATCCTGCTGGGAAGCGGATGTGGCTCAAGCAATTGGGCCTCTGCCTACCACAGCAAAAAAGACCCAAAGAGGAAAGACAAAGAGAGATACAACAAACCAGGGAGCACAGGTGGCTCAGGTGATTGAATTCCTCTCTTCCACATGGGAGGTCCCGGGTTCCATTCCCAGTGCCTCCTAAAGAGAAGCTGAGCAGACACAGTGCACACAGCTAAATGGCACAGAGAGCAGACAACAGCCTCAAACAATGGGGGTGGGGTGGGGTAGGGGGGCAGGGAATAAATAAAATAAATCTTAAAAAAAAAAAAAAAAAAAAAAATCCTACTTAGGATTTGACCAGCAATAAAGGAAGTGATTCCAAAAATTAGGAAAAGATCTCAGAGTAGCCAAGGGATTTAAAAAGTTATCATATATTATGGCTGGAACTTGGAATAGCACTTGCTGTCTGCAGGTCCTGTACTAAGAATGTACATGGATTATCTCATTTAATCCTCAAAAACCTGAGGTCATACTATCGTTATTCTCACTTTTGGAAATGAAGAAATGGAGGCTCAACAGATGTAATAACTTTACACAAATTCACAAACCCAGGTTTCTCTGACTGAGAACCTAGATTCTTACTCAAACCATCCCAGAGAACCATCTCTCTTCTTGTACTTTGGTTCGGGAGCAAAGGCCTCAACTGTATGCAAACTAAACAGCTAGAAGAGATCTTAGGGATCACCGGCTGCAATCTCATTTTACAGAGAAGGAAACAGGTTCAGGGACATAAAGGGACTGTCCCCCCGGTCACACTGAGCCAGGAGCTGCCCTGCAAAGGCATGGCCGTGTGCACTAGAATTCCAGTTCAAGCCCCCACCTTACAGAGCGGGGAACTGAACCCGGAGGAGCTGGGACCTGCCCCGGGTCCCGAATTCATCAGAGGCCAAGCGCTTGGAACCCGGGGAGCGCTCGTGGCTCGGCGGGACGCGGCCTCCACGTTCACCTGCGGCGCGACCCATCCCGCGCCCGGCCCGCGCCCCGCGAGTACCTGTCGGCGGCGCGCAGACCCTCGGCGGGGAGTGACAAGGCGCTGGCGGGCGCGGGGCGAGCGGGGCTGCGCGAGCCAGAGCCGGACATGGGCGTCGCGGGCCCGGGCCTCTCCCGCCCCTTCGCCTCAGAACGCGCGAGGACAACCGCGCAAAACTCGGGAGCGCTGGTCACGGGAGGCAGGGCCTGACGGACCTCCTACCCTCAAGCTTCCTACTCTGTCCCGTCCGCCGTCTGCAGACCGGGTCCCACCCCAGCGCACCCCAACCGCAGCAACACCTCTGGGTTCCCCAGTCAGGCTGCTCCGCCCGGGGGGGTGGGGGCCGAGGAGGGAGCAGGTGTCCATGGAAACGAAAGCAGACTCCTTGCGCCTGCGCCGGCGCGCTAGGTACTCTGGGAAATGTGGTTTCCCGGCGGTTGTCCGGAGGCCACAGGCATGGACACAAGATGGCGCCAGAGCGTCGCGGGCGGTTGTGGGCAGCGGGCTTCTCCGGTTCCCCGGCGCTGTGAGAGGCTGCGGAGGCGTGAGGTAGTTTCTCCCAGCGGCCGCGGCCCCGAAGCATCTGGGATGCGGGGTGTAGGGGCGGGGGCGTGGTCTCTCGAGCGCGCTCATTTTGCCGTTTGAAAACTTGTCCAAACGAGCGGCTGCCCTGGCTCGGGGTAGAGGGGCGGCCGCGCCGGGGGAGGCCCTTCCCCAGCCCCGGCCGAGCCCACCTAGGCGGAGGGAGACCGGCCTGGCGGTGGGAGCCGCGCCAGTGTGGAACGGGTGCCAAGGTTCCAGTAGGGGTGCCCACCTCTCCCGCCCGAAGAGGCTCAGGTGGGAGGTGAATTAGAAGCCGCATAAAGTCCCTGTGGGGACTCCGTGAGTCGAGTCATCCCGACCCCACCACTGGAGAGTTCGGAGCCGTTGCGGACCTGGTCCCGCCTTGGGCACAACTGCGAAATCTGTGCGTTGGCTTTCCGGGAACCACCTCCACTTCCGAGTCAGGCGCCTGGACTGAGCATACAGAATCTTAGGGTCTTGTTTAGGCTTCCTTAGAGACTCCGATTACTTCCCTGGATCTCGGTTACCTTACTTCTAAAACGGAGGTAATTATCATGCCTGCCCTTTCTCCCTCTGGGAGTGTTGCCAGGTTCGTATGAGATGGTACCGATGTTTAGGCTGCACAGTCCTTTAAAGACATAAACAGGCATTCCCATTCGCTGTAAATTGGGACAACTTCTTTGAAAGAAAATTAGGCAAGGCATCTTAAAACTAAAAATGCCCATAGCCTTTGCTTCAGCAATTCTAGCATTGTCCTACCGATTTGGTGGCTATATGTGCATAAGAAAGTAGTTACAGGGAAGCGGCTGTGGCTCAATCAGTAGGGCTCCCGTTTACCATATGGGAGGCCCCGGGTTCGGTTCCCAGGGTCTCCTGGTGAGGGCAGGCCCGCCCGCACGGCGTGGTTGGCTGACCCAGTGAGCACAAGCAGCAAGGGGGGGATGAATGAATAAATAAATAAAATCTTTAAAAAAAAAAAAAAGAAAGTAGTTACAAGGAATGAATAATAAAACATTATTTGCAATGAAAAACAATAACCTGTAAATTACCTAAGTGTTTATCAATAGGTGAACACAAATAAATGATGGTGTGTAAAATAGATTATGTGTAGTTATTTTACAATGGGGCAGCTCTTTCTGTACTGATGTGGAACTCCTCATGACATGAGAAACATGTCAAAGTGCAGAATAGTATGTTAATATGCTATCATTTATATTTTGAAAAGAATATATACAGGGACTTCTGGGAAGATAGAGGATTAGAGAGGCAGAGGGCTCACTTGTCTCCCAGAAAAATAGCTAGCAGATAGGCCAAGACTGGAGGGCTGTTCTGGGGCTTAGGTCACCAGGGGAAGGCTAGAGACACCACCCAGAAGTGAGAGAGGCAAAGGAGTGTTGGCTGGCAGGGAAAATCATGTGAGTAGAACTGAAGCAGCAGCTGCTGGTGCACATCCCTCCACTTTCAGAGCAAACAGCAGGAGGTCCTCTGGCCCCTGGCAGGCTGCTGCAGACTGAGGAGATAGCAGGAGTCCTCTTCCCCAAGAGAGGGGAGAGGGTGAGACACAGCCTACAGCAAATTCAGATTTTGGCCAGTGAACTTGGTCTGCATCATTGGAGGGGTCGTGCATTTCCAGACCCAGTGGGGCCGTGACATTGTTGACCCTGAGAGCCAGCAGGGAACTAAAGGTAATTTGCTGGGAATCCCAGTGGGTTCCGTGTAATATTTTAGGTAATCTAAGCACCTCTTAAAATATATGTATATATATATATATAAATAACATTTTTGTAAGCAAATACACATCTATGCACATATATTTATATATCATTATGCAAATGTTTGTATGTATTGTGAGAATTTTGATTTTTACCCATAATAAAAAAAATAATAATAAATAAATAAATAAATAAAGGTAATTTGCTGCCTCAAACACACTCCAGGGGAGGGAGAGGGGGGAAATAGGTATAATAGGGGGGCATTTTGGGGACATTGGAATTGTCCTGAATGATGTTGCAATGACAGATACAGGCCATTATATATCTTGTCATAACTTAAAAAATTGTGCGGGAGAGAGTTTAAACTATAATGTAAACTGTAATCTACACTTAGCAGTGCTCCAATATGTGTTCATCAATTGTAACAAATGTACCACACTGATGAAGGATTTTGTTTATGTGGTGAAGTGTGGGAGGAGTAGGGAGTGGGGCATGTGGGAATCCCCTACATTTTTTTATGTAACATTTATGAAATCTAAGTATCATTTAAAAAGTAAAAATTATAAGTATTTTTTTTTAAAATCCACTGTATCTGGGAAGTGGCTGTGGCTCAATTGGTTGGGCTCCCATTTACCATATGGAAGGACCTGGGTTCAGTTCCCCGGGCCTCCTGATGAAGGCAAGCCGGCCCGCAGAGCGCAGTGAGTGAGCTGGCGCAACTAGATGATGCGCCAAAGGGAGACAAGCAGACACAGAAAAATGCACAGCAAATGGACACAATGACCATAAGCACCAGGGAGGGGATAATTAAATAAATGAAAAAAATAAATCTTAAAAAAAAAAAAAAAATCCCACTGTATCCTCTGCATTAAGAGCGACCAGGCTCACTAGAAAATAAAATGAGGGTTGAGAATGGAAAGCTGATGTTAAGAATATGTAAAAAAGGTTGTTTGTAAATCTTTGGAAATGAATAGAAATGGTGAAAGTACATTAAAGTGATTGTAACTAGCAGAGCTATTATATGGGTGTGACAGTGGTTTAAAGGGAAAGTCTAAAGTCATATATATTACTAGAAGAAAGCTAAAAACCGTAACATAGGACTGACTGTATAAGATAACGGAACCACACATAAAATATGAATATGGTGATATTGCATATATAAGACTGTTTTTACAAAATATAAATACAAATATACTAGAGAGAACAAAAAAGAATAGCAGCTGAGTGTAGCAGGGGAAGCACAGAGAGATTGAGAGGTGATGAGTTTTATTTGTTTATTTGTTGTTTATTATTATTATTATTAGAATAATGAAAGTGCTCTAAGAATGATTGAAGTACTAAATGCACAACTATGTTTACGTAGTTAAATTGAATACCATTGATTGTACACTTTGGATGGATTTATGTTTTATTAATATATATCAGTTAAATTGATTTGTTTAAAAAAAGAGCGACCAGGCTAAGTTCAGGCCAATTAGATGTGAGCAGACGTACACTGTGGGGCTTTGGGCAGGGTGTTTATTTTTTGTTGTTGTTTATTTTTTATTTATTTATTTTTTGTTTTTTTGGGCAGGGTGTTTAGATGGATCTGACCCAGCTGTGAGGGCTCTTTTGCCCTTCCTCCTGTTCTCCTTTCTGCCACTTTAAAGCAGACATGATTGCTGGTCTAGGCTGGAGCTCCAGAAGCCATCTTGGACCGTGAAAGAGTTTTAAGGCTAGAAAGAACATACCAAGATGCTGGTGCAGAAAGAAAAATGATCACTGAACTACCATCTTAGGCAGTCCAGGGTCAGGATGCACTGCCAACTCCTAGAGTCCTACATGACCACAGGATCTAGTTCCAAGGGGCATGTGAAGCAATTTGCTTCACGCTAATGAAGGATGTTGTTAATGTGGGAAAATGTGTGCAGTGTAGGGAGTGGGGCATATGGGAATCCCCCATATTTTTTTATGTAACATTTATATAGTCTAAGTATCTTTAAAAAAATAGAAGCATATTATTTTAAAAAAACACACACACATGCTCCTTACTGCCCTGGGCTTGTTGCTGAAAAGGTAGAGGGAGGAGAGGAAGGAAGGATGCAGCCCACCAAAGAAGGAGAACAGCTTCTGAGAAAGTTTGTTTGTGAGGCTTGGCCAGCCCTGAGGACATTGCTTTTCTACCACTTCCCCCAATCACGGTTACAGTAAATCCATTCCCCCCTAAATACTGGGAGCTGAGCTGCGAGGTCTGCCAAAGAGTGCCATCTGCTGGCCAGATCAAAAAAGTGCATGAAAAGAAGGGAAAAATAATAATAAAAGGCATTCAGATGCCTTTACAGGTTCCCTCACCAAGGCCCTTGGAAATTGGCCTGTACCCCATTAGTGGGTCCTTAGCCATGGTTTGAGCAGTTAAACAGGGGCAATCCTAAATATCTAGAACAAATTGAACCAAGAATCAGAGAACAGTGGTAGCTACTTAACAGTAACTCTCTAGGCAAGAGAGAGAAACAGAATATCAAGAGTAAATTCAGCATCAGAATCAGATGCCTAGGGAAGCAGATGTGGCCCAGGCGACAGAGCCCCTGCCTACCACATGGGAGGTGGGAGTTCAGTTCCCGGTGCCTCCTAAAGAAGATGGGCTGGTGCAGCAGGCTGGAGCGGCAAGCTGACGCAACAAGATGACACAATGAGATGATGCAACCAAGAGACACAGTGAGGAAACGCAATGAGAGATGTAACAAAGCAGGGAATGGAGGTGGCTCAGGCGATTATGTGCCTCCCTCCCACGTGGGAGGTCCTGTGTTTGGTTCCCAGAGCTTCCTAAAAAGAGAAGACCAGCACACAACAAGCAGACACAGCACATGCAAACAACGAGGGAGTAGGGAGAAATAAATAAATAACTTTAAAAAAAATCAGATGCCTACACATCAGCAAAAAAAAAAAAACACAAACTAAGAAACAGGAAGCTATGACTCAGGCAAAGGAACAAATCAAAGCTCCAGGTGAGACA
This sequence comes from Tolypeutes matacus, assembly GCA_026826555.1. Taxonomy (NCBI): domain Eukaryota; kingdom Metazoa; phylum Chordata; class Mammalia; order Cingulata; family Chlamyphoridae; genus Tolypeutes; species Tolypeutes matacus. Next base: position 6,806,765 of record JAKSZT010053990.1, on the reverse strand, counting down.
CAGAACTTGAAATGACTAATCATGATGTTCATACAAATCTCCTAGTCAAATAATGGAATTGAAGGACAACATTGCTAAAGAAATAAAAGACATTATGAAGACACTGGGCAAGCACAAAGAAAAATGTGAAACCTTGGAGAGAAAAATAACAGAGCCCCCTCTCAATTGGCAGCAGAATTGGCATCCCCCAATCCGCAAGATTGAGGAATAAACAAACATAAGGGGAGGCTGCAACTATGGACTAAAGTAGACTTATTATTCTAGTAATGGAAGAACTTGTAACATTGACATAATGGCAGTGGTCACCAGAGGTTCTGAGGAGAAAGAGAGGGAAGAATAAGTGTAACATGGGGCATTTAGGGGACATTGGGATTGTTCTGCATGACATTGCAATGATGGATACAGGCCATTACACATTTTATCAAACCTATAAATATGTGTGGTGAAAAGTGTAAACCATAATGTAAACTATAGACCATGGTTAGTAGCAATACATCATCAGTTGTAACAAATGTACCACACTAATGAAGGATGTTATTGGTAGGGGAAATTGTGGGAGGGAGAGGGTAAGGTATATGGGAATCCTCTATATTTTTGATGTAACATTTAAATTTAAATTTAAAACTTCTTTAAAATAATCACAATAATAAATAATAAAAAGGGAAAAAAAGAAGAAGAATAGATCTTATGGGAATAAGAGGCACAATAAGTGAGGTTAAAAGTACAATAGAGGAAGCAGATGTGGCTCAATCGATAGGGCTCCCGTTTACCACATGGGAGGTCCCAGGTTTGATTCCCAGGGCCTCCTGGAGAAGGCAAGCCAGCTCATGTGGCATGGTGAGCTGACGCAGCAGGACGACCCAACAAAGGGAGACAAGCAGACACAGAAAAACGCACAGCAAATGGACACTGCAAGCACAAGCAGCAAGGGGGGATAAATAAGCAAATAAATAAAATCTTAAAAAAAAAAAAAAAAAAGTACAATAGAGCAGAACAAGTGTGGCTCAGTGGTTGAGCACCTGCTCTGCATGTAAGAGTTCCTGGGTTCAAGCCCCATTACCTCCTAAAAAAAAAAAAAAAAAAAAAAAAAAAAGGAAAAATACAATAGAGGCATACAACAGCAGATTTTAAATCATGGAAGAAAGAATCAGTGACATAGAGGACAGCATAGTTAAAATTGAAAACAGAAGAACACAGAAAAGAATGAAAAAAATTGAGCAGGGGCTCAGGGAATTGAATGATAGCACAAGGAGCACCAACATAAATGTTATGGAAACTCCAGAAGGAGAAGAGAAGAGAAAAGGGGCAAAAAGAGTATTTGAGGAAATAATGGCCAAAAATGTCCCAATTCTCATGAAAGACATGAATATATGTGTCCAGGGAGCACAGCATACTCCAATTAGAAAAAATCCAAATAGACCTACCCCAAGACACATAATGTTCAGAATGCCAAATGTCAGAGATAAAGAGAAAATTCTGAAAATAGCAAGTGAGATGCAAAACATCACATACAAGGAATGTCCAGTAAGGCTTAGTGCATATTTCTCTTCAGAAACCATGGAGGCAAGAAAGCAGTGGTATCATATAATTAAGTTACTGAAAGAGAATAACTGCCAGCCAAGAATTCTTTATCCAGCAAAACTGTCCTTCAGATATGGTGGTGAGTTTAAAATATTCACAGATAAATAGAAACTAAGAGAGTTTGTAAACAAGAATACAGCTCTGCAGGTAACATTAAAGGGAATTCTGCATCCAAAGAAAAGACAAGGGAGAGAGGCTTGGAGGAGAGTGTAGAAGTGAAGACTATCAGAAAGGGGAACCAAAAAAGGGTAAAAAGACAAACAAAAATAAGATATGACATATGAAAGCCAAAGGATAAAATGGTTGAAGTAAGTAATGCCTTTATAGTAATAATACTGAATGTCAATGGATTAAACTCCTCAATCAAAAGACATAGGCTGACAAATTGAATAAGGAAACATGAGCCATCCATATGCTGTCTGCAGGAGACTCACCTTAGACCCAAGGATGCAAATAGACTGAAAGTGAAAGTTTGGAAAATGATATTTCACACAAACTAACCAAAAGAGAACAGGGGTAACTATGCTGGTGCTGGATAAAACAGACTTTAAATGCAAAAAAGTGATAAGAGGCGCAGAAAACCATTATATATTAATAAAAGGCACAGTCCACCAGGAAGGAGTAACAGTCATCTGTGCACTTAACCAGTATGCTCCGAAATACATGAGGCAAACTCTGGCAAAACTGAATGGACAAATAAACGTCTCTACAGTAATAGCTCGAGTCTGCAACATGCCACTCACATCAATGGATAGAACAACTAGACAGAAGAGCAACAAGGAAACAGAGAACTTGAACAATATGAAAAATGAGCTGGACCTGACAGACATATACAGAACATTGTACCCCAACTCAGGAGGTTATGCATTCTTCTCAAGTGCTCATGGATCTTTCTCCAGGATAAACCACATTTGGGCCACAAAACAGCTCTCAATAAATTGGAGAAGATTGAAATTATACAAAGCACCTTCCCTGATCATAAATGGAATGAAACCAAAAATCAATTAATAGGTGGGAAATGGGAAAATTTGCCATATATGAAGGCCAAACAACACACTCCTAAACAATCAGTGGGTCAAAGAAGAAATTACAAGAGAAATTAGTAGATATCTTGAGAAGGATGAAAATGAGAACACAATTTATCAAAACTTATGGAGGGAAGCAGATGTGGCTCAAGCAGTTGGGTGCCTGCCTACCACATAACAGGTCCCGGGTTCGGTTCCCAGTGCCTCCTAAAGAAGATGAGCAAGACGGCAAGCTGGCACAACAGACTGGTGTGGTAAGCTGATACAACAAGATGACACAGCAAGATAATGCAATGAGGAAACAGGAAGAACACAATGAGAAACATAATAAGCAGGGAGAGGAATAAGCAATAGGGCTCCTCCCTCCCACAAGGGTGGTCCCAGGTTTGGTTCCAGGTGCCTCTTAAAAAGAAGATGAGCAGACACAGAGAGCAGACAGCAAGCGCAAACAAGGGGGAGTGTATTAGTCAGCCAAAGGGGTGCTGATGCAAAGTACCAGAACTCTTTGGCTTTTATAAAGTGTATTTATTTGGGTGGAAGCTACAGTTACAAAGCCCTAAAGAGTCCAACTCAAAGTTACTTCCTCATCAAACTCTGTTGCCACATATTGAAGCAAGATGGCAGGTGATGTCTGCGAGGGTTCAGCCTTCCTCTTTCCTCTTAAGGTTCTGTGGATCCAGCTTCTTCCTATCTCAGCTGCAGGCAGGTATAAGGCTCATCTTTCTCCCTAGGGCTTGTTTCTTTCCGGGCTCAGCTGCTCTGGTCTCTCCACAAGGACAGCTGTAGACTATCAGACTCATCTGTCATCCCGGGGCCATGTCTATGGACACTCTCTCTTCCTGCGTATCTACTTCTCTGTTCTCCTTCACCATGCATTTACTTCCCGGGGCTCCAGCATCAAAACTAAACACTCTCTCCTCTGTCATGTCGTTTTCTCTTTGAGTCCCCATCCACGACTGATGTGGCCAAATTAGAGCCCTAGAGCCCTAAGCATAATTTAATCAAGTAAAAGTGAAACCTTTTACTTTAATACAATTTAATATGCCCAGAGGAACAGACCAGTTTACAAATACAATCCTATATCTATTTTTGGAATTCATAAACAATGCCAAACTGCCATGGGGTGGGGGGAGAAATAAATAAATAAAATAAATCTTAAAAAAAAACTTATGGGATGCAATGAAGGCAGTGCTGAGGGAAATTTATAGCTCCTAAATACCTGTATTAAAAAGGAAGAAAGAGCTCAAATCAAAGACCTAACTGAACACCTGGAGAAACTAGAAAAAGAACAGCAAAGCAATCCCAAGCAAACAGAAAGAAATAACAAAGATTGGATCAGAATTAAATGAAATTGAGGAAAAAAAGAACAATAGAGAAAATCAATAAAACTAAAAGCTTGTTCTTTGAGAATATCAATAAAATCGACAAGCCCTCAGCCAGACTAACAAAGGAGAAAGAGAAGATGCAAATAAATAAAATCAGGCGTGAAAGGGGGGATGTTACAACTGACCCTACAGAAATAAAAGGATCATAAGAGGATATTGTGAGAAACTGCCAACAAATTAGGCAACCTTGATGAAATGGACAAATTTGTAGAAATGCACAAACAACTCACTTTATCTTTAAGAAATACAGGAACTCAACAATTCAATTTCAATAAAGAGATTGAATCAGTCATCAAAAATCTTCCAACAAAGAAAAGTCCAGGATCAGATGGCTTCACAGGTGAAGTCTACCAAACATTTTGAGAAGAATTAAAACCAACCTTTTTAAAACTCTTCCAAAATATTGAGGAGGGGAAATTACCCAACACATTTTTTTTTTAATTTATTTATTTTTTATTGTGGGTAAAAATCAAAATTTTCACAATACATACCAGTATTTGTAAAATGATATATAAATATATATGCATATATGTGCATTTGCTTACAAAAATGTTATTTATATATATATAAATATATTTTAAGAGGTGCTTAGAATACCGAAAATATTACACGGAACCCACTGGGATTCCCATGTTGCCCACCTCCCACACCTCCCACCACATCCCACACAAACATCTCCCACAAGTGTGGCCCACCACCCTCAATGGACTTACACATCCCTACACATTTTATGAAGCCAACATCACCGCAATACAAAGCCAGATAAAGATAGTACGAACAAGAAAAGAAAATTACAGAGCAATCTCTCTAATGAAAATAGATGCAAAAATTCTCAACAAAATACTTGCAAATCAAATCCAACAGCATATTAAAAGACTTATACAGGACCGAGTATAGCTCAGTGGTTGAGCATGTGCTTCACATACACGAGGTTCTGGGTTCAATCCCTGGTATCTCCTAAAAATTAAAAATAAAAGATTTTTTGTTTAATGTGATCAAGTGGGTTTTATTCCTGATATGCAAGGGTGGTTCAACATAAGAAAATCAATTAATGTAGTAGACCACATTAACAAATCAAAGGGAAAAAAAACCACGTGATCATCTCAATTGATACAGAAAAAGCATTTAACAAAATATAGCACCCTTTTTTTTTTTTTTTTTAAGATTTTATTTATTTATTCATTTATCCCCCCCTTGCTGCTTGTGCTCGCTGGGTCAGCTAACCACGCCGTGCGGGCGGGCTTGCCTTCACCAGGAGGCCCCGGGAACCGAACCCGGGGTCTCCCATATGGTAAACGGGAGCCCTACTGATTGAGCCACAGCCGCTCCGCCCCCCCCTTTTTTTTTAAGATTTATTTATTTATTTACTTTATTCATTTTACCCCCTCCCCCCATTTTTGCTGTTTTTGTATCCATTCACTGGGCAATTCTCTGTGTCTGTTTTCTGCCCTCTCTTCTCATCCTTCTCCTCCAGTCTTCACTGGGATTCAATCCTGGGGACCTCTGATGTGGGAGAGAGGCGTTCTGCCACCTGCACCACCTCAGTTCCTGGTTTTCAGTGCATCTTGTCTTGGCTCTCCCTTGTGTCTCTCTCCTGTTACGTCATCATCTTGCTGCGTGGCTCAGCAGGGCCTGGCTCACCCACATGCATTCTTTATTTTTTATTTTACCTGGGAGGTCCCGGGGATCGAACCCAGGTCCCTCCATATGGCAGACGGACGCCCAACCATTTGAGCCACATCCGCCCCCAGCATCCTTTCTTAATAAGAACATTTTGAAAGATAGGAATAGAAGACAGTTCCTCAACATAATAAAGGGCATATATGAAAATCCCACAGCCAACATTGTACTCAGTGGGAAGAGGTTGAAAGCTTTCCCTCTAAGATCAGGAAAAAGACAAGGATGCCCACTGTTACCACTGTTACTCAACACTGCTAGAAGTTCTAGCTTGAGCAAGTAGGCAAGTAAAAGAAATAAAAAGCATCAGTGGCAGTTTGATATTTATGAATTTCAAAAAGGAGATATCGTTTATGTTTGTAAACTGTAAACTGGTCTGTTCCTCTGGAAATGATACCCTTTGATTGTGTCAGATTCAGCTGAGATGCGTTTGATTAAATTATGTTAAGATTAGGGCTTTGATTTGACCACATCATTAGGGCATGCAGGTTTGAGTCCCCCTTGGTGGGCTGATAAAACAGACTCTCACACAGAAGTAGATACACAGAGAAGAACAACACAGAGGAAGAGAGACAGCTCATGAGACAAGGCAGAGGCCCCAGGAAGAAAGATGAGCCTGAGAGTCTACAGCTGACCTTGTAAAGACAACAGAGTAGCTAAGTCTGGAAAGAAATGAACCCCGGGGAGAAAGATGAGGCTTATGCCAGCCTACAGCTGAGATCCAAAGAAGCTGAGACCACTGAGCCTTAAGAGGAAGAAGGAAGGCTGAACCCTCGCAGACATTGCCCGCCATCTGGCGTCAACACGTGGCAACAGACTTTGGGTGAGAAAGTACCTCTTATGGTACCTTGCATTGTAGTCTTTAGGCCCCTGTGACTGTAAGCGTCTACCCCAAATAAATAACCTTTAGAAAAGCCAACAGATTTCTGCTACTTTGCATCAGCACCCCTTTGGATGACTGATACAGCATCCAAATTGGAAAAGAGGAAGTAAAACTCTCACTATTCGCAGATGACATAATCCTATATTTGTAAAACTCTGAACTTACAATAAAGCTATTGGATCTAATAAATGAGTTCAGCAAAGTGGCAGGATACAAGATCAACACGCAAAAATCAGTTGTGTTTCCATACACTAGTAAAGAGCAAGCTGAGGAGGTAATCGGGGGGAAATCCATTTACAGTAGCAACAAAAAGACTCAAATATCTAGAATTAATTTAAGCAGGAATGTGAAGTATCTGTATTCAGAAAACTACAAAACAGTGCTAAAAGAAATCAAAGACGACCTCAACAAATAGGACATTCTGTGTTTATAGATTGGAAGACTAAACATCATGAAGATGTCAATTCTACCCCAACTGATTTATAGATTCAATGCAATACTAATCAAAATTCTAACAGCCTATACTTTACAGAAATAGAAAAGTCAATTACCAAATATATTTGGAAGGGAAAGGGGTCCCAAATAGCCAAACACATCCTAAAAAAGAAGAGTGAAGTCACAGGACTCACACTTCCTGTCCTTGAAGTGTACTGTAAAGCTACGATGGTCAAAACAGCATGCAATTGGCATAAAGATAGACACATTGATCAATGAAATTGAATTGAGAGTTCAGAAAAAGACCCTCACCTCTTTGGTCAACTGATTTTTTGATGAGCCTATCAAGTCTACTATTCTGGGACAGAACAGTGTCTTCAACAAATGGTGCTGGGAGAACTGGATATCCATAACCAAAAGAATGAAAGAGGACCCCTATCTCACCCCCTAGACAAGAATCAACTCAAATGGGTCAAAGACCTAAACAGAAAAGCCAGGACCATGAAACCCCTGGAAGATAATGTAGGGAACTATCGGCAAGACCTTGTAGTAGGTGGTGGTCTCTTAAACCTTACACCCAAACATGAGCAACACAAGGGAAAATAGATAAATGGGACCTCCTCAGAATTAGACACTTCTGCACCTCTAAGGACTTTGTGAAGAGGGTAAAAAGGCAGCCTACACAATGGGGGAAAGTATTTAGAAATCACACATCCTACAAGGGTCTAATATCCATGATATATAAAGAGATCCTACAACTCAACAATAAAAAGACAAATGGCTGGATTAAAAAATAGGCAAAAGTCCTGAGTAGGCATTTTTCTAAAGAAGAAATACAAATGGCAAAAAAAAGATATGAGGGGGGCGGATGTGGCTCAAATGGTTGGGCGTCCGTCTCCCATATGGAGGGACCTGGGTTCGATCCCCGGGACCTCCCGGTAAAATTAAAAATATATATATAGAAGGTGCATGGGCTGCCAGGCTGTGTGTGCCGCTGAGCCATCGGCCCCGGGAGCCATGCAGCAGGATGATGACGTAACGGGAGAGACAAGACGAGATGCTCCGAAAGCTCCGAAAGCCAGGAGCTGAGGTGGCGCAGGCGGCAGAACACCTCTCTCCTACATTGGAGGTCTGCAGGATCGGATCCTGGTGAAGACTGGAGGAGGAGGATGAGAAGAGATGGCAGGAAACAGACACAGAGCGAAATGGACACGAAACAGCAAATGGGGAAGGGGGGTTTTAAAATGAATAAAGTAAATAAATAAATCTTTAAAAAAATAAAAAAAATTAAAAAAAAAATAAAGATATGAAAAAATGTTCAACATCACTGGCTATTTGGGAAATGCAAATCAAAGCTCATTGAGGTATCATTTCACACCGACTAGAATGGCCACTATTAAAACAGAAAACTACAAGTGTTGGAGAGGATGTGGCAAGATAGGAACACTTCTTCACTGTTAGTTGGAATGTAGAATGGTACAGCCACTGTGGAGGACTGTTTGGTGGCTCCTAAGGAAGTTAGATATAGATCTACCATGTGACCTGCAATACTGCTGCTAGCTCTATACTCAGAAGAACCGAGAGCAGTGAAACAAACAGACACCTGCACACCAATGTTCATAGCGGCATTACTCATGATTGCCAAAAGATGGAAACAACCCAGGTGTCCGTCAACTGACGAATGGATAAATAAACTGTGGTCTATTCACACGATGGAATATTATGCAGCTGTAAGAAGAAATGAAGTCGTAAAACATATGACAACATGGATGAACCTGGGGCATATTATGTCGAGTACGAGCCAGGCACAAAAGGACAAATATTGTATGATTTTGCTATTATGAACAAAACATAATGAACAAACTCATGGAGTCAATAGTTAGAATATAAGTTACCAGAGAATAGAAAGTGGTTAGAAAATGGAAAGCTGAGGTTTAATCCATACAGAATTGGCAAAAAGTTGTTTGTAAATGTTTGAAAATCAATAGAAATGGTGAAAGCACATCATAGGATTTGTAATTAGTAGTGCTATCATATGGATATGACAGTGGTTTGCTTTTTGTTGTTTTTTTCTTTTTTGGAGTAATGAAAATGCTCTAATATTGATTGAAGTGATGAATGCACAACTCTGTGATTATATCATATGCCATTAATTTTACACTTTAGATAAACTGTATAGTTTATGAACAAAAAAAAAAATAGTAGGGAATAGATTGTGGGAAAAATGCACCAAATATAAGATATAGACCATAGTTAGTAATACTTTGAGGATGCTTCTCTTACAATCTGTTACAAATGTTTCACAACAATGCAAGGAAGGTATTGGTGATGGGGTGAGGTATGGGAGGGAGCCTTGTATGATGTGATGCATGTTTATTTTTTAAGTTCACAACTTTTACTATACACTTTTTGTGTATGTTCATGTATGAACGATATACTTCAATAAATTTTTAAAATACTAACATATACACAAATATATTTAATTACATAAACACGGAGCATCACTAGAAACTGGTAACAGTCATTGTCTGTGAAGATGGAAGTAAAGGGTGGAGGAAGGGGTAGGAGGTACACTTGTGTTTCATTTTAAATCCTTTTTTATTTTTCACTCTTTTTCACTTGCTCCTTTAGCAATTCATGTGAGCTTTTTATAGATTATTTAGTCCTTAATACTTTCTTTTGCAACTTTTGATGCAAATATTTTCCCCTCCAGGACTTTGTTAGCCAGTGGGTTCCAGGGATTCTAGTTGGCCCGCAGCCTAGAAGACGTGACTGAGCCCTGCCTTCTGAGCTGTCCAGGCTGCACAGGGCAGGGCCTGGCCCTGGCTTCTGTCCTGACACCGACACCCCCCCCCCCCGCAGCCTAGGACTGCTGGAATGGCTGTCGGAGTGGGAGTTCCGGATGGCTGTTGGAGGGCGAGCAGCCCCAATGTTTGGTCAGTAGGCTGGGCCGGCTAAGTGGGTCAGGAGTCAGAACTAGCTGCTCTGTACCCCACCTGGCAACTCTGGGCAGGCCTCCCACAGACAGGTGCAAAGGATTCCTTTTCAGAGAGCAGGCAGAGCAGGGCTTCTTAACCTTTTTGCCAGTCAGGTGAAAACCACGGACCCCTTCTCAGATAATATTTGAACAGTCATTTTCGGCAAACATTTAGAAATTGGAGTTTCCCCATGGTGTCGTAAAACCATCTCTGCCGGGAAGCGGCTGTGGCTCAATCAGTGGGGCTCCCGTTTACCATATGGGAGGCCCCGGGTTCGGTTCCCGGGGCCTCCTGGTGAAGGCAAGCCCGCCCGCACGGCGTGGTTAGCTGACCCAGCGAGCACAAGCAGCAAGGGGGGGATAAATGAATAAATAAATAAAATCTTTAAAAAAAAACAAAAAAAAAACAAAAAAAAAAAAACATCTCTGCCATCCTTAACAACCTTTTTGCAGGCAGTTATCCACTGTACTCAGAACATGCTACATCAAAATAAAAACCATACTAAGTGCACATTATACTGTGTATTATTTAATAATATATCACCTGCACCAAAATGTCCCTACAAGAATGTTTTTTTTTTTTAATTTTCAATTCAAGCTCACGGACCCCCTGAAATCTTTCCATGGACCCCTTGGGGGGCCCCTGGACCCCTGGTTAAGAACCCCTGAGGTAGAGGCTGAACTCCAGTAGGGTATGTAGAAGCTCTAATTCTAGTAGATGGCAAAGAGGGAGGGGTGCGTAGGGATTTCCGGGTCTAATCCCTGTGCTTCCTAGAAATAAACAGACACTCGAGGTGCAGTAACTTGTAAGTGGGAAAGCCAGGGCGGGCCCCAAGACTCCTGCCTGCCCCTTTGTTTCCAGTTAATGCAGAAGCGCTGCTGGGAGTCACAGCAGGGGCTGGTGAGGGATTCCATCTTTTTTTTTTCTTTTTTTTTACCAGGAGGTCCCAGGGATCGAACCCAGGTCCCTCCATATGGGAGACAGAGGCCCAACCATTTGAGCCACATCCATCCATCCATCCCCCAGATTCCATCTTAAAACTGCATGAAGCCTCAACAAGAATGTTTGAGAGGAGTTGTGCAACCCCCACTCTCCAAACCAAGGAGTGTGCCATAGGGCAGAGAATACAATCTTGAGAAGAGGGGACTGCAGTACTAAAGATGGGACCACTTACTCTGGAACACTGAAATTGGGCAGAAGGAACTCCTGCACAGAAGGGGCAGACTCAGCGGGGGTCCTTCCTCCCTGCCGTGATGGGCTGGCCTGGAAGAGCAGGCGCTTTTGCCTAGAGCAGGAGGAGGGTGATTCTTGGGACTCAAAGGGTACCCAAGAAGTAGCATTGGGTGTCCAAGACGAGCCTGAGGTGCCAGAGCAGGCTTGGTCCTGTGCACCTAGGTGGTGGCAGCTCCCACTTCCCAACAGAGCCAGACCCCTGCTGGCGGCCATTTAGGCAGGCCCCAACTGGGAGATGCGGGAGGCCTTCCCTCTTCTCTCCCCCATTCTCCCTCCTACTCCTCCCACAAAGGTACCACTCTCCAAAACTAGTCTGTCACGAGACACCTGGAAATTCGGAGGCAGCTGACGGGTAATGAAAGGCTGACTCCTCATGCAACCAGGTAAGGATCTGACTGATGGTGAGATGACTCTACCATAAAATTGAAAACAACTTAGTATGAAAATGTTTTTATTTTTAAGTACAAAGTCAGATACTTTGAAGACTATGAAAAATTGGCCAGAGGCCGTGAAGGACAAAAAGACTCTTTGGCCTGGTGCCATGTCCCAGTGCAGTGCTGTGGGGGGACTGAAGTCACCAGCAAAAAACTTGGTTCAGCTGTGAGGTGTGCAAAGGGGGCTTACCACCAGCCTCATCAGAGGGGCCCCAGGACTCGGCCTCCCTGGGCTGTGGACTGAGCCCCTGGTGTGACTGCCTTTGGGGTCCATGCGTTCTCTGGCCTCCTTGGCCCCCGGAATGAAGTAGAGTGGGGGGAGCAGAGATGGGGCAGATGGGAGTGGGGGTGGGGAGGGAGGCAAGGGCCTTTCTGTACTGGCAAACTCTTTTTATTCCTGTGGCTGCAGGTGAATGTTTTAGGGCAGTAATTGAGAGAAAATAGGGTGCTGTTGCCCCCAAAGGCACCGTCAGGCTTTCTACCACATCTCCTATTATAGAGAAAGTCGTGAGACCTTGGACCTTGGACAGGTGGATGTGGGTCTGGGGACTCCAGGGGAGGAGCTAAGAGACAAGGGTGGCAAGGAGGGGTGAGGAGGGTTCGTCTGAGAAGCTGTGCTACAGTGGCCTCCATTGAGTGTCTAGGGGGGCATGGGCGTGTGGGAGGGCTCAGGCCCCACCCTCCTCTCCGCTACCATCCATGCTGGCCTGCCTCACCATCTTCCGGAACCTGGGTGTGGAGGAACAGCCAGCCTTTCCTGGGTCCTGCTCCTGCTCCTGCTCCTGGAAGACGGGGGTCCGGCTAGCCACCAGGGCGGCGCTGTGGAGGGCAACTACAGACTGGCGGGACTTCAGGGCAGGCCAAGGCCCCTTGCGGACCCGCCGGTCCCCCTTGGCCCTGGAGAGCTGAGGGCAGGGCTGCAGAGGAGGGTCTTCATCTGAAGACTCATTTGATGAAAAAACCTGGACAGGCGAAAGTACGGGGAAGACAGTCATGGGAAAGTCTTCCAGGGGCCTGGCTAGCTTCTGTGTTGTTTTGCCTCACTGAGCACATGGCCTGGCAGAGGATAGGTGCAAAATGTCCGTTGAACGAGTGCAGAGAAACGGAGCGGCTCGTGGGTCACACTGCCCAGGAGGAAAGACAGCCCCCAGCCATGCTGCCCCTGCTCTTTGGCCCTCCCCTGCCGGCAGCTTCTTTCTGGCCCCCAGAAGCCCTCCTCAGCTCTCCCCTGTACCTGCCACTTCCTGAGGCCCTCTCCTCCTCCTGCTGCTCCTCTGCCTTGGAACAGACAGGTGACCATGTAGGAAACCCTTCTGAGGGCCAGGCCCTGGCCTGAGCCACATGAACACATGCATCTGGGGGCCGACTGGGGACACGTGCCTTTGGGAACACCCATACCCCATCCATCCCACTACCTCTTCCTCCCTGCCCTCCCACACCCAGGAGCACCTACTCCAGGAAGCCTCCTCCAAATGTCCCTGTCCTCTCTGAGCTCTCCTCCCTCGTGGTCAGCCCTCTTGGCCTCGGACCATGCCTGGGGCCTTCTGAGGTCCCATCCTTGTGCCCTGCAGCACTTAGAGAGGGCGGTCGATCAGTAAACACCTTGGCTTTGTGATGCTCTGATCCCTCTGCTCCCCTGCCTTTGACATTGACCATCAGATTTGGGAGGGGCTTCAGAGCTCATCTTCTCCACCCCCAGCTAGGATAGGAATCGCTGGGCAGCTCTGACCCTCCACCCCAGGGCCAGCTCAGCCGCGGGGGCCCCTCAGAACAGGTGCTGCCTCTTCCCCAGGACCCCAGGACTTCTCTTCAGCCCTGAGACACTGAGCTGGCCCACCCTCACTGAGTACGCGCAATGCACAGGCTGTGGTCCCTGTCCCGGGGATAAAATGGGGCAGGCTTGATGTCTGGTGCTGAGAGGTGCGGGATGGAAGGTATGGAGGGAGCAAGGGCCAGGCCCCCCGTGGCCCTGACCTCTCGGGAGACCCTGCCTGGGGGGGGCCCCAGATCGAGACTGCAATCACGTACCAGTACTGGGCTTTCTCCATCCTCCCTGCCACCTGTCCGCTACTCCTCCTTTTGGCCCCCACCCTCACCCCACCCCACCCCCACCCCCACCTCCAGACCAGGCTCCTTCCCTACCCCAGCCTCACCTCTGGCAGGTCGCCGGCCCCTGGGGTGCTTTCCGGCTCTGAGGAGGCTTCCAGGAGACTGATGGACCTCATGACCCCACGGAGGTTAATCCGGGGCCGGGGCCCAGGCTCTTCTTTTGGGGCTGCCTGGCCCTTCTCCAACCCCATAACCTTCACCTCCCCACTGCCTCCAGGTTCTGGCTGCAGAGGCAGGAGTGGCATAGAGACTTCCGGGGCCAGGGGCTCCTCTGGGGAGACCCCACCCACTTTTTGTTCCCAGACATGACTCTGGCGGCTGTGAGGAGGGGGCCTTGCGTCAGCCCTGAACAACCCAGCAGCACCCTCAGCACATGCACATGCCCCCCACCCCGACTCCCTGTCCCCTCCTCTGCACCTGGCAGTCAGGATGCCCTGGTAGGTCTGCAGCTGGCGCAGGAAGCCGGGGTTGGGGCGGGCGATGGGCCGCAGCTCCTGCACGTGGCGCAGAGCCTGCTCCAGGGTCCAGCCATATTGCTTCATGGCGTAGGCCGCCACCGTGGCAGCCGAGCGGCTGACGCCCATCTTGCAGTGCACCAGCACCCGGCTGTCCTGGACCCTGTGGAGGCGCAAGCTGCTGGGCTCGCCCCCTCCACGTGTCCCTTACTGTGAGGGCCCACGGCGTGGAGGGAGGGCAGCTAAACAGCGTCTCAGCCAGGGGCGCAGGGAGGAGGAAGGAAGGACACTAGGCGCCTGAAGAGATAACAGGGCTGATGACAGAGTGGGCAGGAAGAGGGCCCCAGGGAGCTCCCGAAGCCGCGGTGGGCAGTGGGCGCTGGGCGGAACTGACCTGGCGGCCTCGATGAAGTGGTGCGTCTCCTTCCAGTGGGGCAGCAGCTGGGCAGACTCCTCGTCCCAGAGGCGCACGTTGTGGTAGGTGAAGCTCTCGGGGAAGAAGTTGTCGATCTCCCGGGCCATGTTCAAAATGTGGCTGACCCTGTGCGGGGGACAAGGCCAGGCTGACTGGGCCCTGGACCCGCGCACCCGGGCTGTTCTGGTTAGGCCTCGGTTAAGGGGTGGGGGGGAACGGCACCAGCTGTCCCACGACTGTGGGATCGAAGGGCGGTGACAGAGGGCAGGCCGCCCTGAGGGCCCCCCACCTGTTTCTCTGCAGCTCCTCCAGGTTGGCTGCATTCCACTCTGAGCCCTGGGGGAGGGGGAGAGAAGCTTCATTCTCCCCTGCCTCCAGCCACTGCCTCCCACCCAGGCCTGGGCCTGCCCTCCTCCCACCCAGCCGCCAGCTCACCAGGTAGAGGTGGGGGAAGATGCGGGACGCCCGGTCTTGCTGGGCCATGAGCAGCAGCATCTGGTTGTCGATGAAGTCCCGGTACTGCTGCAGCGGGCACCCCAGGCGCAGCTCCAGGGCCTGGCGGATCTGCCAGGCAGCGGGGGGGGGGGAGGAGGGGACGGCTGTCAAGGCTCTGGCCTCCCACCCTCCCATCCAGACAAAGGACCCGAGGCCAGGACTGGGCCAGGGCACGGGCAGTAGAGCAGGACAAGAAGGAAGGTGGGGAGGACTCCGAGGCGGGGGAAGCCCAGATCCGAGCGGGTGGGTCCCTGCCAGGGCTCAGCTCCCTCCCTGGCCCTCGGCGCCCTGCCCACCTCTTTGGAGGTGACGCTCTCCAGGTCGCTGGTGTCCAGCACCTCCCACAGCTCAGCCCGGATCGCCTGCTCCATCTGCTCCTGCTCTGGGGGCCTGGCAGCAGAGTGCATGAGCCCAGGGCCCCCTCCTGCGCCGCCCTGCTTCCTGCGCCCCCCTCCTCTTCTTGCCCCCCCCCCGGGCTCTCTCCTCCCTACACTGACCGGCTGGGCTCGGTGCTGGGAGGCCGCAGGGACTCCAGGTCGGCCATGGCCGTCCATTCATTGAGGCAGCTCTGGTCGGAGCTCACTCTCTCCTGGTAGTGGTCAGCCCAGGAGAGGGCACTGCCCCCGGGCACAAGGCCACTGCCTAGCGCCGCCTCACATGCCTGGTGCAAGACCTGCAGCGTGGCCCTGGGGACAGAGGAGAGGCTAGGTCCCCTGCCTCCCTGCCTCCCTGTCCTGCAGCCTCCTCCCGACCCCGGCCCTTACCACATGGTCTGGATGGAGATAGGCTTGAAGATGTGGCTCCGCCCACCAGACGTCACACTGAAGCCCCTGTAGGAGACCACAGAGGAAGAGGGGGTTGGGGAGCCAAGCTCCAGGCTCCAGGCCCAGAGCCCCTAGGAGGCCTACCCATGAGCCACCGCACGGGGCTGATCCTCAGAATAACCTCCCTGGCATCTGAGTCTCAAACTAATCACCTGCCAGATGTGGGGAGGCTGAGGCCCAGAGAAGTTAGTGAACCTGCCCAAGATCACACAGCGAATTGGAGGAGTTGCTGAGAGGAGGTCTCAAGGCCCAGGTTCCCAGCCTAGAGTTCTGCTGCCACCCCCCAACACTCAGGGCCCTCGTCACATATGGCACACCCCTGGCCCCTCTGCTCCCCTTGCCCTCCTCCAGTTGCCTCCTCTTACCCGTCTCCATCTAGGTACACCTGGGTGTCACTCCAGAGGGGTAAGACCAGGCCCAGGGTGCAGCTGGGGGAGCTGGCAAGGGGCAGAGAGAAAACCATTGTCCCCCAGCACCTCAGTTCTTTGTCCCCCTCCCTTCCTCTCTCCTTGCTCTCACCTGCTATCAGGGAAATCCACCCCCAGGAGGACGGTCTCATCCTGGCTCAGACATTCTCTTGTGGAAACGACCAGCAGGTAGCGGAGCCGGGGGGCCCGGGCTGCCTCCAGCTGGGCTGCCTAGGGAAGATGGAAAGGGGGAGCCCAGTCACAGTGACCTGGGGGACCCTGTCACCCCACCTGGACACACACCCAAGCCTAGAACTGACATTTCCCCAACAGCCCAGCTCCCCAGATACAGGAGCACGTAATCAAATGGTTCCCAACTTTTGGATTTGATGGTCCAACAAAACGTAAACTTGTTTTTTTAAAAAGGAGAGTGTGTGGAAAACAAGGGGAGAGTGACACTGCCATAGCCTGCCCAGTTCTTATTTCTGCCTAGCAAAGAGGTTAGAAAACAACACTTGCCATCACCATCATTTCATTAGAGAATGTTTCTGTCATCCATGAAAGATTGAGGACATAATCTCAAAAGACAGTGCTCCCGTGGAATAAAGTCAGCTTTAAGACAGACTCACTGCATCTTGTTTTTCACACTTTGTTGGACAGTAACATGTCTTTGCAAACACCTGGGAACTACTGAGCTGGTCCTGGCGCCCTCCTCTGTACTCCCACTCTTTCGTGGGTGCTAGAGTCTTCCCTCCCTCCCTCTGCCTGGGGCCCTCCAGCACGCCAGCCTCCGGCGGGTGCTCAACAAGCCCTCCCTAAGCCCTGGTCCATTTACTGACAACACACATCATCAGAAAGGTCTTCCGTTGGTTGAACAGAAATCTGCCTTGTGTCATCTCCAACTCTTGCACCCAACTTGGTTCTGTAGGCTCACAGGGGACAAGCTTCCCTTGTTCTTTTATAGCCCTCCAAAGACCTCAAGACATGCCCTCGCCTCCTTACGTCTCTAGCTGAAACGGCAGATGCCCCTGCCCTCACACCATTCTCCCGACACACACACACACTCCATTCCGCCCTCTCCCCCGACCCCTCCGGGCTCCATCCCCTCTGGCACCTGGAGGGAGGGCTCCTCACCAGGCGGATGTCGTCCTGTGGCCTCAGTAGCTCCACCATGAGGCGCAGGCGCTGCCTCTGCTCCTGCTTCTGGGCACGCTGGGCTCCGTGCCCGTCGTCTGCCTGGTCCCCCTGGGGCTGCTCCTCTCCTGGGGGGGCCTCCACTGGCTCCGGGATGGCCTCGGCTGCATCTCCACTGTCCCCTCCATCCTGCAGTCCCAGGACAGCCCCACGGAGTACAGCAAAGCTCTGCCTGGCAGAGTGGTGGGGGAGCTGTGACGGGCTCTCTTTCCCCTTAGAGCAGCGGTTCTCAAACTTGAGTGTGGCAGCACCACTAGGAGGGCTTGTTACAACAGGCTGTGGGCCCCACCTCCAGAGAGCCAGGAGGTCTGGGCTGGAGGCCTGAGAACTGGCATTTCTCACCCGCTCTCTGGTGATGCTGCCCCCACTTTGAGAACGGCTGCCTTAGGAGGCCCTCAGAGTCTCAGCCCACCTATTCCTGCCAGCTGAGGGAGGGGGTCGCGTCCCTCCCACCCGCCTAACTCAGAAGACGGGATAAACTGGCCAGGTGCCCAGGCAGGCGTCCTCGGTTCAGGTTCTCCCACCCTGCCCTTTGGCCTGTGACGCTGGCCCTGAGCCAGGGCCCAGGCTGGTGGGGGAAGGAGCCCAGCTGACCAGGGGGACGGTGAAAGCAAAGGCCGCTGGTTCTGCGGCGGGCAGGCCCATGCCCACCCGGGTGCCCGCCGGGAACACGCCCACGCGCTCAGCAGCCACCCGGAGTCCAAGAGGGCAGTGGCCAGGCCTGCGGGCTGCCTGGAGGAGTCTGTCGCGGGGGCGGGGGCTCACCGTCGCTGAAGCCGGCTTCTGCGCTTGGCCGCCGCCGGGTCCTGCTGAGAGAGCGGCCCGGAGGGGTGAGGGGGGCAAGGAACCCGCTTCTCCCTTCCCGGGACGCACCCTCTGGAGATCGCCCGGCTCTCCCCAGGGCTGGGGGCGGGGGCTGCTCAGCACCGATCCCCCTCCCTCCGCAGCCCCCACCCCGGCTGGAGGCGCTGGGGCAGCCCCGTCCAGGACGCAGAGGACGCCCGAGGCTCGGCCCACGTTTTCGGCCGGGAAGCCCGGGCGGGTCTTGCCTTGAGCCGCAGGCCCCCCTAACCCTGCGGGCTGGGCTGAGGGACGTGCCGCCCCCGCGCCCGCTGGCCCCAGCTGCGGGGCAGGACCTCGGCAGAGCCGGACTCACCGTGGGCCCCACAGGCGCGGCGGGGCCGCTGGCCGGGGGCGAGCGGCTCACTGTGACCAGAGCCATGGGGCCAGGCCGGGGGCACCGGGGCGGGCAGCGGACGCGGCCTCCCCCTCAGCCCCACGGGCAGTGTCGGGCCCGCAGGACCAGGAAGAGAGACCGCAGCCAGCAGGGCCTGGCACCTCCGCGCGGGCGGCCCTTAAAGGGCCAGACGCCCGCCCCGGCGGGCCGCGCAGCCCGCGCCGAGCGGCCGCCGCCCCTCCCTTCCCGCCTCCTCCGCGGCCGCCGGCCTCGCCCCCGCCCCGACTCCGCGCTGTGGGCGGGGCCCGGGGGCGGGGCGCGGGGCCCGGCCTTCCGGGAGGGGCGGGGCCAGAGGGGCTGGCCGCGGGCAGCGTGCACTCCCGGGCTCACGCCCCCTCCCGGGCCGCGCCCCCTCCCGGGAAGGACCCTGCCCAGCCCAGGTGAGCTCTGCGTGGGCCTCAGCTGTTCTGTCCGGGGCAGGGGCGGGCCAGGCAGGCAGACCCTGCAAACGCAAGGACTTCGAGACATCAGGCACCGCGGACCTGAAGTCGGCCAGGCGCCCCCAAAACCAGTGCCCCTTGCACTGTACTCTGCGCTCATCAGAGCTTCAGGGGCGCGCAGGCTGGGATCTGGAAATGACCTGTGACGCTCCCAGGGGACTGGAGGGCGCGGAGGGCTGAGCCCCGTTTTACAGCTACAGCAGAGGGAAGGGACTGGCCCCGTCACTGTGACAGAACACACTGGAGCTGGCGCAGGAAGCTGGGGCCCCAGCCCTGCCCCTCGCCGACAGGGGCCCGGGGGGGGCGGCGGCTGGGGCAGGGCTCCGGGGGGTGAGGCCCCGCGAGTCCCTCCTCCCTGAGGGCTCTTTGCACTGCCCTAGCCCAGTTCACCGCCCAGCAGCCCTGGGTGTTGGATGGGTGATCGTCTCATTTTACAGCTGAAGACACTGAGGCCGAGAGAGGCCACTGGGCCACGGCCACCTTGTGGGGCCATGGAGCCAGGATGCAAAGCCAGGTCTGAGGCCTCTGCCCATGGGGTATGCCACCCACACCCACACCCACCAAGCAGAGCCAGCCCGCTGCCGACAGTCTCTTTATTTCCTCCTTAGTCTCCACTGCAAGCCCACCCCGCAAGGCTCCAGGCTCCAGGCCCCAAGCCCCGCGGCGGAGAGTTTATAAATAAATAAATTACAAAAGCTGGAGGGGCGGCGCCAGGACTTTGCTCCTGGGCCCCGGGGGGCTCCCAGGCCGGGGTGCGGGGCTCAGTGCTCCGTGAGCGACAGCCGCAGGATCCGCTCTAAGTCTTCGTCCTCCTGCCGCCCCCGCCGCTCCCGCTCCTCCTGCTCTCGCGAAGACAACTCCAGGGCCAGGCGAAGCTGCTTCTCAAAGCTTGGGGGTGCGGGGGACGGGGGCGTCCGATGAGGGGATCCCAGGTCCCCGGGTTCTGTGGACAGCCGCAGGCTTTCCTGGAGAGCCCTTGCAAGCGAGGGGAGAGGGGAGGGCAGACCCGTGAGCTCTGAGGCTGGGGACAGGTGACGTGTGTGCCCGGCCCAGCCAAGGGACAGGGAACAGGGCCTTGGAGGCCTAGGACCGGGCAGCTGGCTGGAGTAGCCGGGAAGAGACTCCCCATCCCTCATGCCACTTTGGGTGCGAGGGTGGGTCCTGGGCCCAGCACCTCCCTGCTACCCACCAGCACCCCGCCAGGGCCCTCGAGGCGGAGGGGCCCAGAGGTGGCCCCCGCAGGGTCCTCACCGCTCCAGCTGGAGCTGCTCCTCGTAGGCCTCGGGCTGGGCAGGCAGGTGGGCGCCAGGCCGCGCGCTGCTCAGGGCTTCCCACACCGTCACCTGCCGGCAGCCAGAGCCCCGCGCTGTCACCTCCGCCCCCAGGCCGCCCGCGCGCGCGCGCGCCACCTGCACCCCACCTGCTCCGCCTCGGTGCCGGCCTCCAGCAGGCTCTGGCGGATGGCGAACTGCAGCAGGTCGTCGTCCTCGTCGCGCAGGGCCTCGCTGCGCTCCGCGCCCAGCACGCTGTAGCCCGCGGGCACCTCAAACACCGCGGGGTCCACCTCGCACGGCAAGGCGCTGCCTGGACAGGCGGCACAAGGGGCTCGGGGCCCGCTCCCTCGAGGCCGCCGCTCCCTCCCCGCTCCCGCCGGCGGTACCTGCCGCTGGGATGGCGGCGCCGGGCGCCGGCACCCACACCGAGCTCAGGGGCTCGTCCCGGCCGCACAGGTTGCTGAAGGTGATGCGGGCGTTGAGCACGTGGAACAGGGGGATCTCTGCAGGGAGACGCCACGCCTGAGCCGCCCCCACGGAGCCCGCCCTGTGCGCTACCCCCAGAAACCAGACGCGGCGCCTGCCCCCCCGCCCCGCTGCCCAGGGCCCCCTGCTCCGGGTCGCCCCTCACCGATCTTGACCGGGAAGCCCGGAGGGAGGCGCAAGGTGATGAAGTCCCGCAGCTTGGCGAAGTGGGCGTTGCTGATGGCCATGAGGTCGATGATGGGTGTCACCTGGGCGCCCAGGGAGAGCGGGTGCTCTTCGCTCAGCCACAGCGTGGCCTTGAACCTGCCCAGTCGACCGCAGGACATGGGTCCCGGAGCCGCAGCCCCTTGGCTAAAGCCTGCCTGTCCCGGCACCTGCCTTGACCCTGCCTGGCCCTGCCTGGGTCTCTCCTCTCCGCTCAGGTGCTCCCGCAGCCTCCCCCAGGAGCTTGTGTCCTTCCACCCACAGCAGGTGCTGCCCCCACACCTGGCCCCAGACAGAGGCCCATGATGGTTTTGGGCCAGTCCTCTCTCCGTGTGGAGGGCAAGCGCCGGCAGGAAGCTTCTCTCTGGGGCACCCCGAGGGCCTCCTCCTCAGCCCACAGCCAGCCAGCACCTCACACTTGGCCAAGGGCTTTTATGGCCAGCACAGCTCAGGGTTGGAGGCGTAGCTCTGCTGCCAGGTGGCTGAGATAACCCCAGGGAGGTGGCCAGGGCGGTGCTTGGCCATGGGATGCTCTGGACACGTGGTCATGATGTCATCGTTGCCGCCTATACCCCCTCATTAGACCCCCCACGACGGCGTGCCTGGGCGAGGCCGGCGGCCGGGTATAAATATTCTCGTTTTACTGAGGAGGAAACTGGTCGCGGCGAAGGATGCTTCCGCGGGCACCCGGCCAGGAGGCGGCTGAGCTGGGGCCCCCAGGCCCGCTCCGGGGCCCTCCCAGCCGGCCACTGCCGGCCCACAGCAGGTGCTCCTTAAACTGAACTGCAAACCATACATGGGGCTGGTGCTCACTCATCCATCCATCCATCCATGCATGCATTCATTCATTCATTCACTCATTCATTCACAAGGAATGAGCAACTGGTTCTTGCACTAAGCCCATGCTGGGGGCTGGGACCACGGATGAACCAGACATGGCTCCTGCCCTCAAGAGCGGAGTCAGGAAGAAGCCAGCTGTGTGGGTCCTCACTCGGGTGGGCCCCTGGGTGACAGGAGTCTGCAAGGGCTTGGAGGGCCAGGGCAGTCCCCGTCCCCCAGGGCAGCCCCCAGCGGGCACCCGGGGCTCACCTCTGCACTTTGCTGGACATCTCGATGGGGCGGCCGATGTTGCGTGACTCCAGGCTGAAGCTGGGGTTGAAGTATTCATCGGGGGAAATGGCTGTGGGGTTGGTGGGGCTGGCTGCCTGCTGTACGGGGGCCTGGGTGGGCCCCAGGACAGGCTTAGCGCTCAGGATGGCGCCTGCCTGGCCCAGCCCCAGCCCGGCTCCCTAACTCCCCTGCCTGGCCCCCTGCCCGGCCCAGCCCCAGCCTGGCCCCCTGCCCAGCTCCCAGCCTGGCCCCCTGCCCAGCCCGGCCCTTGCTCACCCCGTTGTGGGAGGAGTGTTGCTGGGCCATGCCGAGAAAGGACTGGAATGGCGTCTTCCCCCTTGAGGAGGGGTGGGGGCTCATGAGGGACTTTGGGCCACTTTTCCCAGACTGCCTCCTGCCTCCTCCCACCACCCTCCTCCCATGAGAGTTCCAGGGAGCCAATGCGCCCGGGAGCCCCCTGCCAGATGGGAGAGGGGCAGACGGGAACGGGGAGGCCTCCCAGCTGGCCCTGGAATCCTCTGGCCCCTGCCCCAGCCCTGGGCAACCCCATCACATGTGTGACCGGGCAGCAGGCAGGCGCACCTGGGTTTACCTTTGCTCCTCGACTTGTCCTGATCCGAGAGGTGCTCTGTGCGCGTGCGTGTCACCAGCTCCACGTTGGTGGCACTGTACACCTGGGGGACAGGGCCACATGGGGGAGCTGGGGCTCAGAGCCTCTCTGGCACAGCACCGTGTCCTCTGGTCCCCAGAGAAGGATGAGCCCTGGCTCCCCACGACAGAGGAGGGGGCAGGCCTGAACCCCAGGGAGGTACCAGGGAGATGCAGCTCCTGGCTCTCATCCGGTACCCTGGGTGGGGGGCTACTGTGGGTGATCCCTATATGCTCAGCAGGGGCTGGACACTCAGGCGCTGGGTTCCCCCAGACCCCCAGGGCCTCCGGGGCCTGACAGCTACTCCGTCCCTGCCCTCTAGGGTGGGCGTGGAGAAGAAGCCAAGTCCCTGAGCCTCATCTCTCATCCCGAGACCCCCACCACTGGCCTCCTGCCTTGGCCTCGTAGCCGCTCACGGTTTCCATCTTCTCGGACCGCCAGCCCCAGATACCACATTTGTTCCTGAAACAGATCAAACGGGGGCTCATGAGGCTCCACACCCCCTGCACCCTGGCCAAAGCCTTTCCTTCCAAAGCACTCCACCCCCTCCGACTGGCCTTCCCTGACTGGCCCACTCCTGGGGGCACTGCCCACTCTGACAAACACAGAGGCCTGGAAGAGGTACCTGGGTAGCTGGGGACATGGACAAGGACTGAGGGTTAGAGGGTGCTGAGGAATTATCGCTGCCGTTGTTAGGCATGATAATGGTGTCAGGGCCGGGTTAAAAACCGGCCTCATCTGTGCAGAAACACTTACTGTCGAAATGATACGACATCTGCAACGTGCTTTAAAATAGTCCAGAAAAAGAGAAAAAGCAAAAGAAGAAAGGAAAAAGTTGAGGGACAATAGATTAAACGAGATGGGTAAAATGTTGGTAAATGTTGAAGTTGGGTGATGGGTACATGTTATTACCCTTATATTATTTCTTCTTTCACATGTTTGAAATTTTCCATAATAAAATTAAAGTTAAAAAAAAAACAGAAGCATGTTTGATTCAGTAAAATTCAACATCTCCCTTTTGATAATCAACAACTAGACAGAAGGTCAACAGAAGACTTGCACAACACCATAAACCAACTAGACCTAACGGATGCCGATGGAACACTCACCCACCACCACCAGAATGCACATTCTCCTCAAGTATACATGGAGCATTAGTCAGGACAGATCATATGCTAGGCCATAAAACTAACCGCAGAAAATTTAAAAGGATAGAAATCATACAGAGTATGTTCTCCAATCACAATGGAATAAAATCAGAAATCAATTGCAGGAAAAAAAATCAGGAAAACCGATAGATATATGGAAATTAAGGAACACACTTCTAAATAATCTATGAGTCAAAGAAGAATTCAAAAAGGAAATCAGAAAATCCTCTGAGATTAATAAAAAGGAAGACACAACATACCAAAATTATGGGATCAGGGAGCCAGTGTAGCTCAGTGGTTGAGCGCCAGCTTCCCACATTCAGGACCCGGGTTCAATCCCCAGCCCCCATATCTCAAAAAACAAAGAAACAAAAACAAAAAAACAAAAAACTATGGGATGCAGCAAAAGTGGTGCTTAGAGGGAAACTTATAGCTTTAAATGCCTATATTAAGAAAGAAGACAGATCTCAAATCAACAACCTCACCTTCCACCTTGAAACACTGGAAAAAGACGAGCAAACTAAACCTAAAGCAAGCAGAAGGAAATAATAAATATTGGAGTGAAAATTAATGAAATAGAGAAAATCAATGAAACCAGAGCTGGTTCTTTGAAAAGATCAACAAAATTGACAAACCTTCAGCTAGAGTGACCAAGAAAAAGAGAAGTCTCAAATTATTAGAATAGCAAATGAAAGAGGGGATATTATTACTGACCTTACGGGAAGAAAAAGGATTATAAAGGAATACTATGGATAATTGTATGCCCACAAATTGGATAGCATAGATGAAATGGACAAATTCCTAGAAAGACACAAACTCCTGAAACTTACTCAAGAAGAATTAGATCATCTTAATAGACCTGTAACAAATGAAGAGGTTGAATTAGTAACAAAAAATTGCCCACATGATTTTTCCTGTAAACCTACAACTGGTCTACTAAAAACAAATAAATTAACCACAAAGAAAAGCCCAGGCCCAGATGACTTCATTGCTGAATCCTACTAAACATTTAAAGTAGAATAATACCAATTTTTCACAAACTCTTCCAAAAATTAGAAGAGGAAGGAACACTTCCCAACACATTCTGTGAGGCCAATATTACTCAGATACCAAAACTAGACAAAGACATCACAAGAAAAGAAAACTACAGACCAAGGGTCTCTTATGAATATGGAAGCAAAAAATCCTCAACAAAATATGGCAAACTGAATTCAGCAACACATAAACACAATTATACTCCATGACCAACTGGGATTTATCCCAGGAATGCAAGGTTGTTCAGCATGTGAAAATCAATGATGTAGTGCATCAGATGAACAGAATAAAAAACAAAAATCACAAGATCATCTCAATAGTTACAGAAAAAGCACTTGACAAAATCTAACACCCTTTCATGAAAAAAATACTCAACAAACTTGGAATAGAGGGGAACGTAACCCTCCTACGAAAACACAGCTAACATCTTACTTAATGGTGAAAAACGGGATGCTTTTTCCCGAGATCAAGAACAAAACAAGATGTCTGTCCTCACTATCTCTATTCAACATTGTACTGGAGGTTCTAGCCAGGGCAATTTGACAAAAAAGAAGAAAAGAAAAGAAAAAGAAAACGGCAACCAGTTTGGAAAGAAAGAAGTAAAACTATCTCTATTTGCAGATGACATCATTTTAAACAGGCATGCCTTGTTTTATTGTGCATAGGTTTACTGCACTTCCCATATATTGCATTTTTTACAAACTGCAGGTTTGTGGCAACCCTGTGTCGAGCAAGTCTATCAGCACCATTTTTCCAACAGCATGCTGGAAATTCTGTCTCTGTGTCACATTTTAATTAAGGTATGTACATTTTTTTAAGACATAACGCTATTGCACACTTAAAGAGGCAATAGTGTACACTTGTATACTATAAACATAACTCTTATATGCACTAGGAAACCAAAAAATTGCGATGACTCGCATTGCTGCGATATTCTCTTTATTGTAGTGGTCTGGAACCAAATGTGCAATATCTCTGAGGTAAGGCTGTACATAAAAAACCCAAAAGAATCCACTAAAAGACTAACAAATGAATTCGGTAATGTTGCAGGATACAAGATCAATACATGAAAATCAATTGTATTTTTATATGCTTGAGAAGAACAATTCAAAAATGAAATTAAGAAAACAATTCCATTTATAATAGCATCAGAAAATAATAAAATATTTAGGAATAAGCTAAACAAAAGAACTGCAAAACTTTTATTATGAAACCATAAACCATTGTTGAAAGAAACTAAAGAAGATTTAAATAAATGGAAATACATCCCATGTTCATGAACCAGCAAACTTAAGTTGTTAAGATAGCAATATTACCCAAGCTGATGTACAGATTCAACACAATCCCTATAAGAATCCCAGCTGACTTCTTTGTACAAATTGATGAGCTTATTCTAAAATTCATACAGAATTGCAGGGGACCTGGAATAGCCAAAACAACCTGAAATAGAATTAAAGTGGGAGGACGTACACTTCCTGATTTCAAAACTATGTGAAAGCTATTATAATTAAGACAGTGTGATACTGGCACAAGGACAGATATATAGATCAATGGAAGAATCGAGGTCTAGTAATAAACCCAGACATCAATGGGCAATTGATTTTTTTTTTTTTTTTTTTACCGGGAGGTCCTGGGGATCGAACCCGGGTCCCTCCATATGGGAGACAGACGCCCAACCAGTTGAGCCACAGCCGACCCCCTGGGCAATTGATTTTTGACAAGAGTGCCAAGACTATCCAATGGGGGAAAGAATAGACTTTTAAACATATGGTGCTAAAACAACTAGATAACCGCATGCACACCTACCTCCTACCTCACACCATATACAAAAATTAACTTGAAATGGATTGAAGACCTAAATGTAACAGCTAAAACAAGAAAATGCTTAGGAGAAAACATAGTGGTAAATTTTCATGATCTTGGATTTGGCAAAGGATTCTTAGATATGACCCCAAAAGTATGAGCAACAAAAGAATAGATAAATTGGACTTCATCAACATGAAAAACTTTTGTGTTCAAAGGACACCATCAAGAAAGTGAAAAGACAACTCACAGAATGAGAGAAAATGTTTTCAAATTTTAGATCTGATGGGGGTCTAGTCTCCAGAATATATAAAGAACTCTGACAACTCAATAATAATAAAGACAAATAATCCAATTCGTATATCTCCATGGAAGATATACAAATAGCCAATAAACAAATGAAAAGATGTTCCACATCATTTGTCATCAGGGAAAGGTAAATCAAAACCACAATGAGCTCTCACCTCATAGCCACATGGTGACTATAATCATAGAGCTGGGTAACAACAAGTGCTGTCAAGGATGTAGAGAAATCAGAACCTTCATACACTGCTGATAGGAACATCAAATGGTGCAGTCACTTTGGAAAACAGTCTGGCAGTTCCTCAAACAATTAAACATAGTTACCAATGGGTTACCAAAGACCCCACAATTCCACTCCTAGCTCTGTACCCCAAAGATTGAAAACAAGGGTTCAAACAAATTCTTAACACCCAAATGTTCATGGCAGCATTATTCACAATAGCCAAAAGGTAGAAACAACCCGAAGTCCGTCACCTGATGAATGGATAAATGGAAACTGGTATATCTATATGACAGATTATTCAGTCATTAAAAGAACGAAGTACTAGAATTCTGGGAAGATGGAGGATTAGAGAGGCAGAGGGCTCACTTCTCTCCCAGAAAAATAACTAGAGAAAAGGCAGAAACTGTCTGGAGGGCTGCTCTAGGGCTTAGGACACCAGGGGGCTAGGATCACTCGGAAGAGAGGGGTGAAGGAAAAGTGTCAGCTAGCTGGAAAAATCCTTTGAGTAAAGTGGCAGCAGCAACTTCTGGCACCCATCCCCCTACTTTCAGAGCAAACAGCAGGGGGTCCTCTGGCCCCTGGCAGGCGGCTGTGCACTGAGGGGGTAGCAGGGGTCCTCTTCCCCATGAGAGGGGAGAGGGTGAGACACAGCCTACAGCAAATTCAGGTTGTGGCCAGTGAACTTGGTCTGCTGCATTGGAGGGGTCCTACACTTCCAGGTTGGGTGGGGCCGTGACTTTGTTTCCCTGAGAGCCAGCAGGGAACTAAAGATAACTTGCCTCCTCAAACACACTCCACACCACCCTGGGTTAGTTGCTAAGGACACAGAGGGAGGGAGGATGCAGCCTGCCAGGGAAGAGAACAGCTTCTGAGAAAGTTTCTTTGTGAAGCTTGGCCAGCCTGAGGACATTGTTTCTGTGCTGTCCACCTGAGCAGGATCACAGTGACTCTACTCCCCGCTTGATTCTGGGGTCTGAGCTGAGAGGTCTGCCAAAGAGGGCCATCTGCTGGCCAGACCAAAAAAGTGCATGAAAAGAAGGGAAAAATAATAATAAATAAAATGCATTTAGATGCCTTTACAGGTCCCCTCTCCAAGGCCCTTGGAAACTGGCCTGCACCCATTACTGGGTCCTTAGGCCTGGTTTGAGTGCTTAAACGGGCAATCCTAAATATCTAGAACAAATTGAACCAAGAGTCAAAGAACAGTGGTAGCACACAGCTACTTAACAGTAAATCCCTAGGCAAGAGAGAGAAACTGAATATCAGAGAAAACTCAACATCAGAATCAGATGCCTAGACATCAGCAAAAAATTACAAGCCATACTAGGAAAAAGGAAGATATGGGAACAAATCAAAGCTCCAGATGAGACACAGGACTTGAAACAACTAATCAATGAGGTTCATACAAATCTCCTAAATCAAATCATGGAATTGAAGGACAACATTGCTAAAGAAATAAGACATTAAGAAGACACTGGGAGAGCACAAAGAAAAATGTGAAACCTTGGAGAGAAAAACAACAGAGCCCCCTCTCAATCAGTAGCAGAGTGGGCAACACCATCCCCAAACCCTCAAGATTGAGGAATGAACAAACATAAGGGGGGAGTGCAGCTATGGACTAAAGTAGACTCATTATTATTCCAGTAATGGAAGAACCTGTAACACTAATATAAAGGCAGTGGTCACCAGAGGTTCTAAGAGGAGGGACTGGGAAGAACAGGTGTAACACGGGGCATTTTTGGGACATTGGAATTGTTCTGAGTGACATTACAATGACAGATACAGGCCTTTATAAATTTTGTCAAAGCCTATAAAATTGTGCAGTGAAAAGTGTAAACCATATTGTAAATTATAGACCATGGTGAGTGGCAATTCTTCAATATATATTATCAACTGTAACAAATGTACCACAGTAATGTAGGATGTTATTGGTGGGGAAAAGTGTGTGTGGGGAGGTGAGGTATATGGAAATCCCCTATATCTTCAATGTAATATTTATGTACTTTAAAGCTTCTTTAAAAAAATAATAAAATAAATAAAAAATAAAAAGGAAAAAAATGAAAATAACAGAGCTTATGGGAATGAGAGACACAATAAGTGAGATTAAAAATACAGAAGAGGGGGACAGATGTGGCTTAAATGGTTGGGCGTCCGTCTCCCATATGGAAGGACCTGGGTTTGATCCCCAGGATCTCCCGGTAAAAAAAAAAAAAAAGAAAGAAACAAAACAGAAGAGCAGAGCAGGTGTGGCTCACAGGTTGAGCACCTGCTTCGCACATAGAAGGTCCCAGGTTCAATCCCTGGTACTTCCTAAAAAAAGAACAAAAATGTAAAAGTACAATACGGGCATACAACAGCTGATTTGAAATCATGGAAGAAGGAATCAGTGCCATAGAGCACAGCACAGTTGAAAACGGAAAAAGAGAAGAACACATAGAGAAAAGAATGGAAAAAATTGAGTACGGGCTCAGGGCGTTGAATAATAGCATGAAGCGCACCAACATACGTGTTTTGGGAACTCCAGAAGGAGAAAAGAAGAGAAAAGGGGCAGAAAGAGTATTTGAGGAAATAATGGCCAAAAATTTCCCAACTCACATGAATGTATATGTCCAGGAAGCACGGCATATTCCAATTAGGAAAAAATCTAACTAGACCTACCCCAAGACACATAATGTTCAGAATGCTAAATGCCAGAGATAAAGAGAAAATTCTGAAAACAGCAAGTGAGATGCAAAACATCACATATGAAGAACGGCCAGTAAAACTTAGTGCAGATTTCTCTTCAGAAACCGTGGAAGCAAGAAGGCAGTGGTATCATATAATTAAGTTATGGAAAGAGATAAACTGTCAGCCAAGAATTCTTTATCCAGCAAAACTGTCCTTCAAATATGATAGTGAGTTTAAAATATTCACAGATAAACAGAAACTAAGAGAGATTGTAAACAAGAATCCAGCGCTGCAGGAAACACTAAAGGGAGTTCTGCAGCCAAAAAAGAAAAGACAAGGGAGAGAGGCTTGGAGGAGAGTGTAGAAGTGAAGACTATCAGAAAGGGTAACCAAAAGGGTAAAAAGACAAACAAAAATAAGATATGACATATGAAAGCCAAAGGATAAAATGGTTGAAGTAAGTAATGCCTTTACAGTAATAATACTGAATGTTAATGGATTAAACTCCTCAATCAAAAGACATAGGCTGACAAATTGAATAAGAAAACATGAGCCATCCATATGCTGTCTGCAGGAGACTCACCTTAGACCCAAGGATGCAAATAGACTGAAAGTGAAAGTTTGGAAAATGATATTTCACACAAACTAACCAAAAGAGAACAGGGGTAACTATGCTGGTGCTGGATAAAACAGACTTTAAATGCAAAAAAGTGATAAGAGGCGCAGAAAACCATTATATATTAATAAAAGGCACAGTCCACCAGGAAGGAGTAACAGTCATCTGTGCACTTAACCAGGATGCTCCGAAATACATGAGGCAAACTCTGGCAAAACTGAATGGGCAAATAGACGTCTCTACAGTAATAGCTCGAGTCTGCAACATGCCACTCACATCAATAGATAGAACAACTAGACAGAAGAGCAACAAGGAAACAGAGAACTTGAAAAATGAGCTGGACCTGACAGACATATACAGAACATTGCACCCCAACTCAGGAGGTTATGCATTCTTCTCAAGTGCTCATGGATCTTTCTCCAGGATAAACCACATTTGAGCCACAAAACAGCTCTCAATAAATTGGAGAAGATTGAAATTATACAAAGCACCTTCTCTGATCATAATGAAACGAAGCTAATAGGTAGAACAGGGGAAATTTTGTAAATATATAAAGGCCAAACAACACACTCCTAAACAATCAGTGGGTCAAAGAAGAGATTGTATGAGAAATTAGCAGATATCTTGAGACAAATGAAAATGAGAACACAACATATCAAAACAAGTGAAGGCAGGGCTGAGAGGGAAATTTATAGCCCTAAAGGCCTATATTAAAAGAAAAAAGGGAGCTGGTGTAGCTCACTGGTTGAGTGCCAGCTTCCCACATACAAGGTCCCAGGTTCAATCCCCAGCCCCGGTACCTCAAAAAATTTTAAACAAATGAGCTAAAATCAAAGACCTAACAGAACACCTAGAGAAACTAGAAAAGGTACAGCAAACCAATCACAAAGTAAACAGAAAGTAAGAACTATCAAAATAACTAAGGGTGCTGATTGATAAATGTGATTGTGGCTGAAAAGAGTAGGCTGGGGATGTAATATTTCAGTTGACAGGAAGCTCGAGAATAATGTAGGGACTGGATAGAACAGTGATATGGGTGGTGGGTGAAAATTGTGTTTAATAGTATAAATATAAGGGGGGCGGATGTGGCTCAAATGGTTGGGTGTCCGTCTGCCATATGGAGGGACCTGGGTTCAATCCCCGGGACCTCCCTGTAAAATAAAATATATATATATATAGAACACGCATGGGCTGCCAGGCTCTGAGTGCCAGTGAGCCGCCAGGCCCCGGGCGCCATGCAGCAAGATGATGACGTAACAGGGGAGAGACAAGACGAGATGCTCCGAAAGCTCCAAAAACCAGGAACTGAGGTGGCACAGGTGACAGAACACCTCTCTCCTATATCAGAGGTCTCCAGGATCGAATCCTAGACTAGAGGAGGAGGTTGAGAAGAGATGGCAGGAGACAGACACGGAACATTGCCCAGCGAATGGACACAAAACAGCAAATGGGGAAGGTGGGGTTTAAAATGGATAAAGTAAATAAATAAACTTAAAAAAAAAATAGTATAAATATAAGAATGTTCTTCCTTTATAAATTGTTAAGTATGTGGTGATACATGGGAAAATTATAACCACTACCTTAGCATGACAGTTAACAGTAAAACTAGTATTTTTGCAGCAATGGCAAAGCAGATATTTTATTATTTCAAAGGGACAACAATACGGGGTAAAGGAGGATATGGAAATTTTGGAATAATGAAAACATTCTAAAATTGACTGAGGTGACGGGAAGCGGCTGTGGCTCAATCAGTAGGGCTCCCGTTTACCATATGGGAGGCCCCGGGTTCGGTTCCCGGGGCCTCCTGGTGAAGGCAAGCCCGCCCGCACGGCGTGGTTGGCTGACCCAGCGAGCACAAGCAGCAAGGGGGGGGGGGTAAATGAATAAATAAATAAAATCTTTAAAAATATAAAATAAAATAAAATAAAATTGATTGAGGTGATGACAGCACAACTCTGTGATGAATATGAGAGCCACTAAGTGTCACTTTGAAGGGACTGTACGATGCGTCGGAGTGTCTAACACAGTGAATCCCGTGGTGGAAGATGGATGAGGTTAACCGAACAGCTCTGAGACCATTGTCTCATGAAGTATAACAAGTGTATAGCAGTAAGGCAGAGTGTCATTAACCGGCTGGGCTGGGGGAAAATGCACGAAACGTAACATGCTGGCTAGACTTAGTAGTGATGTTTTGACGATGCTCTTTCATAGGATGTGAAAACTGTTTCACAACAGTGCGAGGTGGTGGTGTGAGGTAATATATGGGAGCCCTGTATGATGATATGCATGTTTATTTTGTGAGTTCACAACTTATACTATGCACTTATTGTTTCTGGATGTTCATGTATGAATGATAAACTTCAATAAAAAAAAGTTTAAAAAAATAATGTCATTAATGATATTACCCATAGGCTAATAACTGAGACACAGAATACTCTCTAGAATCGAGATGTTTCCTGATCTAAATATGCAGAGGTCCTTAAATAATCAAATTATTATTTATATTCCCCAGTATTTACAAATTTATTTCCTACATAAAAACATATTGAATGATCAGTGTTGCTATGCCGTAGTTTATACCATGTTTAGACTCCTCAATAGTATGTTCAGGAAATAAATGAAACAGCCATTTGTTGATAAAGATCTGATTCAATTGTCAAAACTGTTGACATAATAGAAATGATGATAGCAGAATCCAGTTTTATGCATTTCATTGTATTGCTTCATGTCTAGACTCTACATCCAAAGGTTAATTTGAGTGCAAGTGTATATAAGAAAATCAATCAACAAACACACAGTTTATTGTTTAATGGTCCTGACAGCCCTATCTTTCCCCAAGAGAGACCTTAGGATTTCCTCTTTCTAAACAGCCACAGGGAATGGAGCCCAGCGATTCAATGGCACACATCAACTTGTACATACTAGCAAGTTGTAGGTTAGGTGTAGAAGCAAAGAGTGAAAACTGCCTCCTCTTTGGCGAACTCCGTAGTTCATGAAAGATTGTGGCAGGAAGAGAAGCCTGCGACTGCCTCCTACAGAAAGTTCTCCTGCATTTGGAAGCCCCAGAAGCAGTCATGGCCCGAGGGCTGCATGGAGCTCAGTGCAGCCTGTGGGTTATTTGTGGGTGAAAGATAACTACATGAGTGCCATGAGGGCAAGAGTCTTGTCTGCAATATGTAAATCACTGTCGGATACTTAGGATACTTAGATGACACTGACTAAATATTTGTTAAATGGATAAATAAACAAATGAAACTATCTGGGGAAAAAAAGGAAATAAATAACAGATTAGAGCAGAAATAAATGAAATTGAGAACAAAAAAACAATAGAGAAAATGAACAAAACCAAAAGCTAGTTCTTTGAGAAGATCAATAAAATCAACAAACACTTAGCTAGACTAACAGAAAAAAAAAAAGGAGAAGGTACAAATAAATAAATTCAGGAATGAAAGGGGGGATATCACAACTGACTCCACAGAAATAAAAAAGAATCATAAGAGGACATTATGGGGAAGAGGATATTATGGGGAAGTGGGTGTGGCTCAAGCGATTGGGCTCCCGTCTACCATATGGGAAGTCCAGGGTTCGATTCCCGGGGCCTCCTGGTGAAAGGTGAGCTGGCCCATGTGGAGGGCTGGCCCGTGCAGGAGTGCTGGCCTGCGTGGAGAGCTGGCGCAGCAAGATGACACAACAAAAAGAGACACAGAAGAGAGACAATAAGAGACGCAGCAGAGCAGGAAGCTGAGGTGATGCAAGAGATTGAGCGCCTCTCTCCACTCTGGAAGGTCCCAGGATCGGTTCCCAGTGCCGCCTAAAGAGAAGACAAGCAGACACAGAAGAACACACAGAGAGCAGACAGCAAGTGCAAAACAACGAGGGGCGGGGGAGAAATAAATATATAAATAAATAAATAAATCTTTTTTTTTTTTTTTAAAGAGGATATTATGAGAAGCTGCATGCCAACAAATTAGACAACCTGGATGAAATGGACAAATTTCTAGAAACGCACAACCCACACTGACTATAAGAAATACAGGAAACCCAACAAACTGATCTCAAGTATATATATTGAATCCATCACCAAAAATCTTCCAACAAAGAAAAGTCCAGCTTCACAGATGAATTCTATCAAGCATTTCAAGAATTAACACCAATCCTGTTTAAACTCTTCCAAAAAATTGAAAAGGAGGGAAAACTATCCAACATATTTTATGAAGCCAACATCACCCTAATACCAAACCAGATAAAGTTAATGCAAGAAAGGAAAATTACAGACCAATCTCTTTAATGAATATGGATGCAAAAATGCTCAACAAATACATGTAAATCGAATCCAACAGCATATTATAAAAATTATATGTGTGTGTGAGAGGGATGGGGTATATGTGAATCCCCTATATTTCTGATGTAACATTTTTGTAATCTGAAACTTCTTTAAAAAAAAAAAATAATTAAAGAAATTATACACCATATCCAAGGGTGGTTCCACATAAGAAAATCAATTAACATAATACACCACATTAATAAATCGAAGGAGGAAACCACATGATCATCTCGATTGATGCAGAAAAGGCATTTGACAAAATCCAGCATCCTTTCTTGATAAAAACACTCTGAAGGACAGGTATAGAAGGAAAGTTCCTCAACATTATAACGGGCATATATGAAAAGCCCACAGCCAGCATCACACTCAATGACTCAATGGGGAGAGGTTGAAAGCTTTCCTCCAAGATCAGGAAAAAGACAAGGATGCCCACTGTCACTACCGTTATATAACACTGTGCTAGAAGTTCTAGTTATAGCAAGTAGGCAAGAAAAAGAAATAAAAGACATCCAAATTGGAAAAGAGGAAGTAAAACTCTCACTATTCACAGATGACATGATCTTATATTTTAATTTCAAACTATCTACAACAAAGCTATTAGAGCTAATAAATGAGTTCAGCAAAGTGGCAGGATACAAGATCAACACACAAAAATCAGCTGTACTTCTATATACCAGTAATGAGCAAGCTGAGGAGGAAATCAGGAAAAAAATTCCATTTACAATAGCAACAAAAAGAGCCAACTATCCAGGAATTAATTTAACTAGAAAAAAAAAAAAAAAGACAAAAGAAAGAAAAATAATTTAACTAGGAATGTAAAAGATCTGTATTCAGAAAACTACAAAACACTGCTAAAAGAAATCAAAGGAGATCTAAACAAATGGAAGGACATTCCATGTTCATGGACTGGAAGACACTGTGAAGATGTCAATTCTACCCCAACTGATTTATAGATTCAATGCAATACTAATCAAAACTCTAACAGCCTATACTTTACAGAAATAGAAAAGTCAATTACCAAATATATTTGGAAGGGAAAGGGGTCCCAAATAGCCAAACACATCCTAAAAAAGAAGAGTGAAGTCACAGGACTCACACTTCCTGTCCTTGAAGTGTACTATAAAGCTAC